>CM032426.1:11069721-11669721 GCA_019049465.1 Dryas iulia moderata
ATACCCTAGTAACGATCTTAAGTGATTCAAGATCTTCACTCGATCTTCTAAAGATCCCATGATCCACAAACCCCTTAGCTGGTGCTATACAGCAAAGTATTCAGTACATAAGAGAACAGGGGAGGGAAGTCAAACTAGTATGGCTTAGAGCTCATGTAGGAACGGCTGGAAATGAGAGAGCAGATGAGCTCGCTAAAAGCGCGGCAGCATCCACAAAGCCCTATGATTATGCCAAGACACCACTGGCTCACGTCAAGGCAAAGATTCGGGAGGAATGCGTCCAAAGATGGCAGGATAGGTACACTACCTCCAGCACAGGGTCAACCACCAAAGAATTCTTTCCAAATGTCACCACTGCATTTCACATCACCAGGAATACCAGGTTGAGCCCTATCCAAGTGCAAATCTTCACCGGACATTGAGGAAGAGCTAGCTATCTATACCAATATAAACTCAAGGACTCCCCGCAATGTGAGTGCGACCCCGACGCCGAGGAAACCGTTTGGCACATAATTCTAGACTGCCCACGGTTTTCCTTAGCTCGTCTTAATCTGGAAACCATCATAAACACGAAACTTGAAAGGTCAGGTTTAGAAACCTTAATAACAGACGATCAGACACGTCCAGTCTTCCTTGAATACCTCGAAGATATCTTCCAAACTGCGATGCTAAGGAATGGCAGCAAAATAGCAACTAAGAAGATTGCCCAGAAAGAAAAGCATCTCACACCCAAGATCACACTGACCACAGAAAGATCAAGACCAGAAATGACAGCAACGCTACAATCAAACATCCAACGCTTTCTGCAACATGGACATCCCGGTCTTCCAGGGCTAAGACTTCGACCTGTAGCCCTGTTCATGGACGAAGATGAAGAAAAACTGGGATTGAGCTTCTGTTTCGTAGGTCCGAAAAAATGGGTCTACGTCTCACCTGGTCTAGCTGCCCTCACTAGAGGCAGTACCAACAAGGCCGCAATGAGACGATCGGAATACGACAGCATGCCCATCACCCGGATAGGGGACATGGAGTGTCGGATTGTGCGCACTAAAAACAAGACCATAGCACTATTCGACGAACTAGGAGGAGTGTCCCCATTCACCAAGGTATGCAAGGTGCTTGAATATCTGAGCACCCAAAACGCCAGAACTACTGGTC
The DNA here is from genome assembly GCA_019049465.1 of Dryas iulia moderata. Lineage (NCBI taxonomy): Eukaryota > Metazoa > Arthropoda > Insecta > Lepidoptera > Nymphalidae > Dryas > Dryas iulia. The sequence continues at coordinate 11,070,880 of CM032426.1, forward strand.
CAAAAACGCTAAGCGTGGATGCAATGAGTATTGGATTCGAAAGAGGAACCATCATAGATCTGCTGGGCAGTATCCAAGCATCAGCCAGACACAGCGTAATAGTGTACGAAGATAGGGGACAGGACCTGGCCTTCTTGAGAGGAAGTAAAATAGCAGAAGGAGCTCCAGCGGCTTCAAACAAAAGCGGTGCAAAACGCCTAGAAGAGAAATTCGCCTCAGAAGACAACCTACGCAAGAATTTAAATCAACCTAAGGAACCAAAAGAAACCTCAATTTTACCACTCAGCCTGCTTAAACCTTTACAGAAGCTGATAAGAAAGGATAGACCTACCAGAGCTGACAAAGGAGAAGTCACTACACCCGACCTACCTCCAGCCAGTAATGCAAAACACCACATGGGAAACGCCTGGCAAGAATACATGGCGATTTTAAGGGAGACCATAAAAGTCAACTTAGCGATCTGCGAGAAGATTCACAGTACCTATGAGCTCGGAAATGAAGGCCTACTCGGAGTGCTTCTCGAGGAAGAGAAAGCCGCCATATTTAACAACAATACATCACAATACCTGCGGGGGAAACCACCTAAATCCCCCCACATGGCGGCCTATAGCAAGTCACAGGGCTTCGTTTTCAAGCAAAATCAGCCAAAGGCAGAGCCGGGCCCACCCACATACAAAACATCTAAAGACGACCCTATATTAGTGGTAGCCCGATGCACGGAGGTCGCGCTGGAGCATAAAATACTTCATATGGCACAAGCTATTGTAGATTCCAGCAGACCAAGAAACTTTTGGGAGGATTGGGACGCACCGGATATTCACTGGATCAATGGCGTCCCCGGCTGCGGGAAATCCACCTGGGTGATAAGGAACTTCAGCCCCGACAGTGACGTTATCGCAACTACGACAACTGAGGCGGCCGCGGACCTCAGGAACAAAATTACTTTTAGTTGTGAAAGCGATGCAAAAAACAAAGTGCGGACTATCGCCTCAATTTTAGTAAACGGGTTCCAAGATAGGCCTAGAAGACTAATAGTAGATGAGGCCTTGATGAACCACTTTGGGGCGATCGTAATGGCGGCCAAACTAGCAGGAGCCAGCACGCTAACACTGATCGGGGACAATAACCAATTACCATATATAGATAGACTAAATCTATTTAAGATGAATTATGTCGGCCCAAACCTCGTGGCGTCCATCTGCCAAGAGCTCTCAAGAACATACAGGTGCCCACTGGACGTTACCTACGCTCTAAACGAGGTTTACGACGGAATTTTCTCAGCCCTGTCGACGACTCGCTCCCTGAGAAGAAGGAGATATACGGGTGCATCCATCATTGCAGACTCCCCAAATACACTATACCTAGTCCATACACAAGCAGAAAAGGCAGACTTGCTGCACAAGGGGTATGGAAGGGGAGATAACTCACGCACTCTTACAATCAACGAATCTCAGGGACTAACATACGAGTCTGTAGTCATCATTCAGACAAAGACCACCAAGTGTGCCCTACACGACAGCGTGTCACATGCTGTCGTTGCCATCACTAGACACACAGTCAAATGTACGTACTACACCGACGCCGATGAAGACGCAATCGGTAGGTTCATACGACGGGCTAACGAGACTGCCACAGCCGACATAATCGTATACAACATGAAAATGGCCATCTCGTACAGAGACAGCGAGGCTATCACCAAACTCGCAACCAAGTTAAAAGATTCATGTGGCTGACCGAGTAAAAAAGTAAATAAGAAAACAAAATAAGGAAAAGGAATACAATCATCAATTAAGAACAACAAAGGCACGGAGCTGTGTCCGTGGAGAACGGAAACTCATTAAATAAATAAAAAAATAAATAAATAAATAAATAAAAAATCGATACAGATGCTAATTCTTCAACGCGTAAGGTGAAACCATGGAAAGGATTCTACTACGATTGCCCTTTTTGTTCGTGCAATAATTTTTCAAATGTGCGTGTGCGTACCATTGACTGACTACAAAATTTAATTATATCTACTACTAAAAGCCGCGCGCGGTGCAACTACATAACTTTTCAAACAAAACTTCATTCCCTATTTCAGATTAAATAGTCTATTTTGAAATCGATGGCGGAACTTAACACCGTGCTTGGCCTCGACACCAGAGTGAAGAAAATGGAAATATTAAATTTTTCCACCTCTCGAGCGGGTATCGAACCCAAAACCAGTCGCTTTACAGGCACACTCTGTGCCTCTACGCCACGGCTGGCCACTTTATAATAGATATTAGTATGAATTTAGAAAAACACACGATATAAATGGGATCAATAATTCAGTTGGTTGCCATATACATACATATAAACTAAAATAAAATAAATAAATAAATAGCTTCACGCTATATCCCGCACACAGCAGGGTAGGCAGAGGGAACCTAGTGTTAAGACACTCCGTTCCCCACTTTCCGCCGAATTCGGAGGCTTGCGTGTTAAGTGGCGGAACTTAACGCCGCGCTTTACCTCGACACCAGAGCGAAGAAAAATGGAAATATAATTTCCACTCCTCGAGTGGGAATCGAACCCACAACCAGTCGTTTACAGTCACACTCTTGTGCCACTGGGCCACGACTGGCCACTAAACTACATATAAACTAGCAGATCCTAATCTATTTATTACTTCATACTTACTGTGTAATCAATTTTATATTATTATTTTAACTAAAACTCCAGTTGTCTACGTTCAAAAGGTGTTATTTAAAATATAACATAACGGGTCTCGAATTATATCAAATTACTACCTATATTGTTTGACTAGCGTTACTTTTGTGTCAGCTGACATAAGTTTATTTTATACCTTATGGTATTGTGTTAAGGAAGTAATATTGTATTTTTAATAAGGGTATGTATTGCTTTTTTAAATTGCTAGCTTTTTGACAGCTTTCGTGACATCTGCTATTGAAATTACTTCTTTGTCTCTATTGGGTTAAAGGCTATTTTGTAATGGCTTTTCTTATCTAATATAAATACCAAGCGCTAGTGTGAAAGTTGTTAGCTAATACGTTTAGGCTATTGGTCACTAAGTATAGGTTTTCATCGAAAATTAATGTATTTGAAATTTTAACTGTTTATATGTTTATATATTTTTTAATCAATCTTGAAACGAAATAAAACTCATGTTTTAAGCTTTACTTAGCTTCTAGCTTTCTTATTTTGTATATATAAATAATCTATACAAATTCTCGACTATTTCACCCTCTTAGGTGTAGAATTCGCAATCACTGAAATAGTATTATATTTTTTAACTAATACTAATACTGAAATAATACTAATTTTTAATCAATAACCCAGACATAAAAATCATGTGTGTAACTCTAAAACTGACGAACTTTCATAGGAAGTTTCAACCCATATTAACCTTCTTAGCGGTTGAATTCCCAAAATCCTTTCTTAGTGATGAAAAATAAACCTGCTCACCAAATATCATGCATCTAAGTTCAATAGTTACGGCTCGGCGGTGGTGAATCAGTCAGTCTGTGAATCAAGACAAGCTATTTTATATATAAAGAAGATTATACATGGATTATAAGTAACGTTTAATATAATTACGTAACTGCGATTTGTAAACACTCATTCTCTTCTTTCTTTATCATAGTATTAAATTTTAATAATGTTAATAATTGTACATCGATAAGTCTTTCTAACTGCTTATTAAAAAAACAACTTAAACGCTTTATTAAATTAAAATCCTTCAAATTGTTCTGATATCGCCAGCAGATGTTCCGCGATATAATTTACGATCATCCTAATAGAACTCATTACAGCAGCGCACCTACAAAAAAGAAAAGCCCAGCAAAAAATGTATTTTTAAAATAGACCAACATTAAAAAGCCATTGGAAGGTATATTAACAGACATTTAAGGGCTCATTACGGTAGGGCAAGTCTGTGAGCGAAAGCAGGTCGAATTTACGATTGCCCGTCACCTGTCCTACGATACAAAAAGTTACAAGGATGGACATCGACTGTGTTATCTAAAAATCTTTCTTTAAAAAGTTGTTTATATATTTTTTCGCTCTGAGTGATGAAAGACTGATAAAAAGATATAGATATATTAGTAAGTGGAGGTGAAAAAATGTGAAAGGCAGAATTGATGATTAGCGGGAAACGAACTTTTTTGTAAACCATGAGAACAGGTGACAAGTCGCCAATGGATGTTAGACGAAGTGTTCATCTTTAAATTAAATTATATAAAATGTACGCTGTAATTGTGACTTGTGCAGGCCTCTACTTTCTGTTTACGCTTAAAATAACATACACGGGGAAAAGAAACAAGTACGATTAGACAACATTTTCATAATATAAAAAATAAGCGATTTACTTTTAGAATACTAACTGTCCAATATAAATTGCCAAACTTTATTATCGAACGGTATTTAAAGTAGGTGACAAAAAATTTACATATAAATTAATATAAAAAGTAATACGGATTTTTTTACAATAGATTGTTGTCTAATAGGCACAAGGACCGTAATATAAGGTTTACAAAGCCTCCTAACAAGGAAGTGAGCAGGTGATAATAATTACGATATGAAACAAAAAGAATCACCTTACGTAGCACCTTTCGAAGACAGCTGCTCTATAAGGGAAGTGTCATAAATGACGCCTCAGATGTTTGTTTTACAATGGCCAATAGACAATAGTTTTAAATATCTTTGTACAGCTCACACCACCCATAGATGTGGACTTATGAACAAATTTTTATAAAGAATGTAGGACACAATAGGTCGCTTTGTTCTCTTCCCGTTTGAGGGTAGTTGGAGAAATGGTTGCCTTCCTGGTAAGAGGATTCGTTTTGTTCAGACTGATGAATAAATTTTCGTTATCTAAGGAACATTGTTCCTTGCCGACAAAGGATGGGGCAGCTGGAAAAATGTATGTCCACATAATGGCGTCCATCCAATAATTGTTTTTGAAGTGTGTCATTTATTTATTGTGACTGTTGTTGTATGATCCAAGGTTGAAAATAAAGTATAGATTTCAATTTGTAGAATGTTATACAATATAATGTTAAGAAAATTTCGTTGCTATTGTTAAGGATATATTAATTGTAGTCTACTAAGGTGGAGGACAGGTAACTTGTACGATAAACAATGATATTTTTTAGCAACGAAATTCGACTCTAAAGACGTATCGAAGAAAAATTAAATATATATATTAAAGCAATATTAGATACACTAGTATAGCAGAAAATAACACATAACAGTAATAGCATAAATTTAACGTCTTTGGGAATATATTTTTTTTTAGTTTTGGTTGGAAGAGATCGATACAAATATTGATTGGAGGCTATTTTCACAAACAGATAAGGAGTTCTTATCGTCTAAAGTAAATGAAAATTGATCATATTGGGGACTCGATAAGTAACATAGAATATTATAAGAAAAAAAGGGTATACTCTTATCTTAAAATTGTTAAAATCTTTACAATTTTGGTGCATCGGTTCGTGAAACTGTTTGGTAGAGCGAACAACTTAGGTTTATGGCTTTTTTCATTCATCCCTGTTCTAAGAATGACGGCGGCTTTTTGGCGCCTTTAAAATCTCCGTTTTTGTTCCCTTTTTTGTGCAGCTTTTTGGTAGAATTTGGCGCGAACAACGTTTGCTAAAGCTTAATTGTTTGATGTAAAAAAAACTACACTATACAGTTTAAAATGCCTCATTGAAAAGATTCAATAACATTGTTTATATAACTTACATTAGGTCAAAAAAAAAATCATATCCTTTAACTCAAAAGTTAGTAGAATTTTTAATATTAAAATTAGAAAATATCCAAATTATTATGCAACTAATTTATTTGAACATATTTTCACACAACATAAACGGTTTATGTTAATCATATTCATTAGCGCAGGTCCGGAATGCAGAAATGTCGAAATGGCCGAAAGCGCGACTGCAGGATAATTACTATGGGCCAAGTGCGAATAAAAAGTTGCACGGCCGGTTCAAGGAACCGTATTGGGATCGGCGCTTTTTGAGAACCTCTTTTTTAATTTTATTTGTCCGTTAAGAATTTGTTAGATTTCCGATACGAGAACACTTAATGAGAAATTGAGTTTTATTTTGGCCGTTTTTGAAATTTAAAATTCTCTTATATATGTGTGTAGGTATAAATTTTGTTGCTACTTCAAAATTGAATTTGCTTCTAGTTTGTTTTGTTATTTCAAATTATGTGCTTAAGGAAAGAGATGTTGTTGGCATGCGAATTTCTACTAGTAATAGACATACTTTACTTGATAATCTGGATATTATAAAGTTTATAATAAAAAATAGTAGGTACGTATGTACATTCGTATGAAAATCGTTTATAATTTAGTGTTTCTTAACCGAGACAGAGTATAATCTATAAGTATAACCTTTGTTGCGGTATTTATTGCTTTAAATGGTTTTTTTAAATCTTGATGATGTCCGCTACTCCTGCAGGACTGCATACTAGCCAGATCTAAAGAAATGAAAAAAAAGACTTAGTGTCATTTATTGTTATTTATAGTTATGCTTTACTTGTATATATTTTATACTAATGAGGTTGTCGTGGCACAATAGTTGTGGGTTCAATAATTACCAGTCAATGAAATTATTATTTCTTTTTTTTAGCTTCACGCTGTATCCCACGCATAGCAGGGTAGGCAGAGGGAATTTAGTGTACACTCCGTTTTCTACTTTCCGCCGAATTCGGAGGCGTTGCGTGTTAAGTGGCGGAACTTAACGCCGTGCTTTGCCCTCGGATACCAGAGCGAAGGAAATGGAAATATTAAATATTTCCACTCCTCGAGTGGGAATCGAACCCACGTGCCACTGCGCCACGACTGGTCCTAGTAACTATTTTCATTTCTCGCTCTGATGACTAAGAACAAGTGCGGTTTGCGTTTTGCCACTCAAAAGTGTCTTGACACTATGTTCTCTCTGACCCTGCAAAGCGGTAAAAAGTGGACTGCTTTTATTCATTTTATAGAAATAATCTTTTCTATTCGTCAGTAGAATATATTATGCACATTTAAAAAAATGTTGCTTATATTTCAATCACTAATAAACTTGTTCTAACGATAATGAGCTTGTCATGTTCACTTTTTGCTGTATCGCACGTTCTTTACCATACATCATTTAATTTGATTTATTGTGCACATCTTGCCGCCTGTGCGTGAAATTGTTAAATTAGTAAGAAGTCGTCTTGGCCTGAATTTATATTATAATCTATAGCTTCTGAGATTCTCGATTTAGTAACTCTGTATAAATATGTGGGGCAGTGTAATAGGAACTATTGGAAACTAGGCAAATTATAGGTACCTAATTTTTTACTTGTGTTATTTCAGCTCCAATATTTTTTCTACTAGCAATCGGCTCGCAGCTTCGCCTGCGTAAACTACACGACTACAACCGTTTTTTCGTTAACTAAAATCAGTTTACATTTATAATTGAACGTTAAATTAACTTCAATTTATAATTTAAATAGTAACTTTTTTTTATTTATCAGCCGATTGAAATAAAATAAAGATTTTAATGTTCAAGAAATGTTAACCAAAATACAATAGAAATAAATAATTAAATCGATTAAGTCATTTCAGAGATTAGCGTGCTTTTTCCATGTATAGACAGACAGCCATTATTAACATAAGTAATGTTTTATTGGCTTAAGGCGGAAGTAAAAATCAAAGTATTGTTATTGCATTTTTTACAAATTCTTAAAATTTTTTATTCAAAGTACATCGAAAGCTGAACATAACTTCAGATACATCAAAGAGAGCGTCCCACCTTCATTAGCTCTAGAGCCAAGTAGCCAGTTAAGATCAGGAGTAGACCCTGAATTGGCTGAATAAGCGACCCATCTCACCTTGACCCGTACGAGAACAGACAGCTAACGACCGGCCTTCACATTGAATGTCATTTATATTGAAATATTTATTTGAATTCGCTAGTATTTTTATGGCACCTCGGGAGGAACGTGATCATTTTACAACCAAAAAAGTTTGAATTTGTGGAAAAATAGCACGATTTTGTGCTTAAATTATTTAATTTTGATATAAGATTTTTGGTTTTTGTTTGAGAAAAGTTGTATATGTATTTTCGTTTTTATTAAGATACTGGTTGGCCAGTATTAAAGCGTCTTAGATGAATGAGTTCTTGTATAATAGATTATAGAAACCTAAGCCTACTTGGTAACTATTTGGTAGAAATAAATAACTAAGGATAAGTCTAAGCACTATTCTAATTTATTGTCTAAAAACAAACAAAATAAATATTATGTGCTTAAAATAAATATTGCATTTATTAAATAAATATTGCTTAAAATAATAAAAATTCACACACAGCACAGAGAAACAGAGAGAGATCAATGTATATCCATACTTATATTATAAATGCGAAAGTCTGTGTGTTTGTCTGTCATGCTTTCAGGCCTAATCTACCGGTCCGATTTGGATGAAATTTAGATTGAAAATAGTAAAAGTGACTGGGTCTAACATAGGCTACTTATTTTATCAAAAATCAACCTCTAAAGGGTTGAAATAGGGGATGAAAGTTTATATGAAAAATCTAAACCGCTTGACCGATTGTAATGAATTTTGGCATAGATATAGTTGTTAATCTAAGATTAAACATAGGCTACTTTATTTATAAAAAATGCGCCCCAGAGGGTTGCAATGTAATGAAATAGTTAACGCGGCGAAGCCGCGAGCGGGCCGCTAGTGTGAAATATGACTTGTAAATAAAATATAACAAGCTACATAACAATTTTTTTAACAGCACAGATATAACATTCAGTACGTATATGATACATTCTAGTAAATATACATACATACATGATTTTACCGAGCTTCTAGTTCCTTCCAAAAATACGATAAATGAACGACAGAAATCTTTGAAAAAAGCCCAATTTCTCTTCAGCTTCTTAACTAATGACGAAGGGTTTCCACACTATATTAGTCAAGTCGCTTGGTGTGTGTTACAGTGTTGGGTGTCGCTAGAAATATCGGCCTGTTTGACTTCTTGCCACTCTCGTTTTGTTACTGATTTATATTTTTCCATTTATACTTTGTATAGAAGACCTATATTAAGGTTTAATATAACTACAACGAGGCTATTTTAGTGCAGTGCGCCGTTTAAATGTAAACGTGATAGTTTCGGCTTCGATTCCGACCTGGGAAGTGATTATTTTTAAATTATTCTCATTTCTCACTGTGGTATCTAGGTCAAAGCGCGGCGTTGAGTTCCGCCACTTAATACGCTCTGCCGGATAACGGATAACGTAGTGTCTTGACACTAGGTTCCCTCTTACTTACCCGCTATTCCAGTTTTCCCGCTAATTAGCGTGAAACTGCTTTTTTTCATTTATATTTTGCTGTAGAAGACATGTCAGCTCTGATTTGACTTCTAAGTCAAACATATGGCCATTTAATCTCGAATACGCTTAATAGATTAATTTATGGTGGGATTTTTTATAGCAAGTAGTACCTTGTGATACTGCGTTTTCCTTTTAACTCTAAGCGTTTAATGAATTATTTATTTGACATTTCATTTCTTGGAAATCTAAGCAAGCAGGAAAGTGACATATGTATGTTCATGTGTATGACATGTTTATTTATTTTTTTATTTAATTTGTAACTCATATGTTTAATATTTTAAAGTGTTTAACATTTAACATAACGAGTGTTTAACATTCACTCTTTTAAGAAATTAAAAAATATATTTGTAGAAAACGTAAAAAAGTTGAAATAACAGGTATCCGAAACGCCTCTTGGACGCATGCATAGCGGTAAGAGCGTTAGGAAGATTCACAAGAGATATGGGTTCGAATCCTGCTGCGTTCACATTTTGATACGTTTTCTAAAAATATCTTTTACATAAATAATATTATAATAACGTTACGTTTTTATAAATACTTTAAATTATTAGAACATATTAGTTAATAACTATTTGGATCATATTAAGAACTGCATTTTTTTGCACATCATTATTTAAACACTTCAGGCCATCAACTTCACTATATCTACTTTTACTAACTGTTAGCTTTTTTAGAATTAAATTAGAGTCACAAAACATTTTCATTTAACGCTTATATATTGGTAGAGGCTCTCGTGGCGCAGTGGGACAGCATCTGTCTTTAAACGCGATGGTTATGGGATTGATTTTCACTTGGGGGAATGATTATATATACTATATTTTCATTTTTCTGGTCTGTTACTACTTAGTACCAGTAGTATTTAGTTAGTACTTACTAAGACAAAGTGCGGCGTTGAGTAATGTCTCTATTTCGAACCGAATACGGAGAACGGCAAATCTTGACACTAAATTCTCCCTATTATTCGGAAAGAAACCGTGAAGCTCCTTGTATATTAGGTTATATTTAAATAAATATTATTAAACGTGACGGCGCGTCGCCTCAACGTTGCCGGCATATACTTTTTGTCCCGGCCGTAGTTCTAAATCGGGCAACACGGTCTAATTCCGGACAACTATCACCGACTTCCTCTTGCGTAACGCTAAGACAATTGGTTATATATGATACATTTATCGTTATCGTTGTCTACTTCAATTCTGGAAGTTGAATGACACTGTTTCTTTAATCATATTAGCGTAGGAAGGCGTTTGTTTGGCTCTGTTTGTTATTCTTAATAAATATTCTATAGTTTGTGACTATTGGGCAATAATATGGTGTAGTAGGATAGCGTTTGATGGTAAATGGTTGTGGGTTCGATTCTTCGTGGAGGCTTTTTCGGTTCTCCATTGATGTTACTCGAATTTGGAAAGTAAAGAAAGGAGTGTCTTACTAGTTAGTCACTTGCTGTAAGGCAGGGTAAATAATTTATCTGCCAGCACTGTTATACGGAAAAAAGCAAAAAAATATTGTAATCATGAAAATTTATGTCACGTTTTTACTTTAGCAATTTAGTTTATAAATTTAGAATTTAATTGTATTTTGCATGTAGCTTAGCTGATATAAATGTTACTGTTAACTGCATCGTGAGAAGATTGACATGGGTCTTTGACCTTTTTGGCTAACCTTTTGTAGTACAAAGTCAGTTAGGACACTCTTTGTTATAGTTTCTCCCGTATTGAAGGCTAGTCTTAGAAGAAACCTAATGTAATACTCCGGTCTTCTATTTTTAATATCAGTTATTCATATAACACACCTACACGACCGCATAATAGGAGCCGTCGTGGCGCAGTGGGATAACGTCTGAGTGTAAATGCAATGGTCGTTGAATCGATAACGACTCGACGAAATGATTATTTAAAATTTTCATTCTTCATTCTTCTTCATTCTGATATCAAAGAATGAATGAATTCCGCCACTCAACAACCACTGTCCCGATTTTCAGACAGAAAGCGGAGTGTCTTGACACTGAGGTTCTCCCTGACTACCCCGCCATGCGAGAAAAAGCGTGAAGCTATTAGTATAACAATATTCAGATAAATTGGTGGGAAAAGGTTTGCGTCATCAAATAACCTTGTAATTGCACTATCGGTATGTAAAAGGAGTGTTCGTGATATGTATGTCACACACGTGCCCTGTCTCCTATGCAGAACTGGTCCGCTGCAGTCGCTCATGGAATTTACCCAACGTAATTAATGCTTAAATCTCATTTGAAAGCTCTTGATGTCTTGGATAAGTCCAACTTTTGAACTACTTTCATTTTTTGAGCTTTTATGATATGGCGGTAAGAAATTACTGTGTTTATGTATATTTTTTTATTTGGAATAAATTAATTTTTATATTGATATTATGCCAACTTTCTGACTATAAAGGTTGGGTTGATAATATTTTATGGCTTAATATGTTTTAATATCACTGTTAACAGTTGTGCATATGTATGTCGTACATATGAACATATGTAGGTACGTATGTTAACTCTCAATACTTTCATTATGATTTCATGTAATAAATATAGTACATAGAATATATAAGCACTCTTTGATATTCACTAGTATTTTCATAAATTTATTGTTTTTTGTTACAATGTCTGACTATAAAGTCGATTGGCCATTCCATGATGGATATTCCAGTTTCTCTAGGATTACTTTGGTATATGGGAAAAAGCTTGAACCTTGTCACAGATAAAATAATACCATTAAAAATTATTACAATATCATAAAATACCCAGGGGATCAGTCGTAGGGCAGTGGCACAAGTGTGTGACTGTAAACGACTGGTTGTGGGTTCGATTCCCACTCGAGTTGTAGAAATATTTCAAATTTCCATTTTCTTCGCTCTGGTTTCTAGGTAAAGCGCGGCGTTAAGTTTCGCCACTTAACACGCAATGCCTCCGGATTCAGTGGAAAGTGGGGAGCGCAGTGTTAACACTAGATTCCTTCTACCTACCCTGCTGTGTAAGGGATACAGCGTCAAGCTCAAAAATTAAACAATATATAATTATATTGCTTCTTTATAAAAATACCTTCAGGTTTCCAGGCAAAACACTCCGTTCTCCACTTCTTTATAATTTGTAATAAACTATCTAAATTCTAAGAAAGCTCACATAAAAATGCCTATCTACACGCAAACTGTCACTAAACCTCACACTTTCCTCACATGTCATCATTTAGATAAAATCTCAAGAACAAAGTGCGCGTAGTAAGTACTAAAGATTATGAAACGAACAAACGTAAATAAAATCATAAACGTAATAAGGGTGTCGACCCGGGAAACGAACCGGGTTCACGGTTCGAATACCCGCACGTGCTGCCATCGTATCAAACATATTGTTGTAATCAAGTTGCGTTTTTACTGTAATAAAGATACTTAATTGAGCTCAGGTTTTACAAATCTTTAATATTTTTTTTTGATTAATATTCGCCGGAATTGTAGGAATTACGTGTGAGTACTATAATAATCAGTTAAGATAGAATATTAATAACTGCTGGGCAGATTTGAATTAAGCTTTTTTGTTGTGTTCGGCTTTTAAGCCTGAGCAGGACTTAAAGTGTAATCAATTTTGAAACATCTAATGTTGAACCATAATAGACCAGATAAACTATTTAGGGGATAACATCTTATCAAAAGTTGCTCAGCGTCATTTTTCATATAGGTATTTTTTATTACATATAAAAAGTAAAGGTCCTCGCAAGCAAACACGCAAGTAGTGGGTAGTTTGAAATAAAACTCTTAAAAGTTAGTTTAAGTATAGACATGTAAGAAATTTAGCTGTCGTTTTTCGGTCACGTCTCGCAGCCAATTTGGCTTTTTATTCCACTTTTATCTTTTGAAGTACAATTTTCGAAGTCTTTGGAGTATATTTAGTAACAGATATATAGCAATATAAAATAGGTATATACGAAAACGTGATAATTAACACTTATTCTATGCACTTAAAAATAATGATATTTTAATATCTCTTTTCTCAAGATTTTTCCACGACCATCATGGCACAGTAGGACAGCGCTTGACTGTTAACCCGATTGGTTGTAGGTTCAATTCCCATTTGAGAAAACGCTTTGGTATTTAAAGCAAAAAGTACGGCGTTGTGATTAGCCACTCAATGCACAATATTTCGATTTAATTTCGTGGAAAATAGAAAAAGGAATATCTAGACTTGGTTCTCTCTTACTACTCTGTCCTGCGAGAAAAGGGTTAAGCTGTTTTTTTTTAATATTGAAATATCTCCATTGGTATCAAAGTGCTTATATCTAAACATAACCATAACAAACAAACAGAAAATACAACATTTCTCCGCTAAAATGACTCCGTTAGGGCAACTCCATACCCGGCCGAGACGCCAATGGCGCCACTGTGAGTAAACATTTTTTGCAAGAAAAATGCAAATTTTCATGAATAATTGCTACGCTTTTTAGAAAGTAAAGTATTGTACATGTGCAATGAGCTTTAACGGTTATTATCTGTTCGTATTGCAATTATATACATAAAATGAGGAACGGTTTGGCTTTCTTTTATTTTATTTACAGTTTTTGTTTTTATTACTTGTTTTATGTTTGTTTGTTTGTTTGTTTTTAGTTATTAGGTAATTATTAAATTGTTATAAACATGTTGTTAGTATATGTCATAAGAATAAAGAAATGGTTAGAAATTAACGTTTATATTTACTAGCTTCGCGCTTTATTCAGCAAAACAGGTGGGCAGATAAAACCTAGTATGAATAAACTCCAGTCTTTCGAATTTAGGATATTTTGTATCAAGCAGTGAAATCAACGTCGCATTTTGTTTTACCAGAGCTGGAAAACGAAAATATTTCATAATATTTTAACTATAATTATTTCCCCGCAATGAGATCGAACCCACAATCATCGTGTTTACCATTGGACATTTAAAATATGTATATTATTTGTAATGACCATTAGTTAATAAAAAATATTATTCATTAGTAAATTTTAAAATTAATTTAATTTTAATAACTCCGCTAAGTGAAGTATTTAAATTATAAACTTATGTCTGGTCAGTCGCAGTCACTCTGACATTATCAGAGGCCTATATATAAAATAATATAATTTTGTTCTTTATATTTTTTTATATACTTCGTTCAATGACCTGTTTACAACATTACACGGCATGCATTAAATTTATAATTTTTATATAATAATATAAATAAAAATACAGTTTGTTATGCATAAGAAATAAATATTTATTTGATTTGAACATAATAATTACAAATATAAAAGCTCCAGCTAATTAGAAAAAAGCTGTTTACATGTTAAAGGTCTTCCATGTTTTTGCCGCAACGACTTCCGAACCGTATCCAGTCTATTCTAACTAGATACCGTCTTGCGCACGCGCCGATGAGCGCACACTAGGGATATAGTGAATATAGTCGATATATCGAATTTCCTGTATGTTCGCTATACGATATATTGAATTGAATTGATATTTGGACACAGATTTTTTTATTTCATATATCAGCTTCAGCTTTTTCCCGTAGTCAGAGAGAACCTAGTGTCCTCCACTTTTCGAAATCGAGACGTGGCGGAACTCAACGCCGCGCCTTGTCTTAGGCACCAGAGCGAAGAAATGAAAATTTAAATGTAATCAGTCCTCGAGTGGGAATCAAACCCGTAACCATAGCTTTACAGTCATAGGCTGTCCCACTGCGCCACGTCAATATATTTATTATTAAAAATATCATATCGATAAAAATGACAATATATAATGCATGTAAAGTTTAAGCTTAAATTTAATAATGATATCAGAAAGCCAACCTATTTCTCTAATTGCTGTTAATCTCTAATTTTATTCGATATTACAAATGTATCGATATTTTCACATTAATTCGATGTATCAACATTGATAACGCGTACCGATATAGTATATCGAATATTTACATCGATACTATTTAAGCAGACATCCCTAGCGCAAACTAATTAATACATGCCCTTCTAGCTTTTCATTACAGTGCAGACGCGTTTTTGTTAAGATGTACGGGTGTTTTTAGATGCGAGCTTATACTCTGAACGGATTGGTATTTTATTACTATTACTACCGCTTGGCACGCGACAACTATTTATATTATCTATCTGATACTCTTTCCACTGGGTACAGTCTATTTTTGTGTGCTGAGAAAAGAAATGCATTTAAATTACATTTCACGTTGTTTGTACGTGCACACGTAAGCTTGTATTGATTGTATTTAAAATATTTTAATTTTTCTGCTCTGGTATAAAGATATATAAAGCGTGGCGATTAGTTCTGCTACCCAACATGTCATGTCTTGATTTTGGGCAGTAAGTGGAGAACGTAGTGTCTTGACACTAAGTTCTTTCTGACTATCTTGAAATGTGGGAAAAACCATATAGCTAAAATAGTTTAAATAACTATTTGTTATATTATAGCTTTTACTACCAGATTAAGTTAAGTCTTTAAATACAAAGTAAATGATATCTAATTAAAGAACACGAAAGAACTCAAAGGACCACCCGAAGGAAATTCACAATGGACGAATGCGAATGTTTATACATACATATTATAATACAGTGCCATCTATACAAGTTGGCCGATTAAAAGTCGTTCAGTTAAAATTCACTTGATTAAAAATTGACCAAATGAAACTCAAGCGCATTCCGACGAGGTGTTTGACCGCCCGCTCCTCGACTCTAAGGCGATTTTTTTCCCACCATTTACGATGGTGGGATTGACAATGGTTAACACGGAATCTTTTGGTTTCATAATCTTAATGTAATTTTTGACAGCTCTCTTATGTTAGCCGATATAGTGTTTTTATATGGCAGTAACACCTGTAAATATGTATGTATGTATGTATGTATGTATGTATGTGTACGAGGCAGTAGTTGTGTTTTATGATTTTCAATTCGTAATGTCTTTATAACTTCAAAGCACGATCTGAGGCAGACAGGTTTTTTGGTTCGGTTTGCGCTAACTTAAGTGCAAGGCAGGTTGGGCGTTTTTAGTTAGTTTTTGTTTTATGTTGTGAATGAAGTATGTTTCTATAATTGGTTATTTTCATATTTTGTCATCAATTTGATATTTTTCTGGTACATAATTAGAATATAGCGTGAATTGAAATGTAGCTTAGTTTCGTCAGGCGCAGTTGGACAGCGTCGGACTGTAGCAATGTTTATGAGTTCGACTCCCACTCGTGAGAATGATTGTATTTAAGTGTTTATATTTTTGCCCTGGTAGTTAAGACAAACCGTGGCGTTGAGTTCCGCTACTCACCACTACAACATCTCGATTCAAGTGGAAATTGGAGGACAGAACTCCTCTGACTATCCTTTCTATGTAGAAAAAGACGTGAAGCTATTTTTTCCTGTTATTACTCTCATGACTAATTCTTTAAAAAGCATTTGGCATTATTTTGATGTGGTGTAATGTTCTTTTTAATCAACTTTTTTCTTAGACAGCTCTCTTTACATTATACAGCTGGTATATAATAGTACATTTCTGAATTTTCATTAACAGCTGGATAATTTAAATAAAGTTTTAAGAATTCCTTAAATATCTCAGCATATATAGGTACAGCATTCATATTTAGAGTGGAATTTGGCATAGCATGGCAAATTCCACTCTAAATAAGAATGCTGTACCTATATATGCTGAGATATTTAAGGTGTTTTGATTTCGGTTCACACATGTTCTTTTCCTTACGATTTTTATACCCGGGTTTTATCTACTTATACTGATAGATACGGAAGAACTTTCCAGAAGACTAAATATAATATGAAGAGGAACCTGTGAAAATAATTAAAATTGGTCCTGTCGATCTTGTCGATCTAAGGATCCTGTCGACTCTACGTGCCGGTATTTCTCGGTATCACCATTGACTCCAAGCTACAGTGGGGATCGTGTATTGATGGATTGGCAAAACGGCATAGCTCAGCAGCATGTCGCGGTGTTAAGAAAATTAGATCATTAACAGATGTAAATACGGCTCACCTTGTTTACTTTTGTTTCTTTCATAGTATTATGTCTTATGGCTATACTTTGGAGTAATGGAGCCGCAATCAACACGATCTTTGTTGTGCAAAAGCGAGCTATTCGTGCAATCTATAACTTAGACCCGAAAATTCGTTAAGAAAAAAATTTAAAGAAATTAATATATTGACAGTTGTTTTTCAATACATATTTGCTAATGTCATGTATATTAAAAAATATTAATGATTTTATAAAATCCGATCTTTAACGTATGCAAGTTATAGAAGATATGTATATTAAAATGATTTTCCGTTGTTTCTGTTACATTAGCACAGCAACTATAAGCAAAGCAGTCGATATTTCGGCACGTAATTTAATACCTAACTGTTTAACTTTTTTCTTTCCACAAACCGTAACACTGACCTTTTCGGTGTCAATAAAATTATTGGGTTAAAGTCAAATTTGGTTGCCGAAAGACTGAAGGCTTTTTGAATTTTTAAGTGTATCAAGTTTTATGAAATGTAGAGCGCTGTTTTCTGCTTCGCGGTTTTATTATAGCTGACTTTGAAATGTGATATAGTTTTATTATATTATACGTATGGAGAAATTGATATATGAAATTTGAAAGTTATGGTACTAATTTATGTGTTTTTTTTATATTTTTGTGTTTGTGTTACGTATGTGCTGTGCTGTGCACCTGTAATAAATATTGTATTGTCCCATAAAAGGTAAATTGCGTTTTTTATTTTATATTTCTTGATGAAGCTAAGACTAGCTATATTATACAATTTTCATTATAGGAATTGGTTTTTTAGGAATGTTTTTTTTTGTATATTATGTACATAATAAATACTATCCATATACCTAATATGCTGTGATAGTAATTATGGTAATTTACGAGTATTACATAAAATTATGTGGAGATGCATTTTTAAAAAAGTTTTTTCAGTGCAGTATATAAACTATATTCATAGCACAAGTTATTAAATATATACATGAGAGAATTAACGCTTGTAAAAACGTTCTTCACATAAATCAGTTTTATTATTAGACAACCATCATCAGTACATCCTACTATGTCACGTTGAAAACATTTCACACATCCTTCATAGGGAAGTCCATATCCTTACTGACTGAATTAAATAAATAACGATTTATAGTTCAATTGCGTCTCTTATGCTAATATAACTCCTAAATCTCAATCCCAAAGGTTATAATACCTTGTGGTATTTGAAGTAAATGGCCGGCGATAGGTATGCAATGTGCGTAGTTCACACCATAGCTTATGGCGTATGTACGTGGGTTGACACTTTAACGGTCAAGGGCAACCCGTCCGTTCCGAAGGTCGCGCCATTGACCGAGCTCCGAATTTCGCAAAAATATTTACTTAAAAACGTATTATCTGATTATTTGAAGCGTTTTACTGTAAGTTCTTTCAATAGGAATATAAAGTTCATTTTGCCAGAAAGAAAACAAAGGCAATTATGGCGTTTTTAAACTTATTATTTGAATTAGCATTAGATACTACTTAAGTATTCTAAGTCTTAATGTTTTAAAACTGAATTTGAATGAAGCGTTCATTTTTTAAAAGTTTATTAGTGCTTGTCTTGATAAACGTGTTAATATAATTAGACCGTATTAACGTAAATAAATACACGTCCATTAATAAATTCAATTATATAAATAGAAATGCTAAATCTCTCTAGTGACAAATGTGACCAATGCACGTGTTTAAACGTAGACGTAAGTAAAGAAGAATAATCTATTCTAAGAAGAATAATATATCTATATATATCTTCTTTCTTAATTACGCCTGACTATTTTTTTTGTTTGTGCCCGCGACTTTGTCTGCATGAAATTAACAAAAAAGCTGTAATTTTAAAATAAAAGAGGCCTAAATTACGCTTTATTACAACAGCAGTGTGCAAGTGAAAGACCCGTTAAAACCTTCCCACAGATTAGCCAGAACAAACAGACAGATGGACAGATAGACAAAAAATTGTAAAAGATGTTGTTTTAGTATATTGTTCGTGTTTAGTATAGAAACATATGGATTTTGTAAAAAGCATTTATTTTAATATTACATCAGACCCTTTTTGTTATTTTATTTATTTGTATAGATGACATACAGTTACATATCGTTCAGTTAAAACAATTTAAGTTACTGTCTGCATAACATTAATAAATCCTCGATCAAACGAACATAAAATCAGAAGATGCTAAGTAGTTGTAAAAAATTAAAAATATTACAAAGCGTGCAATCATATTTCATAATTTAAATGCGTTTCTTCTTAGTACTTCTATTATTAATATATGCGCCACGATCTTAAATAGAGATATCGCTAAATCATTCCCCAAATGCAACATATTTCTTTCTAAGACAGCTCAATAAATCTTAAAAAACATGACATAGCAAAGTCAAAAGGATGGTACCGTTTTATATGCATCAGAGATGTTGGCATCAATCCAAACCATCACCTTAAGAGTAGGTGAAATTATTTAAGGACGATCTTAAAATAGTAAATTAAACACTATCCATAATTGTGAAACAGCTTCTTCATTCTTTTTCCTGGATAGCGGGGACCTAGTGTCATGACACTCTGTCCTCCGTTAGAAATTGGGATATTGTGTTGAGTGGCGTAACTCAACGCCGCGCCTTTTCTTTGGTACTAGTGTGAAAAAATTCAAATATAATAATAAGTGGGCATCGAACTCCCAACCAATAGGTTACAGTCAGACGCTGTCCTACTGCGCTACGATCGCCTCGTAAAAGCTCTTATTCCCTAACAATGTTTAATTCCCAGCTTGGTTGGCGCAATACGAAATTCGACACGTAAGTCTCGGACTCGGGAATAAAAGAATAATAAACAACTTGATCATTCTGTTTTCACCACAGCCTTGGCAGTGAATGTATTTATTTAAGTCCTTATATTACTCAGATTAGCTCTTAAACAGCTCTCAGTTCGTTTGCGGTTTGGATAGCGTCTTATATTTAGTTTCCTTTGTCATACAACTGAACTGCAAATAGACTGAGTGTAATAATCAATTTGGAATTTTTAATCACATATATCATTAATAATACATAATTTATCAGAAAATCATTTGAGCTTTATGCCACACAGTTCAAGGATGACTGACTTCGAGCTGCAGGGCCGTTGCTTTAAATACCTTTCATTTGCATAATGTCTACATCTTGCGCATAAATGATGTATTACTTTTTGTTTATCATCACAAAAGAAATGAGACTATTATAAATTTTAATACCTTCCGGCTTGAAAGGGCTTGTATATGGGTTCATATTATTTATTTCATGAAAACTCGATTAGATAAATCATTTACTAACCCAAAAGTAGAATTTTCAAGGGCCATATACAAGAAAATCAATTAAAGTAATATTGATTGATTCGGTGAGAAAAATGAAAAAATCTGAAATAACGATTAGAACGAACATAAGAACATTAGAAACAATAGACGATGCTGTATGACAACTTCGGTACGTCTAACAGTCATTGACCCGAGCACAGTTTTCTTTAACTGTTGGCTGCATTACAGGAACTGTTGGCAAACCGTCATTACTGTCTAAAAATATCAAGCCATGTGTATTTTTAAAGTGTCCAAATATAATCTTTAGAAAAACGTATTTTCTGAATCACTGCCAAAGTATTGCTTAAGGTTACTATTTTTCACACACTCATAAGTGTATCTGATTATGATTCATAAGATAAATAAATAAAAACGACTATTTTATTGACATAAGCGGCTTCTTCCTGAAAAAGTCAATTTTTCTTTCTATATGCATATAGATAAAATGAAATAAACTTTTAAAAAGAATAGGTGTACACATAACATTAAAGCATTGGTGTCATTATCAGATCTGACATCTACCAAATTATCTACTGGTTTTTTGATAAAACCTTTACTATATTTATTTGTTTGGTCATTTTGCCTCCTTTTTATATCTAATTTCTAATAACAGTATCTTATTATGTTTAAATTCATTACACACATTAATTTCGTCACAATATCGAAAATTATGATATTCCATTGTCTTGTATTAGATGGCAGACATATTCAACGTAGTCAGAAATCCCTCAGGACAGTTTTCCAGTCTTCGCCAACAATATCTATTAAATGATCAATATTCTTAATTAACAATGTGTGTTCTGTGCTTCAAGAAAATTGTTTTACGTCTAGAATATAATTTAGTGTTCCCAACGGGTCAATGTTCTTTTTTAATATGATATCTTGTCTGGTAAAGCTGTACGCTTAGGGCTTCAGACTTGTACGTCATTCGTAATCTTTTGCCAACATGTACTCTTCGGGTCAAGGTAGGTCGTGCTATAGAAGCGGTGGAACTCTAAGTCCATGAATTTTGTGAAAGATTAACTTGAAAGAGGCACGTAAGGAGAAAATAAGGAAGGGGTAAATATTAGGACGGAGACGGAGCCATTTTTCGTTTTGAAGTTCATCTTGCGTATTTTTAATTTATTATTTCATTGCGTATAGTTCCAAAGAGGTATTTTGAGATTTATTACTTATTAAGTTATTTTTATTTCAGAGTTTTAATTACACATATGGGCTTATTTTCTAATTTATTTTTCTTACATTAAAAAGATCATTATAGAGATTAAAAAAAATCATTTTAATTAATATTTGAAAATTATTTTGTTATGTTCTGTTCTGTAGTACCGATTTTAAATAATATTATTATGATTGTATTATTTAGTAGTGTATGGGAATAGTAAAGATAGAGTAGAAACAAGAATAGATAAATAGTAAGCCGATGAAATATGTATGTATACTTATTACGAACAGTAAAAACTGTACTTGTTATCGTAGAAACGACGTTGTGATTAAGTTATAATCGATTACCGCATACATTTTGCTTAGAAGTTTTCTAGTAATATTTCTTTCACCTTGAACTAATAACGACTGCTAGTATTCTTATTGAGGCGTGCTTTGATAGTGTTCCAATGGTTCTGGGTTCAATGTTTTTTATATTTGTAGTACCGACATTTTCTTGACCGGGGTATATGAGATACGGGGTATAGACAAACATGTTATGTTTGTCTATACATGTTTGGAATGATTTGAAATACATACTATAAATGCAAAAGTCTGTCTGTTTGTCTGTTACACATTTACGTTTAATGTTCAGGTCCGATTTGGATGGAATTCGGAATATAAATAGACCCACGGTCTGATATCCAGGTCCAGATATAGGCTACGTCGTTTTTAAAACTTAATCCCGAAAAGCTTAAAATTGGGGCTCAAAGTTTGTATGAAGTCGTGTAGTTACGCAGGCGAAGGTGTGAGCGGGCGCTAGTTTTTAAATAAATTTTCCTCGAAATGAACTCTTAAATGTGAACCTGCATCTGTCGTACAAGGCACTATTTAAACTTTATTGTACAATAATTTTTCGGCCATATTTTATTTAACCAAATAAACAAACTTCACAATACACAAATATAAAGCGAAAAAGTAAAGCGCATAGCTTCACGTCGTCTTATTTTTGATAACTCGTCGCGACAACAGAATTGAAATAAAAAATGCAGTGTTCACTTTCTGAATATTTTAGTACGCCTCGGTTCCGGGTTCGATACCCGCTTTGGTCTAGATATCTGATGACAAAACGCTTAGCATACGTCCTATCTAGCAAGGAAACCGCAAATCTGACTCCCTAGTCTACTAGACATTCTTTCTCATGCCCTACCGTAACTAATATTATTGAGGTTAGCTCTGGTGTCTGTTACATTTCATTTACTAGCAATTTGTACAGACCACATCAGTTTCTTTATACAACATTGACTTTACATTTATGATGAAATGTGATATGGATAGTCATTTTCGATGTTGAATATAGTAGGGAATTGTCTGTAGTATATATCTTATATTTAATTAATGTAGTTCTAATTTTTAAGATAATTTGATTATTTTTAATTTTTAAGATAATTTTGACTCTTAGATCATTCAAAGCCTTTAGTTAAATGTATAAAACATATCTGCACGTTTTTTCCTTAAAAGCAGAGCAGAGAGAAGAAAACGTAGTATCACGACACTCGTCCCCACTTTCTATAACTGCTTTGTTAGCTAAAACTTATTTATTTATTTATCTAAAAATGTATATAAGAATGCATCATTTTCATATACAACTATTTTAACTGAATTAATCGCTTATTTTTTTAGCTTTACGCTGTATCTCGTATACAGCAGGGTAGGTAGAGGGAACCTAGTGTTAAGACACTCCGTTCCCCATTTTCCGCCGAATTCGGAGGCATTGTGTGTTAAGTGGCGGAACTTAACGCCGCGCTTTGACTCGACACCAGAGCGAGCAAAATGGAAATATTAAATATTCCTACTCCTCGAGTGGGAATCGAACCCACAACCAGTCGTTTACACGATTGTGCCACTACGCCACGACTGGTCAATCAGAATGTCTTGACATTATAATTATTACACAGAATGACTCTAATACCAGCCATGAAGATTCTACCTAACATTAAAAATATTCTCACATTTACGTCTCCAAAAATAAGTATTTCCGCTTTTTGTCACGTTACTTACGTACGTACTACGTGTGTACATACATATAAGTGTAACACCTGCCGCGATGTCTATTATATTTAACTATGTGGCATAGAGTGGTTGTCCGAGTGTCCGCTTACGGCACGTGTCCTGCAAGTTCAAGGGCGGATGCCGTACGTTGCTCCGAAGTTTTTGCGCTCCTCTACCCGTGGGTGAGCAAAATGTATCGCTGATTCGCTTTGTTGGGATATTTCATGTTATCTAAGCTTTTTTTCCTACGTTATATTGTATATAAGTCTTTAGCTATTTTGCATATAAAAGATGGCGCGATATCATTATTGTTCTCAATGTGTTATTAAAAATGTAGTAATTTTTATGTGAATGTTTTATTTTGATTTTTTTGGGCATGAGAATTTGGATTTGTTTTGGGCTTAAGTTTGGGTAGTGTAGCTTCATTTTCTTTGTTTTTTGGAAAGTAGGTTAAAGTCTAATTATAGTTTAGGATAATTTGTTAAAGTCAACAAGGTGCATTAAGGCGTGATGCTAGACTAAGTATGGGTATTGGTATAATCCTGCAAAGAAGAATAGTTAGAAAAACGACGTATTCAATTACCTTGGCAGGCTTGATATTAAAATCTTCCACTGGCACTTAACGCTAAGCTTCCTAATTTTTCTCGCAGTAGGGTAGTCAGGGAGAATCTAGTGTCAAGACACTCCGTTCTCCACTTTTGCCCGAATTGAAAACGTTGCATATAGAGTGGCTGACCTCAACGTCGCGCTTTGTCTTGTTAATCAGAGTGGGGAAATAAAAATAATTAAATTTTAATCGTTTCACCGAGTAGGAATCGAAATCACAATTACATTCAGACGCTGTCTCACTGCGCCACAACGTCACGCCATGGCCTCCTTACTCTTTTATTAGTGTAGTGACTTATTCTTGACGTTTTTTTTCTTCATGCACATCAAAATTAATGAATCAAAATAAAAAAGGAAACAATATGTTATCATTTATTAAAAATAGCCATATCTTTTTCTTCTGTTCATCAAACTTCTTCTAAATCAAACTTTTTTCCAATTGACGAGAATTTATTAACAAAAAACATTAAAAAAGTGCAATTTGTAATTAATAATTGCAATTAACTCATCAGTTTTTACAAAATAAGGAGACTGGCGCTCGGGTACTAGTACAATTTAAAATTTATCATCATTGCATCATTTATCATATCCGAGCGACATGTTCTCAGGTTATTGCGATCTTCTCGTTATTTTTTTGCTACCACACAACAAAACAGTGGTTTCTATACATCTTATATCTATAGATATAAGGATGATTTTGCTTGTTATAAAATGTTTCAATGTATACCGCGCTTGTTCATTCAAAAGCACAATTTGTCATTCTCGCTTCCTTGCATTCCTGAAGGATATTAGTGAAGAAGTTATTTGTTAACATGACTTTTTAGCTCGAATACTATGTAGTATAAGGTTATTTGCTTTTATTCGCTGTGCAGCTTTTTTTTTTCATTTTATGATTAATTGTTAGTTTATTTCACGAATGTTTAGTAATTGTTATCGTTGGTTTTTGCATGTGTACGTACTATTTTGTTGTAACTGATACTATGGTAATGTAGTACTGTGTGGAAATGTTAACATTTTTTTAAGGGTAATAAATCTGTGTTGGTATCGTTCTTAAATTATATTTTTTTATCTATTGGCCATCAATGGAACAACGTCAGGACAAGGATGCGAGTTTGATTCTCATTCGGAGGAATGATCAGAATTGAATTATTATCATTTCTCCGCTCTGGTGCGAAAAAAAACAAAGCGCGGCGATGAGTTCAGTCAATCAGTGCGCAGTGTCTCACATTCGAGCGAAAACAAGAGAACGACAAAATAGTGTTTCTCGACATCTCTCTCTCTCTCTGATCACTCTGCTACACAGGGAAAAGCGTAAAATTGTATTAAAAATTATAAACTTAGTAGGTCTTATTTATTATTAAAACTCATATCATGATAGAAAACGGTAGTTTTCATATATAGTACATTAAACCGTGCAGATCGATATCTATAGATCTTATAGATCTTATATTCATTACTTTGAAATGAAATTGAGCCTTAAATTTTTGTTACCGTCACGCTGTATCCCGCACACAGCAGGGTAGGCAGGGGAAGAACATAGAAATATTAAATATTTCCACTTCTCAAGTGGGAATCGAACCCATAACCAGTCGTTTACAGTCACACGCTTGTGCCACTGCGCCACGTTACAGTTTGCTGTTACAGTTGACGATATCAATTTTAAATAATGAGATGTTTGACTTTTTATTAATTGAACAAGAACTAAGTGTTTTTATACACTTTGCAGTAAATAGTGTTTTAATATTGGTGTCCAAAACATGGGGGTCATATATTTTCCCCTTTAAAATAGTATTAATACCAACTTCTAAGGGCTTAAGTCTCATTTTACTGGCGTAATTTCCAAAATTCAAAAACTTAAGGAAAATCGTATCTAACATTTTATTAGCAAAGGAATGCTAAATAAAACTTGTCTTCGTATAAGGAGGTACCATGCGTGGGACGCTTAGTCAGATGGACCGTACAATCGCCTAAATAGTGACAAGGACGAATTCCACCTGACGGGTCCAATTTTTGATTAAATTTGTAAATTTATTATCTCATTTTTTATGGTTTTACGATTGTCATGACATCACTTCCTTCTTTAGTAGTTGTTAGTAGTGGGTGAGTGTCAGAATATTATCGCGATTGGTTGTAGGTTCGATTCCCACTTGGTGGAATGATTGTAATTTAATTATTTTCATTTCGCTGCTCTGGTGAACAAGACAAAGGGCCCAATTAATATCCGCCTCTTATATGCAGTGTGTCAAGTTCCGGTGGAGTGTGGAGAATGGAATTTCTAGACATTAGACTCTCTTTGTCTCCTCTGTTATGCAGGAAAATAACGTAGATCCTAAAAAAAATTCTTTCTTATTAGTTTTAGAGTTAGTAATAATTATTCTTTGATGTGCCATATGAAAATATTTATTTATATATATTTTGTATTATTATAATATATTTTTTTGTTAACATTACCGCACTGTGATGACTTGCGAACGTTAACCACTCGCTGAACATTACAACTTTAATTATAATTTGTATAAATGATTAAAAATTAGTTTGAACCAAAATGATAAGTAACTAGAATAGTAAAGAATATGAACAATTATTAAAACTAACTCGCATGTTATATCATAATGTTATCACAAACACATAAATTATCATTAAAATTAGGCACCTTAATTAGCTATGTACGGGCTTAATTAAGTTACATTTCTTATAAATATTTATTAGTGGGAAATTAAAATGTAAAATCATAAAGGAGCGTCTTAGAATTGTTTCAATCGTTGTCTAGAGGTTTTGGATATGATGATGAGGCCAGTCATGGCGCAATGGTACAAAGTGTGACTGTAAAATGACTGGTTGTGGGTTCGATTCCTACTCGATGAGCGGAAATATTTAATATTTTCGTTTTCTTTGCTCTGGTGTCCAGGCAAAGGACGGCGTAAAGTTCTGCCACTTATCATGCAATGTCTCCAGAGTTCGGCGGAAAATGGCGAACAGCGTGGAGTGTCTTAACACTAGTTTCCCTCTGCCAACCATGTTGCACGGGATACAGTGTGAAGCAAAAAAAATGAAATAACGTCTTAGGCGTCTGGTTATAGGCAGGTTTCGTGTCTTCCTCGGCCTTAAAGGTTTGATTACATACAAAGCCTGCCAAGCATTGACTCATCTATTGAAATTTTGAACATTCTGAGAACTAAGTAAAATATGGATATGCTTAGAGTATTCAAAGAATCGGTCGTGTTTATTTTCTGTAGATACTGCAAATAAACTTAGTATTTACTTATGTTCAAGGAATATTTTGTTGAAACTCCCATCTCCTTTATGACAAAACCAATCTTACGTCTCTCGGAAGAGTAAAACACATTTATTATTCTTTTTATCTACTGCAGACTACATTTGGATCGAATTTCGTCAATAGACAACGTAAATGTTGTTGTACCACGTATTTGTATTTATGTATGTATAAGTATGTATGTGTTGTGGACGCCCCTGTGGCACAGTAAGATATGAGTTGTACACGCGGTGATTGTGGGTTTGATTCCCTTTCAAGGGAAACATTATTATAAATAATAATAAGTTACTTCAATCAACACGTCGTTAAACAAAGTAAAGGTTCTTTATGATTTCTATGTATATAAAAAACATGTAAAGCGACTGGTTGTGTGTTCGATTCCCACTCGAGGAGTGGAAATATTTAATATTTCCATTTTCTTCGCTCTGGTGTCGAGGCAAAGCGCGGCGTTCCTCCATAATTCGGCAGTGCGTGGGGAACGGTGTGTCTTAACACTAGATTCCCTCTGCCTACCCTGCTATGTGCGGGATACAGCGTGAAGGTATAAAAAAATATGTCTAGTAGCTATAAACATGGATAAGAACAAGCAATTTGAAAAGATAAAATATTAATTGTCAAGTTTTACGTCATTTATTAATTCGTTTTTTTACGTAATATCTGCGGAATTTTATTGATTGAACATTATTTAATTATAGATTTCAAGGACGTGTATTAAGTTAGCATTTTGACATACTTCGATATGCATTCAAGATTAGCTGCCGATATGGGAGGAATTCGCCGTTGTTTCACGTAATTAATCGATTAATCGTGCTCTAATCGCTTGATGGCAACAGTTTTATACGATTGCTGTTTTAATTTCCTTAGGAATTTCTTACTGAATGAAATTATTTATTAAGTTTGAAATTACTTTTACTTGTAATTTGAGTTAAACACGTCTATCTTGTGCATTATTTGTTTTAATAACTGTACAAATATAAAAAAATCATATTTTCGTATATTTTTGAGGCTGCAAATGACTGTCTCAGGCATCAGATTTGGCACAGGTCTTACTATATTTAACAAAATAATATAAAAATATATTTTAAAATGGGCGCACACACAATTTTTGACTACACACTCAGATAATAGACATATTAGACATACACGTCAATGTTAGCATCGTATTTTAATTTTTTTTCACCTTTACACGCTTCACGTCACGCGCTTTAATATAACGCGAGCCAAGAAATGAAGATAGTTTTAATAATAATCATTGTCCCAAGTGAGAATCGAACACACATCCATTCGGTTTTACAATCAGACTCAGCTCCACTGCACTATAATGGTATTTTACTAAAGTACATTTTGACCATTGATTTGGCGCTGGCGCCACTTTGTGCCTCTGCGCCATGACTGGTCATGGCGCAGAGGCACAAAGTGTGACTGTATAGTAGCGACTGGTTGTGGGTTCGATTCCCACTCGAGGAGTGGAAATGTTATATATTTCCATTTTCTTCGCTCGCGTGTCAAGGCAAAGCGGGGCGTTAAGTTCCACCACTTAACACGCAATGCCTCCGAAATCGGGGGAAAGTAGGAAACGGAGTGTCCTAACACCAGGTTCCCTCTGCCTACCCTGCAGTGTGAGGGATACAGCGTGAAGCTATATTTTGAATTAACATATACATACCTATATTTTTATATGATCGCTGTTCTAAAACAAAATAATTGCGGCAATCAAATAACTAGTGGCATCACCAAATTATCATTCGCACATGTTATTAAGCGTTTCCTATGTATGGGAAACGGATGGCGTCTGCAGTACGTGGGAGGACATGAGCATAATTCTTGAAATCCACACTTAGTGCTTACTTTATGTGAGTCAGGGGTCAAAGGTCAGTAGCGAATAGCTCTGTTGAGATAAAAGTTTAATAATGCTTTGTATTTCGTTATATGTATATTATTATGTTTTGTGAAGTGATAGACATTATTTTATTCTGTATAAGTTGGCTGATACATTATAGATTTAAATATTGTATTGGGCATAGAATGGTAAAGTGTTTGCCAAGAATTTAGTACTTTAAATTTTCATCAATTTTATTGTTACAGAAAGTGTAACGTTGTCAGCAAAGTTATAAATTTTGTGTATTGTTTTTATTTTTAAACAAATTTACTTTGTAGAAACTTTTGTTCAGGCAATTTCCTCACTCTGGTGACACAAAATGCAGCGTTGAGTACGGACACTCAAAATACTATACTATGGTTTCAGGTGAAAAATAAAGAAAGGATTATTTGTATACTATATTCTCTCTGATGACCACACAATGCGGGGAAAAGCGAACAATAATAATAAAATTTTCAAAATATTTGTTAGCAACTTACTGCTATACATACTTACTAATAGAACCATTGTATTATTACAGCTACAATGGAGTAACTTAATACATTAAATAGAATATTAATATTGCGTAGTAAGGTTGATTGATGTCACCTTTGCAGTTCAGCGTCCTTAACCGTTGCATCAGAATAATTTATTATGCTGTTATGTCTTCATTCGCCACTTTGTCGTGCAAAAGCAAGGGGCTACCTTTACTAGTATCGTAAAACGACAGGTTGACGACCCTGACCACATGAATTATGAAAAAGTAGTAAAGAATTCACTGCCGTAGTAGTGCCGAAATATCCTGCCATCCATTTTTTACACATAATCTTATTGTGGTCCCAGAAGTAAAAAGTTAAAGGGCGGAGGGATAACAAACGGAATGAAACAAAGATTCTGTTTTAGCTCCTATTTTCGAAGGAATTATGTTACTAGGAGTATTTTGATAAATTATTAGTAGAGGCTATCGGAGATCAGCATGAAAATATCTGTAAGTGCGATGGCGAGGGGTTCGATTCCCACCCGGGAATGATTATATACAATGTACATTTCTCCACTCTGATATCTGAGGCAAATCGCGGCGTTGAATCCTGCCTCTTTATACGTAATATCTTAATTTTGGGCTAAAAATTAAGACGGAGTATATTGGTATTAGGCTCTCTCTGCCTGTTATGCGGGAACAAGCAAAACTATAATAGCGTACCGAATTAAACAGTAATTTTGTCTAAAAGTTAAAATTGATGTACCTACATTAACCATCGATCCCCTACTTAGATACAACTTCGCAAGTCTAGGTAGTTCGTAATTAATCCAGGATCTTGATAAACCTGAGGATTCTCAAGAACTGCCCTTGACCGACATCACTGAACTAGCCTTCTAAGTTACCTAACCCGTTTAACAAGATGCTTCGCGGTAACAGAAGTGCTTAATAGTCTTGGGCTTGAAACACGAATGAAATAACTTTTAAATTATCACTGATCTGTCTTGTTCTAGACTGTGAGGAATGTTATTTAACATAAATAGTTTTGAATAACTTGAGTTGGGCTAAGAATTAATATTATAATTTGGTTGTTAGTGCTTTTATTGCGAATTGATTTCGTTTTTTGAATAAAAAACAGATTCATGTTTTTTCTCATATAGCAGGGTAGTCGAAGAGAGCCAAATGTCACCACACTCCATTCTCCACTTTCCGCTCAAAATTAAGACACTACGTATTAAGTAGAGAACTTACAAGCAATGCTCACGTAGCGCTTTGCCTTATTTTGTGTTATATATAAATATAAGCATTTATACTTATTATTCCGTCACGAAATTACAGAAAATGCCTACTATTAAGAGAGAGAGAGAGACAGAAAAGTGTATTAAACTCAATAAAAAAGCACCCAACCGAACACGGTGCGTAAAGATAATTTGATAAATTATAATCACGTTGTTTTTAAGTCACTGTTAATTAAGCGTAATACCGACACGTGTGAGCTTCCCAAAAATTATCCGGGCCGTGTGATCCTCGCGATCCTTTGGGTTTAGTCATGTACACATGATTATTTGTCATGAGTAATTACTTAGAGCGTATTAGGTCAGTTGATGTTTAGAAGTATTGCATAACTCCTAGCGTCAAGTTCATGGTCAACATTCCGTGCTCCGACTAAATAAGTCTCAATTAATTTATGATCTAGGGCAGTTTTGATGTCAAAGTTACCGACCGACATTTTTTTATTGGCAAGGAAGATGACTGTGTTGGTACTTGTTAGTAGTAGCAACATTTAGAGCTGGAATAAAATTAGTGGTTTGGGCACGTTGAGTGTATGAGTAATGAAAGAATGGTATATGAAGCAAAGTTGGCCGGCAACAGAGGTGGAGTGAGACCTTCGGGAACACAGTATCGATGATACTGGAGGGTCACATGTATGAGCATCTCTTGGAGTGAAAAGGGTGTGTATGAAGCCAGTAATGACAATCTCATACTACCACACTAGGGATAAAGCGTGAATTTAAAAAGATAAGAAAACGATCTTAAAACTAAAACCAATTAAGGAAAACAGAAGCAAATAACATATTATTTAAGTCCATATTGATCTTAGTGATTAGACACAATTCTATGTATGAAACTTAGTCAGATATGACTCATAACTTAGAATCTGTACCTAATGTAAATGACTAATTTAAGTATGAATGGGATACTTGTCTCAATACTGCGAAGCCGTAAAATGTAAAAAATGACCCCATGCGACGTTTCCTTCACGATAATTCCCATATACGCATGTGGGCATGTCATTGATATTTTTATATCAAGTGATTGTTTGTTATGCGACCGGTATTCGCTTTAAATATTAAATATGCATAATGACGCTGTGGCACAGAGTTCAGTTGTTTATAAGGCATAAGTTAATGTTGGATTTTATTGAATGTATCAATAAATATATATTTAAGACAAATCGCGGCGTTGAGTTCCGCTGTTCAATACACAATGTCTTGATTTCGGGCGGAATGTGGAGATTAGTATCTTTAGATTAAGCGCTCTCTTTGACTACTATGCGGAAACAAAATTAAAAATTTTGAAAAAACCCACGACGGTTTAATTGTAATTGAAAAAGGATAAAATAACTGTAAATCCCCCGCCTAAAAGAATATATGTAACGAGATGATGGGGACGGCTTCGTCGGGGGCTGTCATTACTTTAAGTTTGCACAAACCTTCTCATAGGTTTTCTTGCTGTTAAAACAGGTTCCCAAAAAATTAAAATATTAATATGAATTTACAGTTTTGATAACTGGTATTTTAAAAACTTTAAAACGAAATCTATACTGTTAGCTACTATATTTAAAATAGGGATTGCAACTGGCAGCCCCCGACGAAGTCGTCCCCATCATCTCGTTACATATATTCTTTTAGGCGGGGGATTTACAGTTATTTTATCCTTTTTCAATTACAATTAAACCGTCGTGGGTTTTTTTCAAAATTTTTAATTTTGCTTTTTATTTTAAACTTTTTAAAGTGAATAGATACACATTATATATTATTACATAATATCGAAATACTTTATATCTTCATGCAAATCCAAAAGAAATTATAAACCCAATGCTTTCTGGTTATCAAAAGCTTATTGCAGCGCCTGGCAGATTGTCACCGTAACATTTCCACGAAACTTAAGTCTAACCAAATCAGTGAAAATCACAAAACCCAGTAGTAGTTTTGATTTTGAACAAAGTAATTTATAGTGGAGTGCCCCGTGGTAGTTCGTGATATGGCATTTAAAAACACGCAGCAATTAAACCAGAACCTATCACAGAAAACTGCATCTAAATAGGTTTCACACAAAAAATAAAAGCAAATGCTTACTGCAGCGCCCCCTGGTGAGGTGTCACCATGACACATATACGAGAACACGCGCTAATTAAGCCTGATCCTATCTTTGATAACTGCATCCAAATTGGACTTGTAGTTTTAGCTTTGCATAATTAAATGTTTAATGCAGCACCCCCTGGCGTGTCATAACGTAAAAAAAAACCTAAAAACTTACACCAAGTAAAGGTAACTCTAATACTAAAAACTCTGCGCAATCGGACTAGTAGTTGTAGCTTTGCATTAAATATTACAAACAAATGTTTACTGCAGCGCCCCCTGGTGAGTTAACACGATAAAACATATCCAAGAACATGCACTAATTAAACTTGAACTTATCATTGACACTGCATCCAAATCAAATTCGTCATTTTATCTTTGCACAAACAATATATTACTGCAGCGCCCTCTGGTGACTTGTCACTGTAATATAAATTTAAAAACATGCTATAAGCAAAGCGGAATCTAATACTGAAAACTCTTTCCAATCGTACTAGTCGTTTTGGTTTTACACAAAAAAATAGAAGCAGCTACTTACTGCAGCGCCCCCTAGAGAGTTAACACATACATGAAAATATGCACTAAGTAAACATACGTGACACATATATGAAAATATGCACTAAGTAAACTTGAATCTATCATTGAAAACTGCATTCAAATCGGACTCGTAGTTTTAGTTTCGCACAAACAAGTGTTCTTACTGCAGCGCCCTCTGGTGAGTGGTCACCGTAACGCATATATGAAAACATGCACCAATTAAACCTGAACCTATCGTTGGAAGTTTCATCTAAATCGGACTAGTAGTTTTTGCTCTGCATAAACAAATGTTTACTGCAGCGCCCCCTGGTGAATTTTCACCGTAACCAAAAAACAAAAATCTTAAAATATGCACAAAGCAAAGCTAAATCTAGTTCTGAAAACTCTAGCCAATCGGATAAGTAATTTCGGTTTTAGACAAATAAATACAAGAAAATTTTTGGTTTTACACAAAAAAATAAAAACAAATGCTTACTACGGCGCCCCCTGATGAGTGGTCACTATAACATATATATGAAAAGACGCACCAATTAAGCCTGAACCTACCCTTAAAAGTTACATTGAAATTAGACTAGTAGTTTTTGATTTGCATAAACAAATGTTTACTGCTGCGCCCCCTGGTGCGTTTTCCCCGTAACAAAAAAAGAAAAATCTTAAAATATGCATCAAGCAAAGATGAATCTTTTTATGAAAACTCTTTTCAATCGGAGCAGTAGTTTCGGTTTTAGACAAATAAATACAAAAAAAGTACAAACAAATGCTTACTGCAGCGCCCCCTGGTGGTTTGACACGATAAAACATATCCAAGAACATCCACCAATTAAACCTGAATCTATCACTGAAAATCTATTGAAATCAGACTATTATTTTTTGAGATAATTGAAAACATTCGTTTTCACGTAAAATGCTTACTGCAGCGCCCCCTGGTGAGTTAAGGCAATAAGACATACATAAGAATATACGCCAATTGAATCTTAACCTATCATAGAAAACCGTATCAAAATCGGACTTATAGTTTTGGAAATAATTGACATAGTAATTTGCACAAACACACAAACAAACAAACAAACAAACAAACAAACAAACAAACAACCTCTCACCCCAAACACATATACAGTCGCCGTTCCGTCGCGGGAATAAACCGTGAAGCTGCTTTTTTAAAAAGTATTCCATGTATCACGAAAACCATCTGGAGTATAGAGATGAGCAATTCCCGTCTTTACTTACTCTTTATTCTGTATTAATTTTATTTTGGCAAATATAAATATTTATTAAAATTAAATTTAACGTACAATTAATTGATGTGTATCTACTATCTAAGACTATCGTCTTAGACTCTCTCTATATCTAGTGACATTAGAAAAAAAATGATTTGTCACTAAAGTCACTGTATAAATTTTGCTTAGTGAACCGTAACTTCTAAATATACTTACTAATAATTTATTTATTACCTACTTACAATAAGTTACCTAATACTGACCATTTCGAAAATAGACTTGCAGCAGTGTACCCTAATCTTGTGTTGAGTTTAATATCAGCCTATAAACTATGCAACACGTCACTGTTTGTGTTCAGGTATGCCTTTGTAATGTTATGCTCGGTTTTGATTTGGACACAAAGCTGATACCCGAAGTAGATATTAGTTTGATTGTTGTTACGTTGTATTTGAATTGTATTAAATATTATAATTGAAAGGTAAAGATTTCCTTTTTTTATATATTTTTCGTATAATAGGGTACTTAGAGAGGACTTAGTAGTAAGACAATATTGTGGATGAAAGAGTCGTATTTATTTACAAAGGTTCATACTTTTGTTAAATCATTCTTTTGTTTTCTATCTTTCTTTTCTATCTTTTGTAAACTTTCTTATAATGATGTGTACATATTAAAATTTAAAAGTTACTATATTGTTACTGTATGTGATATCTTTTGACCCTTTAATCTAAAATTGACTATTTTTTCCTCTTTTTCACTGATCTCTCGTGTATTCTCTGTAGTATGTATATATATCTTTCCCCACACTACTTGCATGTTCGAAGTGTTATATAACTAAAAACTGAATTGTATTATAAATACCACTATTGTATGAACAAACTTAATTGTTTACACACTTTAACTTAATATTTTTTACACAATCCGCCGCCACTTAACACGAAATGCATCGATTTCGGGCGGAAAGCGGAGAACGGAGTGTAACAGTTGAAATTACGTTCTCTTTGACTACCCTGATATGCGGCAGAAATCATGAAGCTCTATATCATAGAAGCCTGAATATATATTTAGATTCAAATTATATGAAGAAAAAACTTATTTTGGCTTAATTAGATATACGAAAATTAAGTAACCTTGTGTTGGTTATAGTATATTCAGAGAAAAACATATTCTCACACTAACGCTTAATATAATTTTAAGGGCCCTAAAACCTTGGACATAGGATCTTTCTTATCAGAGAAGGACGTTGACATTTAAATAATATTGACTCTTATCACAGTATTATTACAGTTTAATTTCCAAAGGCTGGTATATCGATTGACAATTAATAAGTACAGTGAACGGTTTTCACATTCCATGTTAAAAATTTTCCTGTTTTCGTATCCGCGATTCTTTTCAATCAAGTATTTTTATCAGGATGTGTGTTATATTTTAAATTATATATAATTAAATCATTTTTTATATGAATTCGCGCTTTCTCCCACATATGGGTCTGAGTAATAAGGGAGAATGTCTAATGTAAAATCTTAAACTTAAATATCAACTTTCGACCCTAAATCGAGATATTACGTGGTCACTGGTGAAACTCAACTCCTTAGTTTGTCTAGTGGAGATGTATTTAATTGATGTAATTAAATTAAGATCGTTTTTGCGAGACGGAATCGAACTCCCAACTGTTGACTGACTCGACTGTTGCAGTCAGACGGGACAGCCATTGCGTCAAATTAAATGTTAACTAGAATATAGTCTATGAGATGAGTACTATGTATGTATGTATGTCATTTATGTGTTTGGTAAATTTTAATAACTTTTGCTGCAAAATAAAAAATAAATTAATAGATTTTAATGAGGCTAAATTTGATTTATTATGAAAAGAAATCGTATTAAGTAATATATTTATTAAGTAAATAATTTCCGAATATTTCATATTTTTAAAAAATGTATCAAATATGTATAAAGGTCGTGGGTTCGATCTCCATTTAGAAGAATGATATTGTTTTAATATTGTCTAATGTCCCGAATTAAAACGGCTAAACAAAAAAACGTCGAACTAATAAATAAAATCGTTAAGCTCTAAAAAATGTTCAAAAAAATCAAAATAAGTGATAACATTTCTAACATTACGAATATGGTTTTCTAATGTTTTATTTGAATTTATTATCTAATGTTTGTTCTAAACTTCCTACATCTCAATGGCTTGTAGTTTTCATTCATAAAGTATTAAAAGTAGCGGTTATCTGTTCACATCGTTATCAAGAGTTATCTGGGGTCGCCCTTCGCGGAAGCGGGGTTATCCGTATCGACTGTCGAATGTCGACACTGGTGATAACCAATCACGAGGAAGAAATCGGATTTGAAAAAACACTTTGTATATAAAATTTGACACCAAATATGTCGGGGTCTTAACAACTCAATTAATGCTTCTGCTGATAACGAATGGTGGGGTTAGTTTAGTTTGTATATGATATATACTTTGTTTTTATTAATATGGAGTTTCATTTCGATTGAGCTGTCATCTATCAATTTGTCATTTTGATTTGTTAGTTTTGATTGTTCTATAATTTTGTTTTATCAACTTTTGTTATATTTAAACGTTGCTAGTACTTTGTAGATTATATATATGAAAGAACAAAGTGTTATGTGATTTAGTCTCTACTTTCCACCCGTTTAGGATGTATAAATTTAATGTTATTCGTTGCAATCTTAGTTCTTTATCTTCTACCAAAAAAATTCAAGTGAGAATCAAACCCACAACCATCGTCAATTCAAAACGTATAGTAAAGAAATCTTTTATACTTCCAACAATCGCAGTAGAAAAGACAAAAATGTTCTTTCTTCCACGCTATAGTGGTTAACAAAGCTTACATTACTGTCGTCTTAGCTAAGCTCACTTCGAATGCAAGCGCGCAGACATCGCAGCCTTCATCAACTATAGAAATTAGTTCTCCCAGACAAGTTTCATTTTTTGTTTCATGTCTACCAAAACCACCGTTAATCGTCATTCTTTTATCTTTTTTTTTCCATCATCACGCCGCCCCGACTACGCATCCCAAATAAATTAAAAATCCATCACATTTTTTGTAAGTCATTTCGGGAAGTCACTGATGTACTCTGATACAGCGACAAACACTTGGTGAAACTTGTCGATGTGACATTGTGTAATGCAGCACGTAAATTATGTCTTGGACAGACGTACAAATTGTTTATTTTCCCCATTTATATATAGATATAAACACAATTACGTTGAGTTACAGCGGTATTTGTTTGTTCCTTTTGTTTTGTGTAATAGCCCTCTCCTGGTGGTCTGATGTCTTCATCAAGTTATCTATTAAAGTACATATTATTTACTATAGATAGAATAACAGCGGTATTAAAGTTCAATTTAGTGACAAATAAGTTTTAGTATGTCAATTATTACAAAGTCGTAAACATGATTAAATATTAATTGCTACGACCCGCTCGCAGTTTCGCCTGCGTGAACTTTTGCGTTTTCTCTTAAGTTAAGCGGTTTATATTTTTATTATAAATCTTTTTGAGAAAATTCATCATAAATTTTCATTCGGTTTACATTGTTTATCCAAATTTTTATTGCCCTATTTCAACCCTTTAGGAATAGATTTCTATAAGAAAAAGTAACCTATGTTTGACCCTGGGTCTTCAACTATTTTTCTACCGAATTCCATTCAAATCGAGTCAGTAGATTGACCGTGATATAATAAAAGGCAGGCAGACTATCGCATTTGTAATATTAAGTATGGATTGTATCAGTATACTTACAAGTAAAAAAACGAGGATTTTTAAACTTACGTCATTTGCTGATATAATACTAACTACATATAATTTTATTGCGTAAACGATCATTTTCAAATTTAATGATGACTGGGGTCCTATTTTATCTTGGAAGCTTATCTTGTATTTCACATTTTGACCCAAATTTTTCACAACAACGGCAGGTGCAACCCCAATTTTATAGTCTACCTGCTTACCTACCTATTAAAGATTACTTAATCGCGATCTATTTATACTTTTGGTAATGTAACTTGTCACATATTGAACTAATTATTATTAATTAGGTTAATTACTTTAGAAGTAAATGTGAAATAATGTTAGTTTATCATTTGTTGTAATCTATTTAATTTTGTTCTTTTAAAATTATTATTGTGAAGGTTATGTTAGATACTTAATGTTTGTGTTTATAAGTAAGGCAAACATTAACCGTACATAGTTTGAAATAGTAAGAAAATAACTTTACTTTAGGCCTTTTTCAGAATGGCCAGAATCGTAACTGTAAAATACATTTGGTTATCGTTCGGTCATAATACCACTTGGAGTTATAATCAATTTTTAATAATTTCACTAAAGGGGGCCAGTCGTGGCGCAGTGGCACAAGCGTGTGACTGAAAAACGACTGGCGCAATGCCTGAGAATTCGGCGGAAAGTGGGGAACGGAGTGTCTTAACACTAGGTCCTCTCTGCATACCGTGCTGTGTGCTCGATACAGCGTGAAGTTAAAAAAAAACTTTCTTTCGTTCTGTCAAGGTTAAGCACGGCGTTGAGTTCCGCCACTTATCACGTAATTCTAACTGAAAGTGGATAACGTAATATCTTGATACTAGGTTTTTTTTGTGTATTGTCCAATATATAACAGATACATTTTCCCCTTTTTTTGCACTTTAAGTACCACGAAAAACTCATAGGTTTATCTGGGTTTCTCTCTGATTATATTTTAATGCGGGGAAAAAATGTTCATAGATATCCGCTATAGAAATATTTTTTATTAGGTAGCCCCATAATGTATGTTGAATGTATTGTTTGAATTATTGATTGCTTGTTCTCAATAACAAGTTCGAATGTAATGGGTTTTTTTATATCAATCACTAAAGCATGAGTCATGCTTACAATTCGCGATATTTAGGAAGTGACGTCAGAGGGTTGTGTATGAGTCTATATAGCGAAAGGGTAGTGTTTCTAGAAAAAGGTCCATTAGTTTAGTTGATTCATCATTTTATTCTTATTATAGGTATATGTACTACTTACTGGCGATGATTCTTTTTTGTAATTAATTATATATTATTTAGCCAGTTC
The DNA here is from genome assembly GCA_019049465.1 of Dryas iulia moderata. NCBI lineage: Eukaryota > Metazoa > Arthropoda > Insecta > Lepidoptera > Nymphalidae > Dryas > Dryas iulia. Next base: position 11,111,186 of record CM032426.1, read on the forward strand.
TGCCGCAGAGGCACAAAGTGTGACTGTAAAGCGACTGGTTGTGGATTCGATTTCCATTCGAGGAGTGGAAATATTTTGTTCGCTCTGAGTTCGTGACTAAGCCCGGCGTTAAGTTCCACTTAACACGCAATGCGTCCGGAGTTCGGCGGAAACTGAGAAACGGATTGTCTTAACACTAGGTTCCCTTTGTATACCCTGCTGTGTGCGGGATACAGCACGAAGCTAAAAGAAACATATTTAAAAACGGATTACAGCTTCATCATATTTAAATTATTTTTATTTGTTCTCTCTGGCAAGCAAAGCGCGACATTGAGGTCTACCTCCTATCACGCAATTTCCCAAATTCTGCCGGAAAGTGGAGAAAGGAGGCTCTTAAGTTAGATTCTTCTTGGCGCTGCTATAGAGGAGAAACTTTGAAGTTCAAGACCTATATATGGATCCGTTCTCTACCGCCTGTTTTAGTGACAAGGCATGTTGAATGACAGACTCCAAGGCCGTATCTTGTCGATTGTAGTAAACTTAAATTATTTCTTTGAATAATTTCCGAGTAAAGGGGCAGAATAAACATAATTTTTATTAACAGTATCTCGTTTTACACGGAGTAAATAAGAGCTTCACGCTGTATCCCGCACACAGCAGGATAGGCAGAGGGAACCTAGTGTTAAGACATTCCGTTCCCCACTAAAGAGGATAAATAAGAGGATAGTTAGAAATAATCTAGTGATCTCACTTTGACCCAAAATCGACACATACATAATAATAACTAAAAATCATTTTTCTCTTTAAAATACAAGCTAATGTAAATATAAATATCATATTTTGCTGTCTTGTTATAGTTTAATAAAGCAGCGTATTTAAGTTATTTAATTAGCAAACGTTGCGGCGCTTCTTTTGAGGAAAGTTATGAGAACCCAAACAGAAGTAGGACAAGAAAATGAATACGCTTTTTATTTATTTATTTTATGTATTTCTTATGAAATATTTAAGAGTATTTTTTTTAACATATCATATAATAAAAATGTAACTGATTGTTGTCTCTATATGAAATATATGTGGAAAAATATTATTGGAGGCATTTATCATTAAACATTTTTCATTCAAATTTTCTATTCATGCACAGAGCATGCACGCTAGTCTCTGAAACAGATTAACCGATTTTTCTGGTAAACTTTCCTTAAGGATTTACTTACCTAAGTTAACCGATTTTAATAAAATAAATTATTAAAATCGGTGGCCAGTCGTGGCCCGATTCCTACTCGAGGAGTGAAAATATTTAATATTTTCATTTTCTTCGCTCTAGTGCCGAGGTAAAGCGCGGCGTTAAGTTCCGCCACTTAACACGCAATGCCTCAGAATTCGGCGGAAAGTGGGGAACAGAGTGTCTTACCACTAGGTTCCCTCTGCCTACCCTGCTGTGTGCGGGATACAGCGTGAAGCTAAAAAAAAAACGGTTTATAAAAAATATATAACAAACTTAAATTAAAAATAGAAGTGAGTACGTATACCGGCAAATAACTGAATAGTCGTGTAGTTTACGCAGGCAAGCCGCATACGATTCGCTAGTCTCAAACATACATGCTTCTAAGAAACTAGCAAATAAAAATATTGACAAAAAAATATATATCTACAATATTATTACACGTGCGCCATGTAACAATAAAGTTAGCTAGAGTAAACATTCAGCCACAAACTGAAACGGTCGGTCGAACTCACTTCCCCAACAAATACAAAGTGGTATCTATTACAAACACAAAATGCAGGAAAGTTCAGTTTTAGTGTAAACTTTGTGAACACATAGACTGCCAATATGGTAATTGGACAAGACAATCAGTTGCTAAATTAATGGATGGTTGTTATTATAGAATATATAGTGATGAAGAGTTATTTTGCCCTTAAAATCGATAAAAATAGAGGGTTTTGACACTAGGTATCTGACTCCCCTGAGGGGAAAAAGCATGAAGCTTCTTAAGTTTGCTTTTTACACAAAAAATAAGAATCTTCACGGTTTTTCTCACAAGGTAGGCTAAATAGCTTAGTGTCAAGACACTCTGTTACCCACTTTCCACCCGAATTCAAGATGTTCTTTATAGTATGTCGGAACTTAATGCCACGCTTTGTTAATAGAGCAGGAAATGCAATTTAATGTTATGTTACCATACATGAATACTTAAAAATTAGGTAAAAAAATGTCTTTAGTAGTAGTATCATAAAAATAATAAAGATTATAGTAATTTTGTACTAAATTTTTATAGTTTCCTCTTTCATTTTAAGATCTAAATATTTCCTGTTCGTTAGATTTGTGTCTATTAATATAACGTTATTAAGATACTTCTTCATTAATGCGATGGTCGATATATCCTCGTGGTACATTCATAAGGATCAATGTCGAAAAAGACTACAGTTACAATATATTTTATATAAACTTTTCTCTAAAACCGGAAACTTAATAACCGAGTTTGTTATATTATATATAATTAATTACACCAGCAACTTTTTCTGCGTAGAATTTTACAAAAAAGTTATAATTTTAAAACACTTTTGATTTACAATTTTAATTTTTACTCCTTATTACATCAGCTATCTCAGTGAAAGTCCTCTCCACATCGGTCCAGCGGTTCTAGAAACCTGGAACAAACACACTGATAAAAAAAATAAAAGTTATTTTGGTATATACTCGTATACCGTGTAATCATATTGACATACTAATAAATTTCCATTTTTTTTATTTGTATAGATTATTGATTTTCATGTCAGTTTTACTACATAATTTATTAACCCCAATCATATTTATCTAAATAAACTAAATAAAATATATATACAGACCTTCCTATGAAATTTTAATATAGCTGATATCCGAAATGCCTACATCTACCGCGATTGTATTTACAAATTGAAATGAAACAAGACTTTTTCTTGTTTTTTTATTTATAATTGTATCTTAAACTTGCCGAAGCTCTGCTTGTACATCATACACAAGACTAATATATAATCGGTCTCACAAGGCCAAGAGCCATCTGCCGACCGGCCGGACCGGACGACGGCTGCGCACATGCATTGGGGTAGGTTGGGAACAAGGAATTTGTGCGAATTTACTTTGCTATTTATAACCATTTATAACCTGGCTAGCATCTGTTAACGCCTGTATGATAGGCTTGTTAATTTTTTTTTTAGATATTCACGCTTTTTTTAGTATAGAAGAGAGAATCTAGTGTCAAGAGATTCCGTCCGGAATCAGGATGTTCTGTGTTAAGCGGGATATAATACTGCAGTTTCTATTAGGTATCAGAGCTAGGAAATCAAAGTAATATAATATAATCAATCCTCTGGTTACATTCAGACGCTGTCGTATTGCGCCACCACGACCGCTGTTTTTAAATACAATATATATTTTTTTTTTAGCTTCACGCTTTATCCCGCACACAGCAGGGTAGGCGGAGGGAACCTAGTGTTAAGACACTCAGTTACCCATTTTCCGCTGAATTGGCGGAGGCATTGCGTGTTAAGTGGCGGAACTTAACGCCGCGCTTTGCCTCGACACCAGAGCGAAAAAAATGGAAGTATTAAATATTTCCACCCCTCGCGTGGGAATCGAACCCACAACCAGTCGCTTTTCAGTCACTTACACTTTGTGCAGTGGCACAGTGGTGTCACGACTGGCCACAATAATTTTTATTACGTTAAAAATCCAAATATCATGGGCACCCTCACTCAAAAATTCAATTAACATCTTTCCACCTAAAATAAATTTCGTCTATGACAGGTTTATAAACATTATTTAATAGTTAATACCGAATGCTGGAAGGAATTTAAGTAGGTGCTTAGATTAAGTCATTTAAATGCCGAAGTAAAGGTAATGTAGGTACATAAATATTGATTTTTATTTTTAAATTGCCGCTTTATATTTTTGTGAAGTGAAATTTGTTATTTCTTCTATAATATTATTGTATATTAAGTAGTTAAATATGTAGTTGCAGTCTAGAGACATCACTACCAAATTGCATATTATTATCTATATAAATAAATGAAAATGGTGTATCTGTTTCTAATATCAAAATAAACGCTTAATGAGTGCGTATGTACCGTACATAATATGTATGTTTTACAATATTTGTCTCTATGTCTCTCTGTTTGTTTGTTCTGACTAATCTCTGAAACGGTTGGACTATTACTGGTAGATTCATGATTTAATAATAAGTAACTTAGGCTGCTTTTTTTTTTGTTAAATTCCTTGCGGACGAAGTCGCAGGCACAGTTCCTCTAAAAGTATAATAATATATTACGTTATCAAAGATAATATTTACACAGATGTATGTATTGCTTATGTATCTATACATTGTTAAAGGAAGTTCTAAAGAGGAAACAAGTGTGAATAGACCAGCCATTTTTTAGTTAACTTATTCCGACCAAGTCAATGTAGATTCATCTTTCACGTCTTACTACTTAACATAACCAAGCGAGTATGTTCAATCTAAATGACTAAAATAATTTAAGCCTTATTACACCCATCGTTGAAATATGTGATGCTTACGAATGCCAAGTTAAAAGCTTCGACGTTATACGGACATTTTATTCAAATGTGAAGGGAAGCAATTTATTATGTACCTAATTATGGATAGATTTGAGAACTGGATAATTTTTGGAGACTACTTATATGAATATATACATATATAAACAGACGGAAATAGAAATAATGCTTTTTTTTACAAAAGTACTACTTTGCCTTTCATGTAAAATTTTCAACCGTTGTTCATGTTTCGTGTTTGTCATAAATCTAAAAGCGCATTCGCGAACAATATCATTCACACCCCGATAATTCATAAGTTCCGTGCAATTTCAACATCAATACATTATTCAAGCGAAAACAGAATCTCACTCACAGTCGGGTGCGTTTGCGAAAACTAGTTCGAACGCTTTTGTGATTGTAGAAAGGCGCGATTTTCTCCGCCGTGCGGTATGCATTCGTTCATAAATCAAGGAGCCTTCGAGCTCCGCAGGTGTCCGCCGGCTCACATCGACGTGCCTTTGTCAGCCCGTCCGACTTCACCTGCCATGTCCCTTATTAGCCGAACAATTGAAATGGACATCAAACTCATCCTTTCCTCCAGACGCCAGTGGCTATCGCAAACGATCGCGTTATAAACATTTCGATACGATTGTATGCCATTTACCATTTCGATAAAGTTAAGAATCGTATGTTGATCGCGCGTCACCGGATGGGAAGATGAGATGCTGTGTAATTCGGACGCACAATACAGCAATAATAATCGCGGGTCGTTCGTAATTGCGACGACATCCGTTGAACAAGATGTATAGTACACATGTCCGTGTGAAAGTTTCGAGAGGGCCTCCTCTTATCAGAACCTGTTCCGTGCATTTTAGATATATCGGCTTTCTTTACGGTCCGATACTTAAATAACTGTGTTGAGAATTTTTATGCAATACTCGTTGATATTTACCTAAACAATCGTTGTGTTTTTTCAATGTTACGACGTAAAACTCAGACTCGTGGAATTCGATGTCTGGATAAATGAGTTCATCGTCTTCTCAAATAATTTTTGTCACTATTTCGCAGAATTTAGTTGGTTCAATAACGTGCCAGTGTTATTGAAGAATCAATGAAAGATCTAGACTATTGATACAGATGCTACAATAAGGTGCTATACAATTATTTTCATATCATCCAATCTACATTTTTTGTATAGCTTTTTATCTTTTCGCTTCTTTGTAAAGAATAGTCGTAGACGTTGCAAAAACTGAAAGAAATGTAATCAGGAGTACACAAAGGCACTGCATTGTGTCTTTGAATACGGCTCTAAAGTAAACTACTCGCCAATAGCGACCAATACATTATTTATACTATGTATATACAGTCTATGTTGATTTTATGTTGTATATAAAAAAAATCTTAGCTTACTATCGTAATGTTTTTTTAGGAGCGGAAGTCTTTTGTAGAACCTACCTCGTGGTCACTGTCAAATTTTGATTTGTGTGCGTGTTTTGACAACGGCCGATAAACAAATATTCGTCCTAAGGTTTACTTAAAATGTTGCCGAGATCGGTTAGAAGTTATCTAACGCTGGGTTTTACGCAAACTCAGGTAGAAATTTATATTTTTTTGTCAGAAATATTACAATTGCAAAGAGAAGCAATTCAACTCCATAAATCCGGTTCCGATTCGCCTCCAAAAGGTTTACATGTACTTAATTTTGTGATAATGTCAATGATAAAAAATTTGAAGATGAGAACCTTTGTTGGTAGCCTCTAATGTAGGCGTGGGATCGTGATCCTTTAAAAAACCGGATATCCCTTTAGAAGTGTTTTGTATCAGTGTTACACTTGTAATTGTAAAAAAAGGATTTATAAAGAGTTTGGTTTCATTGTAATGATAACTTATGTAATTCAATATTTTGTCCTTTGAAATTGGATTATTATCATTATATATAATCTTAGTATTAAAGGTTAAATATAGGTTTTTGCTTATATCCGCAATGTAGGTTTAGTCAAGGGGTAGTGACAGAGAATCTAATATCATGGCAACTTGTTCTCTGCTTTCCGCCCGAATTTGACGCAATTCAACGTTATTGACGCGACATGTGAAGGCGGTACTTAACGCCGCGCATTGTCTTTTCAGAGCGAAAAAAATAAAATAATTTAATAATGATTTCCCTGATTGGAAATCGACCCAGAACCATCACGTATCCAGTCTGTCTAGCTGTCACACTACGTTACGATAGTCTCAATATTTTAAATAATTCCTAGTAAAAGTTTTTATTACAAAGTCTGCATACATATATAAATCCCGCTATCAATCCATCTGCACCGAACATATCCTAATTGTAACTTCATTACGTCAATATGTATATCACCACTGAACTTGTCTTAACATGCTTAAACTATAATAAAAAAACTAATAAGCCGACATAAAAACGTAAAACCTTTTTTCTATACATATCTATCGGTGTCTGTTTGTATGACGGGCTGAGATGAAAGATTCAATCACGACCGAGCGCTTCTGAGAAGACGCGCCAGGTTTTTTGCTAACTTTATAGATTTAGGGCTCCATGGGACGTGCTCTGGAGCCGATATTGATGCTATATGAAATACTACTACTATACCCCAATCAACTGATCTTAATGTCAAATATATAAAGACTAAATTCGCAAGGTAGAAACCTCGAACAAGTTTCCATCGTGCGTCTTTATGTTTGCACTTGAGGTGATAACGTGGTTATATTGAAATTATTCCTTTATCGTCCGGTGGGAATCTCTGGGAATAACTGACCGCAAAATTGGTATACAACCATTCATTTTAATGTTATTTATTTTCAGCGAAAGCGATCACGGAATGATTCATGTTGTTTTATGAAGTTTTATTAGGCGTTAAAAATTTATTTTGTAAATAAAATTTAAGTATTTTTTACGTTAAATTATTGGTATAATGAAATCTTGTTATTAGTAATTAACATTTAAATTAAAAATTCGAATAGGCTTATACGACATATTTTCACAGTCATAGTCTACATAACTTACGTCAGGTTTAAAATACTGGAAAACTTTAACCATAGGTAAAGTGCCTTCTATCCTATCTATTAAATATTTGCTACGTAGCTAATACATCGACTTCTTTCAGTGCATACTTTTGCCGCAATATGTTACTGTTATTTTCTAACTGTACTTATTTTGCTTATACAAAAGTTACCTGAATATAAGCCCCATTAATAAGATATTAATATTCATTTAATAATATACTATCCAGAACCAATGATGTTTGATACCAATTTGCACTTAGACATTTTTTCAAATATCCACTCAACTCAGGAGTCGTGAGATGCTTTTTTTAATAGAACCGTAACCCTGTTACCAAAGTTTGTCTATACTAATATTTCTTCGTACATTTCTGTTACACTACATTTCACTCTCGAATTCACTGATACAAAGCGAGCATTGAATATTAAATTTGATGGAACAACACGTTCAGCGTTGATTGTATTAGTGGGTTATGTTTTTATTAACGTCTAAAGCGCTAAGTGGATAGTTTTTCATCTCGCTGAGGGAAAAGATTTATTGCACTTTTTTATTGAGACCACCGCGCCTGACACCCATGATTGAATGCCTGAGACCTGCAGCATGTGTCTTTATGAATGAAACTCCAACTTATGTTATTTTTGTTGTGTTTCGGGGAAATAAGTAACGGTATGCCGAGATCATTAGTTGACGAAACACTGGATCGGGTCCTCCTTTTAAATTTTTCTTACTAGTTTGACGAATTTTAATTTGATTCACTCGTGCTCGATGAATTTTAATTTTTATTTCATTTCAGATCATCAAGTCTATCCAAAAGTAAATCGAATCATTGATGATTGTACTCGAGTCATGCGTGACCGATTGTATCGATATGATATAAAAACGTAAGGTAAAAAAAATGAATTGAGAGTTTTAAAGGTTCACCAAAAAAACGAAGTCGAAGGACCAGTAAACAGGTTGAACACTTTAACTCGTGATGTTAATAGATCGTTTAAGATACTTCTCAATACGTAATCTGTAACAGAGACGATAAACACGCAAATAACCAAAAGAGGGTAACATGAAATGGGCAATTTGCACGGATCAATATACTAACTTTCGTTTCGATAAAGTTTTTTTCCTGCGAAATCTGAACATTATAATGACTACGAGAATACCTAATATAAGTTGTAATGTTTTAACATAAATATGTACTTTAAAATTCATAATTTATGCGCGATCCGCACGGAATGCCATCAAAAAACCTGCCGAATATCATGATGGCCACTTTTTCGAACTTAACTTAATATCTTCAAAAGATTATACTTCAGTGATAAAGTTGTAGAGTACTTACTGTTCAAGAGATATGTAAGGTGTGTTTCAAATATTTTTTTAAAATATTATTTATATTTTGATACTTTTAATAATTTTAAACGTACCTTGTCTAAACTGCTATGTGGAATAAAGTTTGAAGCTTATTAGGTTTCAATATTTTTTCTTTACAGTTAAGGAATATTATGAATTAAAAAAATGCCATGAAATATTGAATAAGTGAATTAACTTGTTTGAAATAATGTGTATATTACACATTATTTTATTTAAATATCAGCATTAACTTATTTAAAAATACAAAAGAACTAAGTTGGCATACAGATGTAGAAAAAAAATAGTTGATAACTCTTTTCCTTTCAAAATAGAGCAGGCACAATCACTAAATGCAAATTATAGTTTAATTCTGTTAGCTTTTGCATTTAGCGCCGTCAATTGTAACAATTTGTCCCACGACAATGAATGAAGTGTTTCGATAATTCTGTAAACTACTATAATGTCCTAGAATTACGGTGGTCGCGGCACCGTGACGCAAGTGCTTAATGTCTAACCGCCGGTTTGTGTGTCAGTTGGTCCAATGTTGATGGCAATTCTACTTACAAACGATATAATTGATGGGTTTTCAACTGACAAAGGTGATGGTCGTGGATAACCTCAGTACTTAGCTTTTACTTTTGTAATTTGTGCTATATGATTAAGTGGTGTAGTTGTGGCCAGTCGTGGCCCAGTGGCACAAGCGTGTGACTGTAAACGACTGGTTGTGGGCTCGATTCCCACTCGAGGAGTGGATATTTCCATTTTCTTCGCTCTGGTCTAGAGGTAAAGCGCGGCGTTAAGTTCCGCCACTAACACGCAAGCCTCCGAATTCGGCGAAAAGTGGGGAACGAAATGCCTTAACACTAGGTTCCCTACCCTGCTGTGTGCGGGATACAGCGTGAAGCTAAAAATAAAAAAAATATGATTAAAGACTTACTAGTCGTGATCTGCGGCTTCTCTTGTACTGTTATTGGAAATTAGGTTATAACTTACGTAGTTCTATTAAATTAAATAGTTTATTGAAGACAAACACACTGTTACTTTTAGTATGGAGTAATGCATATACGTTTATCATCGTAATGGGTATGAAATATTTTACAGCGCCAAAGAATAGCCTATATCACTCACCAGCCTTCTAACTATCTTCCTTAAAACGTCGCAACCTTATATGACTAAGTTGCGATGTAAAAGACGGACAAAACAAACAAACAAACACACTTCTATTTATGATATTAGTGGGGATAGAGATATTTGCTGTAAAGTGAGTTATGAATAAAATTTATTATGCTTTTAAATATTATTAAAGTGTTATTTCACGGTTAGGAAAATTGAAAAAGACATTTAGAAAACGTATAAAAATTTGAACGCAGCGGGATTCGAACCCGCGTCTCCTGAATATCGTCTAGGCGCAGTCACCGCTGAGCCATGCGTTCAACTTGATGACCGCAACAAGAGGATATTAAGTAGGCGCGGGTTCGAATACCGCTGCGTTCAAATTTATATATGTTTTCTAAATGTCTTTTTCAAATTTATTATGATTAAAAGAATTATTGCAGACTTATATTATGTCTTGTTAGTCTATTGCAGTAAACATTTTATTATTAGTGATCTTAGTTAAGTCCTAAAAACTCCTAATTTTATAATTTTTTTACGTAACACCAGTAAGGAGTTTATAAATAATTTATATAAAGATTTAAGGTGGTTCTTAGCATCTGTTATAATGTGTAGTTTATGCAATTCGACTTATCCTTTAGAAAGTTATTAAGTATTTAAAAATTTCGTCACGTATAGAATGTACGTCAACTGCATCTAATTTCATATTTCCTGTCGTTTTAGAGTTTGGTGCTATTAAGTATTCAAAAGTTGAGAAAGTATAGCATATACATATAAAAATATAATAACTTTTGTTCTTATATACTTCTATTATAGTCATAAAGTAATTTTACACGGTAAATGTAAAGTGGACTTTTGCGATTTCTACCGGAAAGCTTAGCGACAGTCGAGTTATTAAAAATACTCGCAACTTAATTAAATTATATTTGTGAACCAGCTGTTTCTATTAATATTTTTATTTTAATAGTATATAATTCAGAATTTTTTTAAAAATTTTTATAAACTATTAATTTATTGTCATTATCATCAGTAGGTAATAGAAAAAAATTAATAAGTATTTCAATATTATCGTTTTACATAAAAATGTAACTAAGAAAAACGTCGTGGCGCATTTATTGGGTCAGCGTCTAAGTGTCTCAGAGTCCACTCGGAGAAATGTACTAACTAGGACAAAGCACGGCGTTGAGGTCCGCCACTTAACACTCGATTTCTGTCGGAAAGTGAAAAACGGAGTGTCTTAACACTAAGTTCTCCCTAACTACCCAATTATACAAGGAGTTTAAAAAATCTATATAACAAGCTACCCTATATATATAGGACATATACATAAAAATTAATTTATTCATACAAAATTACAGCGATACCATCAAATTCTGCTCACGTGTGTTGTGGATCTCGTACAATCTCCTTATCATTTATCAGCAAGTGGTTCCTCAGTGCGCCAATCTGACTAATGATAGCGTATCGTTATCTACGGGCGCCTCACGCGACGTTTGCGCAACGCGATTGTGGATCTAGGGCAAGCTGGGACGGTGTATTGAGAATTGTGAATTGCTTTGTTTGTTTGTTTGTTTGTGTGTTTGTTTGTTTGTATGTTTCTTTGTTTGTCTGTTTTTTTATGTTTTGTTTTTGATTTGGATAGCGTTTGATTGTTAAAATGCGATAGTCGTGGGTTCGATTCGGTCGAGGAAATTGATCGTTTATTATGGTTTATTTAACCGTTCTGGTATATAAGACAAAACGTGGCGTTGAGTTCCGACACTCATCACGCAGTGTGTCGATCTTTGTTTTCGCGTGTTCTTTTATAAAATTGTGAAAAGTTTTATATTAAGCCATTAAATGAATGATTTTCTTTCCAATATTGAACTTTTTCGGTATTTTGTAGTTATATTTTAAAATTTTTGTATGTATTATGTTAACACAATCTTTGCCTACTTCACGAAAGTGTGAAGAATACAATCTCCATGTCTCAAATTACTATTGTAGCGGTTTAAGCTGCACGGTGATGAGTCAATCTATTAGGACGTTGACTTTTGTGTCCACATACATAACATATGACATGCATATATGTTTGTATGTGTCCATTATAATTGTAGCTTCACGCTTTTTCCCGCCTACCGAGGTATACAGAGAGGACCTAGTATTAAGACATTCTGTCCTCCACTTTTCGTCCGAAATCGAGACATTACCTGTTGGGTGGTGGAACTTAACGCCGCGTTTTGTCTACACCATTATAAGTAACTTGAGAATTATCCTAAAAAAAACGATATTATAACTTTTTTGGTAAATACTATGTCTTATTAAATTAAATAGTGAATATATTCAACAATAAATTAAACATATACAATTTATATGAAAATTTAGAGCAAAATTCTAATTCACACCAAAACTATTCCCATTAACATGTTCAATTAACAACAAACAACAAAGCGCGAGACAATCACAGTTTTCAATTAAACTGCGACGACTTACATAATAATACAGCGTACAACAATTGATGCAAACGCCAGAATCGATACAACTCGCCAACTGTCTCGACTCTCGACTGCATTACTGCAACTAAAGTTAATCGTTAACACTCCTATAAATAGACACGTCTGACGCGGTAGACAGCTTTACCGGACGGAACCTAATGTCTTATATACATATATATAATAAAAACTGAATATTTACTCTATTTAAGTGAATATACAGTCGATTTTGGCTTATCAAGTCTATACGAACGCAGTTTAGTTTGTAACTCAGCGGGATAAGGTAGCGTTTCCTAAGTGCATAGTACGTTCAACGCTATATAGGTCGGAAAATAAGTACCATTTATAGTACGTCGGAGTACTATCGTAGTATTGCAGCAGTGTGTATCAATGGGTACGTTGAAATGCATTCGTTATGTGTGTGTGTGTGTGTGTGTGTTATGTTTAATGAATGGAATTACGCTCGTGTGCCGCGACTTATTGATTTCTCAGATTCAGCATATTTTTATCTCTAGACTGTGTGGAGACGATGCAAATTGTCGAAAGTTATTTTTTTTACGGTTATTGTGACCTGGTTGTTTGGTTGAGTTAGGGTTGATATTTTTGTTGGAATATAGGGAATTTATTATGACTAACTGTTTCTCCTTTTTTCTCCCTCTTTTATTCTCTGCTCTCTTTACAATTTAATTTTTATGATAATTAAGTGGCGTCGTGGCGTAGTTGGACAGCGTGTGACTGTAAAAGTGATGGCTGTGAATTCGATTCCCACTCGAGGAATGATTATAATAAAATAAAAAAATACTATACATTTATCTTTCTTCATTCTGGTACTAAAGACAAAGCGCGGTGTTTAATTCTGCCATTCAGTAAGCAAAATTGATTTGATTTTGGGCGGAAAGTCGAGGATAAAGTGTCATGACAGGTTCTCTCCGACTACCTCGCTATGCGGGAAAAATCATAAAGCTGAAATGTCACCTTTGATGGGCTAAATAGAGGTAGAAGTTAAACAATATATACAGTCGGCACGTTACTATGGTGTAACGAAAGATGTTATTTTTATTTATTTATATTAAATATGTTATTTTTTGTTTTCAGATTTGACACAGCAGCTATGCCTTCGTCGCTGCCAGATACCACTTTTAGCAATGGTTAGTATCCATGTATTTTCATCTTAATTTAGTTTAAGATACGCAGAGAGAACTCAGTGTTAAGACATTTCATTCTCCACTTTCCTGCTAAAATCGAGATTACTTGTTGCGTGTTTTGTGTAACCATAGCGAAAAAATGAAATTAATTTTAAGGTAAGGTAATCATTCACTAACTAATCTAAATGGGAATCGAACCCACAATGTTTAACTCATGTCAGTCAGATGCTGACACTGAGTCACAATAGTCTCGTATGTTACAATTTCTTTTAATAGTTTTTAAATTTAATTTTCCTTTTTCTTTTGCTTAGTGTACAGAAACAAAGATTTTAAATATAAACATGCTACGATCTGGGCTTTAAAATCGTCCCAGGTTCGAATTACATTATCAAAAATGACATAATTTTTATTTGAGGCCAGTCGTGGCACAGTGGCACAAGCGTGTCACTGTAAACTACTGGTTGTGGGTTCGATTCCCACTCGAGGAGTGGAAATATTTAATATTTCCATTTTCTTCGCTCTGGTGTAGAGGCAAAGCGCGGCGTTAAGTTCCGCCACTTAACACGCAATGCCTCTAAATCGGCGGAAAGTGGAGAGCGTAGTGTCTTAACACTAGGTTCCCTCTGCCTACCCTGCTGTGTGCGGGATACCGCGTGAAGCGATAAAAAAAACATAATTTTTATATATATATTTTTTAACTTCACGCTATTTTCCACAAAGTAGTAGTCAGAGAGAACCTAGTGTCCAGACACTCAGTTCTCCAAAATCGTATCGTAATTAATTTTCTAACATAAACAAACAAATGGGCCTTCCGTAAATTATTTTAATATAAGCTGTAAAAAAAAATCATAAAACTAAATATTATGAAACCAGGTTCCAAGGATAAACTTTATCTGATGATTATCTCGAATGATTAGCTCGCCCCATAATCGATGTACTTCAACAAAGTATTACATGTGCTATATACAAAGCGGCCAAAATTTTAAATGGATTAATACGGTTGGAGATACGTTAATCACTATTATACAATATGTTTGATAATTTTTATAGCTATAATAAAGGAGTTATATTAAATTGAAAATATTTTTATGGTATATATGTACATACATGTCATGTGATGACACCGTGGTCCGGATGGCACGGGTGGAAGTTAGTCTGATAGTTCGGTGTTCGATTCCTGTTCCTGCTTGAATATAGTATATAGTGACATTTTAATCATTTCCTTTATATGATGATATAATAACAACATTAGGAATGTTCAAATAGCTCTCCTGTAGTGTTGTTTTTGCACTTGTAACAGTCTACATTGGAGCAATCGGTTTATACCTTATTATACTAATGTTTATATTAAATTTCGTCTCTGGTTTCGTCTTCTTTGCCTTATAATGGACGATTTCGAAAATCCGATCAAATCAAATCAGAATCAAAAGTATATCGAAATATACTGTTTATAAGCGAATAATGCATAAAGATTTGGTTGGATTCGAAGACGGGCACTATAATTAGCTATTTTATATGTGGGTTTTCCTATTTCTTAAACGCATAACTTGTTTGGGTTACTATTGAGAATGCTTAAGATGTTCCTTAAGACTAGGATACAATACCCAAAACTGATGCAACTCCAAGATTGAACTTATATGCGATAACTTTTATAGTTGTATGTATATGTATTTTCAAGGCAATTTTCATAATTTTAACAAAATGTTACAGTCAATGAAAGAATACTAATATAATTTTAAAATTAAAACTTTAATGAAACAGAAATAAACATTTTCAACTATCAATCCTGGCACATGCTTCTCATAAATAAGTCTACAGATTAACTAGTCCCAGTAGATGTCAGCGAGACTCGTTTTATATGAACTCAAAGGGCCATAAGGAAAACTGTGGATATTGGCAGAAGACATAACTCTTACCGCTCATTTGATCCAGAAACCCATACGTCCATTTGATCACGACTATCAATCTAAAGCCAATTGAATCAACAGTTTGAGCCGTAAATTCTTAAGTTTTGGTCATTTTTGGTAAACAGCGGGTTAGGTAGAGAGAACGTAGTGTTGGGACCCTCTGCATTAAACTTTTCGTACCTTTTAGCTTTTAAAAGCATTGCGTATATGATAGTGACACTAAAATCTATATATGGCCGAGTCAATTCAAAAATCTTTCTTTCACTTGCGCTCAATATCAATAATCGATTCTAATCCAAAAAAACTAAGGTTGCAACCTTAGAATGATCTACAAATCAATTGTTGAGTAAATTAAAGGCTAAATATCCAGTAGCAATCTTTCGATTGGTTATTGTCACTAGTGGTTACTTCCACCGCGTATATAATTTATATTTAATTCTTCTCTGTAATTTCTATCTGGTTGTGGCCAGTCGTGGCCCAGTGGCACAAGAGTGTGACTGTAAACGACTGGTTGTGGGTTCGATTCCCACTCGAGGAGTGGAAATTATATTTCCATTTTCTTCGCTCTGGTGTTGAGGTAATGCGAAGCGTTAAGTTCCGCCACTTAACACGCAAGCCTCCGAATTCGGCGGAAAGTGGGGAACGGAGTGTCTTAACACTAGGTTCCCTCTGCCTACCCTGCTGTGTGCGGGATATAGCGTGAAGCTATTTAATTTTTTAATTTCTATCTGATTTTATTTAATTCTAATTTATTTCATATGTCTTTGTTTATTATTTGGCTTATTTAAACTAATACATCGATATACATATATCGACTGGGCTATAAAAGGTTTATCAATAGTAATACCGCACTTATCATCAGATAAAAGGGGCCTACGGTAGCGTGACATTCTACGCGTATGTTTAAAGAATCTAAGTTCAATTAAAAATCGATTGTAAATGTAATATTTATTGCAATATCGATAAAGAATAACAGTCTAGCTTCTGAAGTCTTTTATTACTATGACTTGATGAATATTTTAATTGTATTTATGTCAAGGTGCAGTATATATTATTATAATTTCTTCCCCCTGGCAACTAAGACGAAGTGCGGCGTTAAGTTCCGCCACTTAACACGCAAAGTCGATGTCAAGGTGATGAACGGAGTATTACGATTAAGTTCCTTCTGACTACCCTGATGTACGGAACTGCATAAGGTGAAACTGCAAAAAAAAGTTTTAAAGATATATAACTAAACTTTGATAAATAAACAAGGTCTGAACCTAATGAGAGTCTCTTTTTACTATAATATATATTTCCGTTATTATCGTTGTAAGGAATATTTATTGTGCACAATACTGTAATATAATTTCCAAAAATGTTTTCTATATATTTATAAAGATTTAGCTCTGTTCATCTTTTGTTGGAACCCACAAAATTAATAAATTCACACGCAGGCTTATTCAAAGAAATAAAACATACTAAAAGCTACTACTAAATTAGACTTATTTCCCTATTGGCCCTAAACCTAAACATAATTGTCACTATCCCAAAGACAATTTTCAATATTTATTCAAAGCATAGTTAATTATGTACAGACAAATACTATCACGGCTTGTGCATATCATTTCATGGAAGCCGAAGCCGAAGCCGACACCCGTAGTGCATTTGTCAGTCACGTTCGCCTTTCCCAAGGATTTCAGACGGTTCAACGCACCACGGTAAATACTAAACACTGTAACGGTTCACTTGCAATGAAAATGGTTTTTTTTTCGTTTTGTTTACCTTATTTGCTGACTGTTTACGATATTGATGGTGCTGTTTGGGCTATTTTTTATTTAAGAAACTATTTTGTTAAATTAAATAGTTTGAATGTAAAATGTGTAGAAATAGTCGTTAGTGTCTAATCGATGAGAAGTTCGTTTTTCATTTAATTGTAATAAACCGTAAGTGTAAGAGGTGTAGGTTCGATTTTGACTCGGTTAAATGATTATTCAATATACTTATTTTCATTTCTCTGCTTTGGTATTTGTTAAAGCGTGGCGTTAATTTCCGTGACTGAGCACGCAATCTCCCGATTTTAGACAGAAAGTGGGCAATCTTGACATTAGGTTGATATCTTGACCTTAGGTTGTCTCTGACTACCCTGCTATGGGGTAAAAGCATGCAGCTATGTATATTAGCGACCCCGTTATTACGCCTAAACGTGTTAGATACACAAAATAATTAAATATTTTAATGTACTTTTTAATTGCGTCGTGAATATAATGTTTTATATGTTTACAATACGTGTAACATTGAAATTAATACGTATTATAATCTGTGTAAGTTTTTACAGCTGAGGCCATATTATTATGATAACAGATAAATTATATTTTCCGACAGCAAGACACAAATATGGTTAATAATAATTAATTAGTTCAGGCAATTTTAAACACATTTTTTTATATATATTATCTATACAAATATATAAAGTTGGAGTTTCTGTTGGTTATATTAAAATAAGCACTTTTTACCAAATTCATATGTATGTATACAATACGTATACCAAAACATTTTTTGTTATGATTTTTGCTTGTCGATCTGTCTGTCTGTGTGTTTCTGGCTAATATTTGGAATGGCTGAAGCGATTCTGAAGCGACTTTCATTAGTATATAGCTGATATAATAAAAAATAACTTAGGCTACTTCTATTTTAGAATTATAATGTTTTTCTTAAATCTCACGCAGACGAAATCGCGGGCACAGCTTGTCATATTATAAGATTCTCCGAACATATGTATACATATAGCCTAGAAACCATTGAACGGCTCAAATGAGACAAGAGCTGTGGCAATGACAAGGTGTAATATATTACCACTTGCGTCACGTCTGAAAGGTTTAAAAATGTTATCAAATTTGCTCAGCTGCTACAAGATGGAATTGTAACTGTGTCACACGGTTGTTTCTATGGATCAATTAAAGGTGATTTCGTAATGACGTCAATACGATCGATAATTATTATTCTAAGTATAGAAATGTGGGCTTTTTTTATTTCTATTGTTTTGTGTTTTGTTATATTGTGAATTATAATATAATTATTGTTTTTGTTGTTTGTTAGTATTAGATTTTTTTGTTTTTATACGAGCTGTAGTTTGCAACCTGGTTTGCCTTGCCCTAGATATGTCTGTTGTGGATCTGTGCTTATTAATTTAGCAATATTACCTTTTCTATAATTTCTATTGTAACACGTAAAATTATGTCTTATTCCATCCTCGTTATAATTTTGTGAAACCCCTTAGTACATTTAACATCTTAAAGTTCTTAGTGTTTTTTTTGGAACTCCCTAGGTACCCTACACTACACTCTTCATGTCTAAAGTCTAATGTCAATTTTTAACATTAATTTCTAGATATAGACATCTAGAAATTTTGTCTGATCGTTGTCTGCCATTCTCAGGGACTCAGTAAGAAACGAAATAGTATTATATTATTCCGTTTTCTGTTTTAAGCTCAATTAAAAGGCTAATTCCAATTAATATATTGGGAAGGAAACCTAAAATATTTTATATTTAAATAAATCCGTAATCGTCACATATTTATGAACAGAGACACAGTTTTCTACGTTTTAACTATTGCGATTGACATTTCAAGTATTCGTGTAAATTTTGTCCATGACGAACAATTATACAATAACTATTATATATAGGACATACTAGTATAGATTTTTCAGTCATTTTAACTTTTGTATTTTTTTTATATTTTTTTAGTTAGACTTAAACTTTTTTAGTTAGACTTAGTGGCCAGTCGTGGCCCAGTGGCACAAGAGTGTGACTGTAAGCGACTGGTTGTGGGTTCGATTCCCACTCGAGGAGTGGAAATTATATTTCCATTTTCTTCGCTCTGGTGTCGAGGTAAAGCGCGGCGTTAAGTTCCGCCACTTAACACGCAAGCCTCCGAATTCGGCGGAAAGTGGGGAACGGAGTGTCTTAACACTAGGTTCCCTCTGCCTACCCTGCTGCGTGCGGGATATAGCGTGAAGCTATTTTTTTTTAATTTTTTTTTTAGTTAGACTTACTTACATTTCGACATGTTACGCTGATAAAAAGTTACATAAACTACAAAAATCATTTATTTAAATGTCATGGTAAAATATTTTTCCAAAAAACTTTTGCATTTTGTGCAAAAGTGAATGCAATATTAAACTTTTGATGCAAATGCAGACTAAGTTACATCACCACGTATTACATGCTGTCAAGTTGCGAAATACAGATTGATACCTTCACTTATTATTATATTTTATTAAATCAATTATTTATTGAATTCTCACTTACTTACTAAACGGGGCATAAATTATTTCGAAATATTTTTTAAAACACTCGAAAATAAATGTAAAAGTTGTTAATCATTGTGTTATTTTGTATTAAAAGTTAATAAGACTATGTAAAAACTGTTTTTTAAATTAAATATTAAATACTTTTGTATATTGTGGTGTAGTTGATACATCTAACTACAGGCTATTGTAACGGCTTCATTTTACTTTTAATATATTTATCTTATAAAAATATATGTAAAATAAAAACGAACAAATGTCGTACAACAAAGTTTTTAACTTGCCTGTCTAAAATGTATGAGATAAAAAAATACTATGAAAAGTTGTTCTAATATATTCAGATTTAAGTTTTTTCCGGTGTACCAGAGTAGTCAAAAGGAACCTTGAGTCAAGACACTCCGTTCTCCACTTTTCACTCGATATTGCATTGCGTGTTGTGAATCTCAGCGCGCTTATATTCTTCTTTAGAGCGAAGCAATGAAAATAATTTGAATTTATTCATTACCCCAATGTGGGAATCGAACCAAGGGGGTTCAATTCGTGGGGAATAACCAATCCTTTTACAGTCAGATGATTTCTACTAGAAAGTAAATACAAAATCGAAACAAAACATAACAAAATTAAAATGTAAATTCCAATCATTTCATACAACTATAAAGACTGACAATATAATTTTAGGGCCGTATTAACGTTTGCCGACGAATTTAAATGACGTAAACTGAAAAACTGGCAGACTTAACAAAGTTTCTTTTAAAATAATCATAAACCTAGTTTCCCGAAATACATTGGTATGATAAAGTCATTATTATCGGATTCGGCACTTCACTGATTGAACACGATCAAAATCGATTCGCTATTCTGAGCTCTGTTCTCATAGGTGTAAGGAAGGAACTTTAGTTATTTTTTTTATAGCTTCACGCTTTTTCACGCATAACGGGGTTGTCAGACACCTAGTGTCAAGACACTTTGCCCTCCATTTTCTGCCTGAAAATTGAGACATTGCGTGTTGATTGGTGGAACTCAACGCTCAACGCAAGACAAAGCGTGTCTTTGGTACAAGAGAGAGATTTTTTTTAAATAATCATTCTCTCATGTGGGAATCGATCCCGAAACCATCGTATTAACAGTCAGACGCTATCCCACTGCTACGACGGCCCCAAGACGGCCTTTGTTATTTTTGCGAAGTTAAAACGGTAGGTCATGTTATACTTAGTGACCAAGAAGTAGGTAAATCGTGGCGATATCTCGGGGCGTGGGCCAAATCGGGGACGTGACGAAACTGATTGATAACGCCTATAATATTTATTTTGATAACTCGTTATGTTGCTATGCCAACAGTTCTTACTTTTCGTCTAAAATGTATTTTGAATTAAAATTTTAACCTTTTTTACTTTTTTACAAAGGGTAAAAAAGAAGCTTTCACAGAGGTGGTCATAGAGAACAGAGTGTTAAAACAGTCTTTCCCACTTTCGAATTCGAATTAGAGATTGTTGATTGGCAGACCTTAATGCTTATCTTAGGTATCAGAACGGAGAAAAGACAATAATTTTAATATTTTTCCCTCAAATGGAAATCGAACGCACAACCCATCGCCTTTACAGTCAGACATTCCCTCCACGGACTATAGAGTTTATGTATATTGTTTAATTATTCAATATTTTCTTCACAAAGCAATCTTAGACAAGTACAGAGTGGTCTAATGAATATCCATTTATATATAATACAGTTGTAAGTTAGAAACTGCTTGGTCATCGACAATATATTAATTTTCATTCGCCCCTTTTTGATTTGTTGTCAAATTTGAAACGGTGTAATGACATTAGAGTTTTCGTTGTACTCTCAGCTTTTGCGGAATCTTTGAAATACCATTAGTCAGTCGACAATAGCTTTTAGAGTATCTGTTATAAATGGGCGTCATCATCTGGAGTAGTTTATGTTTAGGAGTGTATTACTTTGCAATTTTTGTATGCCAACACATGTTCTAGATTTTTGTAATGTACAGTTTTTTTTTGCGTATAGACGTCAAGGTCTATTTCATAAATTTTGTGAGGGAGGATAAAGAAATTGCAAAAAATGCTTTGTTTTGTACTTTCAAAGACATTGCTTGTAATCTATCGCTGCACTATTTGTGACCAGACCAAATGAGGAAATTATTATATACATAAACATTCTTAGGGCAGGACATCCAACCCTCAATGTCTGCGTTGAAAAATATTATGTTGATGGGATTTAGATTGTGATTCGCTATTTGATTGCTCAGTTAGAGGGTAAAGCTGTCATGGTACTAAAATATCATGGATGATAAAAGGAAATTGATCTATAACATAGTATATATGTGGTTCATTAAATAATTATATAAATATTTTATTACTCACCGCTAATTTAAGTCTTAAATTCGGAAGAGACCAAATACTAGAATATCTTGGATAACTTTGCAATGGTGAAAAAAATGAATCTGAAAAAAAGACATTGAATTTATTAGATATAAAGATATTTTTATTAATTTATTTTTTTAGCTTCACGCTGTATTCCTCCACAGCAGGGTAGGCAGAGGGAACCTAGTGTTAAGACACTCCGTTCCTCGTTTTCCGCCGAATTCGGAGGCATTGCGTGTTAAGTGGCGAAACTTAACGCCGCGCTTTACCTCTGACACCAGAACGAAGTAAATGGAAATATTAAATATTTCCAGGGCTCGAGTGGGAATCGAACCCCAAACCAGTCGTTTATAGTCACACGTTCGTGCCACTGCGCCACGACTGACCCCAACTACAGTTAATCAATTAACTATTATGCTATATATAATTAATATTAACATCCTTATTATTTTATAAATTTATTTTTTGTTTAACGTTGTGATATTTCCTTGTTTCAGATACAACGTGACGCATCCGATGCAGCTCCTCTCATATCATGTTTCAGTTTCACCGTGTTAGTCCTTCGTGTTACGTCTATTATTTTTTTAAAAACCACTTCAAATTTCCATTTGTCATTTAGAACTTTATGAATGTTGCAGTTGACACTTATCGCAAGAGCTATTCCTATTTTCCATGTTTTTTGATACTATACGATAGTGTTCTACTGCAAATTCATATGGTTTTGGAAATCATATATGGTTGTGACATGGAGATAATATCTGTTTTATCATCACATGATGAAGTCTCGGAGGGAATAGAAAGAATGCTTCACTTTTTATTCTAAGTTTATTTTGACTCTTCAATTTAATCACCGTTCTTTCTCTTTCCTTCGCGACTGTTCGCGTTCACGCATTATTTTAATTTTAGTCTTAAGGTTATTAGTATTAAAGTATCTATTAAAATTATTATTGTTTTGAATATTGACTAACAATTACTAAAAATTCTAACGCATGACCTTTTTTATTTTTTTACATATCAACTCGCGAGTGTGCATGACGTTATAATTTTTTTTGTTTTAATTCCACGAAGTAATTAGACACCTGGTACACTGACATGCCTATTGTTTTTTTTAATTCAGTTTTATTGAAATTTGTTAAATTATGATTTATTATTATATTGTAATGTTTACTTCAACGATTTACATTATTTATTTATTAAAAGGTTATTTATTAAAAGAGATCAATTAGTCGTATGCCTTGCTCTATAAAACTTGATTTTAGGTTACAAAAATTATGCTTAAATTCGAGTTTTAACTCTTGCATGGCAATACCCGGGGATTGCATTCTAATTTTTTTTACTGTGAAAAATTCTGATTATGCAGCCTATTAATTTAAATTGTTCAAAATCATTTTACATTGTGTGATTTAATATTCAATAAACATTACTTAATCATCTACTTTGTTTTATTAAGCTCCCAGGCTTTGCTCCCACGTATCGTCTAACAAAGCTTCAATAGATCTCGGCGAGAGTAGTCATTTTTCAATTATTCCAATGTCATTAGGACATCCTGACCTCTGCGAATGTGAGATATCAATTTCTATCTTCATTTATTTTACTTGTTTCTACTATGTACTTATATTGTTTGACTTTGTTCAGGTGGTTGAACGTTAATTTTTGCACTAGCGACATATAAACGTAATGTAGTTTATTTTAATACTAAAAGATCAGGTCGCTGTGTTAGTGGGGCACAGCTGATTCGCTATTAGCTGTTACATCCACGCTGTTGCTACGCAGATTAGCTAGCGAAGGCCGCCCGTAGGTGTGAGACGCTCTATATCTGCTTTGATTTAGGTAATTTCACCAATAAATCCGTCTAAAAAGAGATTTGAAAACGAGAACAAAACATTTTTTATATTTACATTAAGAAATAAATGTTTGAAAATGTATTTTCGATATTTATAATAATTTTAGTTATACCAAAATTAAATTTATAACCAGAATCTCATAAATACATAAATATTAAACAAATTGAACACAATTTATAAATGTAGAACAACTGCATTTTTCCTCACATTATAAGTATGGTAACATTGAAACGTATCGACAATATGCGCTTTCGAAGACACGTCTAATTAAAGAGCAATCTTAACGAACTGTATCACGATACGGCAAGTGAGAATTAATTCAGCCCGCTAATCTGAGCTCCGGTCTTATCAAATGCAATCTTGCCGGTCATTCAACTGTTTATATTAGCGTATGTCTTATTTGTTTCATTAAACTACTTATAAAATGGTTAGAAGAATTATGCTACGTATTGGGGCCAGTCGTGGCGCAGTGTGACTGTATAGCGACTGGTTGTGGATTCGATTTTCGGGTAGTGGGAGTATTTAATATTTCCATTTTCTTCGTTCTGGTGTCGAGGCAAAGCGTGGCGTTAAGTTCTGCCACTTAACACGCAATGCTTCTAGAATTCAGCGACAAGTGGGGAACAGAGAGTCGTTAAAACTAGGTTCCTTCTGCCTACTCTGCTGTGTGCCGGATACAACGTGAAGCTACTTACTTATATATGTATAGGTAGGAACGAAGAACGTCGTGTTAACATTCAATGGTTATTGATTTTGTACAAAAATTCTGTAAGTAGTATATTGTCTTTTAAATGGTGGGGATGAAGAACACGTAACGAAATGTTCCTTTTAATTGGAACGTTTTTATTAAAGTATTTAATTGTTAATTAGTGGTTTATGGAGATGTCTTCTTGCTTATTGTGGGAGAGCGTCTGACTGTTAATGTCGTTGGCTGTGGGTTCGATTCCCAACCGATGGATTAAATACATTTCAATTATTTGCATTTCTCCAAACATGGAGAAATGCAAATAATTGATATCAACGCCGCGCAATGTCGGCTTAAGTCATACACAGAAAAGCAATTATTTGTGACCCAGTTCCTCTATATTGTACCTAAAGAAAGTATATATGCTCCAATAAAAAAAATATGTTGACTAATTAAAGGACAATTGAGTTAAATAAGCTTTATAAATGTCGTTAAAATATATCTTTTTTTCAAACATGTTATAATTAACAAGTTATATTAGTTAATTGACATCTCTGTGTGTGGTATAGATATACTTTTAAGGAATATATGAAACATATACATTTTTATACACCATATAAGATGTATAAAAAAAGAGGATGTTTTAATGAATGCCTGTTTGGTGACGCATCAAGTCGAAACAATTTATTTATGTGTTTCCGGCTTTACAACTACGAAAACCGCTTTTGATTTAGTGTAGTATCAGCGTGCGAACATACAAACGGACATACAAAAAAAATTAAGACAATTGTTTTGGCTTCAGTTATTTTTATATTTTAAATGAATTAATTTTACCTTTTTGCCCATATAGCTGAGAAGACAGAGAGATGTGGTCACGAGACGTTCTGATTTCCGCATTTCATTTTTTCTTAATTATTGTATGAACCTGTAAATGAACAAGTTTTAACCAATAACACGGTTTTTAAAGCTACTTTCTGGAACAAAATTTAAATAATTGTGACCTTTTTTTATTTATAAACAGAATTAAGTAAAATAAACACTATATGTTAAAAAGGAAGTTTATCAAAATACAATAGTCAAAACTGCATTTAAATTGGTTAAGCAGTTTCTGAGATTAGCGCGCACAAGCGTACAGACAAGTAGAAAAGAATTTAAAAAATAATTTCTTTGGTTTCTATTACATTGACAAATTCCCATATTATACAATAATATTTTTTCTCATATATCTTTCATATACAGACAGCGATCTTTACATTTTTTATTATATGTATAGATAATGAAGCTTTTTATTTACAAAAATAATTCAAATTGACCGATAAATAGGTAAATCAATCTATTTTTATTACAAACTTAAAAAAAATTAAATTAAATAGCTTCACGCTATATCCCGCACACAGCAGGGTAGGCAGAGGGAACCTAGTGTTAAGACACTCCGTTCCCCACTTTCCGCCGAATTCGGAGGCTTGCGTGTTAAGTGGCGGAACTTAACGCCGCGCTTTACCTCGACACCAGAGCGAAGAAAATGGAAATATAATTTCCACTCCTCGAGTGGGAATCGAACCCACAACCAGTCGTTTACAGTCACACTCTTGTGCCACTGGGCCACGACTGGCCACAAACTTGCATTCCTATTAACTTCTTTGCAACTTTTTTGTGTTAACATATTCTTAATTTTATCTCCATTAGTTTTAAAACTGAGTGTATTTTCTTCTTTTTTTTAGCTTCATGCTGTATCCTTCACACAGTAGGGTAGGCAGAACCTAACGTTAAGACATTCCGTTCCCCACTTTCCGCCAAATTCTGGAGGTAAGGTTAAGTAGCTAAAAAGGTTAAGTAGTAAATTTATAATAATTAAACCATAAATAATAAAGTAAATTTGTAATTAAATAGCTATTAAGGTAAAGTAGTAATTTAATGCTGTATTTTTGTGCCTCGACACCAGACCAAAGAAAATGAAATATTAAATATTGTAATTCCTCCAATGGCAATCGAACCCATAACCAGTCGCGACTGTAAAGTCACACTTAGTGCCCACAAGCCACTACTGGTCTCATAGTTATATTAATTTCAATAATAAATTCAATTCAAGCAACTTGCCTCTGCTGGCTTATCGCAGGAAATGAATTTTTATCACCTGGTCGAATTCGCTCTGAAGGGAAATGACCGATATAATTTTTTTGTACGTTTGAAGCTATTTCTAAGTTGTAACGTTCTCTTTGGGATTCTTGTGCAATTAATTTTTAAGTGACACTTCTATTTGAAGTGAAGTATGTATGTATGTCGTGATTGAAGTATGCTTAATTGTTTCCTTTTGTTGAGGCCATCGTGGCGCAGTGACAGTGTCTGTCTGTGTACGACCATCCTGGTCGTGGGTTCGATTCTCGGGGGAAAGTTATAAATTATTTTCATTTCTCCGCTCTAGTGACTCTGGTGACTAAAGGCGAGCATAAATTGCGGCGTTGAGTTCCGTTATTCTACACGCAATGTCTCGGATTGGACGGAATGTCTTAGACATTAGGTTTCCTCTGACTATCCTGCTATGTAGTAAAATGCATGAAAGTAGCAAAAAAATGTTTTTTTTTCTCACAATTATGGATAGACTGATGAACATTGGGACCGAGAAAATTTGTTGAACAACTTTATTTTTAATTCAATAAGTACAGACGGTCATGGTGCAACGCAAAAGCGTCTGACTGTAAACGAGATCTATTGTTTATTATGTCAGTCTACATAAACAAAAGGACTATATTAAAATTATTTTGCTTTCTCTGCTCTGATGAGAAAAAACGCGACGTTGAGTTCCGCAATTTGTGTAATGTCATGATTTATTAGTACTCAATCAGTGGTTTGTTACTTTGTCATATATGACTCATATCTTAAATAATAAGCTAAGGCAAACTGCTTTTACTTTGCATTTCCCGATACAAAATTGAAAATATGTCGCATAAAGACAAAATTATATAGAAAAAAATCGATTTTTAATCGCAGAACGATTTTAATGATACTGACTTTTAAAACCATAATCGGCTAGCAATAAATTATCCAATTATAATGTACTTATATATACACGTATTATTATGGGGAATTGACAAGTTCATCGATATATCAGTTGTTTGACCGGTGGCTTTCGTTATTGCGAAAACTTTTACCTGTCCTTGTTTAAGGTGACCGTGTATATATATATTTTTTATTTACTACCAATTAATTATGAAATTCCTACCTTTCTAAAGTTCATTTGGATTTTTTTAAACTTATTAATGCACTAGCGAATCGCTCGCGACTTCGTTCGTGTGATTTACATAACTGAAGCTGCCTAGTATTTTCGACGGTCCGCGTCCTATCTTAAGTTATCGATTTATATTTTTATACAATTTTTCAGCCCTTTAAGGGCTAGGTTTTGAAAAATAGTTAGCCTATTGACCTTGCGTCATCAACTATTTTCCTGAGAAATTCATCGAAATCGGACAAGGTTTTTAGATTTTTCCTTTATTTCAACCCTTAATTGACTTTGATAAAAAACGTTACCTTTGTTTGACCGTGACTTTTCAACTATTTTAATTTCGAATTTCATCTAAATCGAGCCGTTATATTAGCGGTGAAAACGTAACAGACAGATAGACGGACAGACTTTCGCTTTTGCAATATTAGTATAGATCGAAAATATTCAATATTTTGTTTCATAATCAATTAATTTGAAAGTTACGTTTACTTGATGTCTTCTGAGCACACGTTTTTATAAGCTTGTAAGTGTATTTTAAATATTACGCATTACTTACATAAAATATAATGTACTCATTATAGACAAAAAACTTTTAGTTATAAATTTAAATATTTCTTTTTCTTTTAATATATGTAATATCTTGCTTGCTTGCATATGATTGTAAATGGTATGTTACGTATGCTGGGACGTATGTAAATTCATTTTTTTTTTATAAATTATTTTAATTTTAACTTGGTAACTAAAATGCGGTGTTGAGTTTCGCATATCAATAAGCAATGTCTAGAATTGGGACGAGAACGGAGAACGGAGTGTCTTAACACTAGATTTTCTTTACCTTCCCTTTTATTATGAAAGCGTGAAGGCAAAAAAAACAATAGTTTTAAAGCATTACAATTTAGTTCTTTAAATTTTATCCATATAATTTATATGTCCGCTTAACATGTATCACCAAATATAATAAGTAGTTCGAAGTGAAATGTCAGACTTAGCCCGGAGCTAGATCTAGACCAGAGTCTAAAATATCGTGTACAGAGAAAGTTAGTATACCTATTACACGAACGATCCATTAGTTATTAGTATTCGAATGTGTAATTAATATTCTAGTTCTATTAAATTCAATATAAATTTAAACAGGATAATGCTTTTGTTAGTTTGATGTTTGTATTTGAAGGTAAATTAAGTTAGGCAATTTTGTATTGCTGTATAACAGAAATGAGCAACTTTTTTTTTATTTTAGCAATTTTATCAATGTTTATTAGCAATATCATTTTTTTTAACTTTTTGCTGGATAATACTGGTATTTAAATTGTATTTATATTATAAACATTAGATTATAAAATGCGAAATGTCGCATAAAAATAGATTACATACAATTTAGTAAAGGAATAAAAAACCAATATGTAGGTATTTCGCAATCATATGTAGCATTAATTTTGGTTGAACTAAATATATTAATTGGAAGAATATCTGTAATATGTATAGTGGCATTGGACACCCCTGTCATATAGTATTTTATAACAATTTAAGAAAATAAGGTTATTTTTGACTACCATGCACATGCTCATGCACTATTTTTCTTGACTTTCCTCTTGTTCTATTTCATTTTATCAGCTTTAGGCCCGAATATCTTAAACGAGGGTTAGATTAAATCGGCGCGCCAAAATCCTTCGCGGTTTACCTCTAACTTACCGGCAATATGTCAAATCTTTTGGCAAAATTATTAGAATGTTTAATTTTCTACCAATTATTTTAACATATTTTTCTCCGAATTCGGCGGAAAGTGGGGAACGGAGTGTCTTAACACTAGGTTCCCTCTGCCTACCCTGCTGTGTGCGGGATATAGCGTGAAGCTATTTTAACATATTTCTTATAAAATCTCAGACAAAACGGAAATTAAATAATACATACTTAGTTTAACATTTTCATTCTCTTACTTTAGCATCACGCTTGTTTTTGCATGGCCTGGTAGTAAAAAAGAACTCAGTGTCAAGACACTTGTTTTTTTACTTTCCGCCTGAATTTAATTTACTGTTAAGTGGCGGTATTCGAAGCCGCACTGTCTTTTTACATTTTTCAAGCAAATCGCTTAATATATTATTTTGTTCTTATTTTACCTCCAAATACGTTGTGTAAACCAGAAAGAAATGACATAATATAAGTGTCGTTATGACACTTAAATGTATTTTTTTATGGAATAAAGGAGGCAAACGAGCAGAAGGCCCACCTGGTGTTAAGTGGTTACCTTCGCCCATAGACATCCACATCATTAGCTATGGATGCGTTGCCAGCCTCGGGGATGTAGGACAGAAGGAGGAAGGAAGGTTGGGAATGGTGGGAATAGGAAGAGCTGGCTTACATGCCATTGAACCGGAACACATCATCAGATGTTTGGCGGTTCGTCTTTGACACGATAGTGGTCGCGAGCCAGTCGGAGAACTAATCCCCTACCACCAAACTACTGGGTTACCCGCCTTTTACGGGACGCTACCCAACGGCGGGGGGGTATTCTTAACCCGTCCCCCCACGGGCTAAAGTAGTATATATTATAGTAATAAAATTATGGGCAATTAATAAAACCGTAGAGGAGAACGAAGAATATTACTAGGTTTTCCCTACCTTCTCTTTTAAACGCCAAAAGCGTGAAGCTTACAAAATTAAAATTACTAAGTTACATTTTACTCCACTTAACTATAAAATTATTACAATCTGCCTCATATAAAGCACTACTAACGATATTTTCTCTCCAACTACATCAAAGAAAAAAATAAATTTATATGGTCAATATACTTATTACCACAATCGAGAATCGAATTGGCAACCTTCATCATTTACGACCAGTTTTTATTCGTTTTCACGTGATTAGAGAGCTGGGTAATAGAGGCGGATCTAGTCTACTTGTCTTTACATTGTAAGTTATATCTTTCATCGCTGACGTAAGTACTGACCAACAGAAACTAAGTGGAAATATTAATAGATATATTAATAGGAATTTATATAATAAATATAATTACATATAGTAGTTGGCCACAACTGTGTGTGGCACAAGCGTGTGACTGTAAACGACTGGTTGTGGGTTCGATTCCCACTCGAGGAGTGGAAATTATATTTCCATTTTCTCCGCCCTGGTGTCGAGGTAAAACGCGGCGTTAAGTTTCGCCACTTAACACGCAAGCCTCCGAATTCGGGTCCCCACTTTCGAGCCTCCGAAAGCGGGGAACGGAGTGTCTTAACACTAGGTTCCCTCTGCCTACCCTGCTGTGTGCGGGATACAGCGTGAAGCTAATAAAAAAAAGTTTATTTTAATACTTACATTTTATTTTTTTTAATTTTTTTAGGGTAGGCAGGCTCTAGTATTATGAGGTTCTCTACTTTCCGCTCGAATTTATAACATTATATGTATATATACGTAACTTAACGTCGCACTTTGCCTTAAAAAAGCAAGGAAACAAGAATAATTTAAATATTCTAATAACTGGGGATTAAACTTACAGCCATTGTTAAGAATTAGACACCCTCTGCGCCATGATAGCTTTAGAATTTACATTTTTAATTGTAAATTAATTTAAACATAAATATTATAAAATATGGATTATTATAAATGGATGCGTATAGAGGAATATTTATTTCTTGTCAAAGATAAAGATCTAGATTCTAGAACTACAGTTGTAAATATAACAAGTCCTAAATGTAGCTAGATTAGTGGCCTAAGATAGTGTCAGTAATTGAAATTCCATTAATGTGGAATTTCAATTAAATGACAGATTGCTATCAATACACAAATATAGCTTCACGATTTCTTCCGCACAGCAAGGTAGTCTAAGACAACCTAGTGTCAAGACACTCCGTTCTCCACTTTATACTGAAAATAGAGATGACAGAGGTCAGTCATGGCATAGGGCCA
This sequence comes from Dryas iulia moderata, assembly GCA_019049465.1. Classification (NCBI taxonomy): domain Eukaryota; kingdom Metazoa; phylum Arthropoda; class Insecta; order Lepidoptera; family Nymphalidae; genus Dryas; species Dryas iulia. The sequence goes on from CM032426.1 coordinate 11,143,003, forward strand.
CAATCTGTGACTGTAAACTTGACTGATTGTGAGTTTGATTCCTACTCGAGAAATTGAAATATTTAACATTTTTCGTTCTGGTGTCGAGGCAAAGCACGGCGTTTAATTCCGCCACTTAACACGTAATGTCTATAGTATTCGGCGGAAGTCTGAACGGAGTGTCTTAACTTCAGTTTCTCTCTGCCTACCCTGTGCGGGATACAGCGTGAAGCTAAAAAAAAAGTAGAAACTATACAAATAATGAATAGATTTTTAGTTCTAAATTACATTGGCTCATTTAAATAATACACATATAGAATATTCAAATACCACGCGTATTCGCCGGAAGTATTAAAATTAAGTCAGTTTTTCAATAATGCCATAATTACTTAAAAGGTAAACTTCGTTAAGGAATACTTCGCTTAATTATGATATAAATCACTTGATGTTTTTTATTTGTACTGCGTAATGCGGTTCATTGTCCTTTGTTTTGGCTCCGGGACCAGATACAATATCTTATGTACAAACCATTTTATGGGTAAGTCATTAATGTTTTATGCAACAGATGTACTTTATTTTTATTTTTAAGATATTATTTATTTGTATTTTCTCTATACGTAATGAAATTTTTGCGGTACTCTAGAAAATTTCTAATTTTAAATATAAGTACTGTATAAATTTTCTTTAGTTTGATTTTTTTATTGCATAAAGGAGGCAAACAAGTAGGGAGACCAGCTGATGGTAAGAAGTTACCGTCGCCCATAGATATCCACAACATTAGAACATGTGAATGCGTTACTGGTCTTGAGGGTGAAGGAGGGAAGGAAGGAGGAAAAATGGGAATGGTGGGAATAGGGAGAGTTGGCCTATATGTCATCGCAGCGGAGCACATCATGAGTTATTTAGTGGTGCGTCTTTACCATAATAATAGTCGCAAGCCAGTCGGAGAGCCAATCTCCAATCACCAAGTTACTGGGAAGTAAAATTTCTTGGTTTCAGGAGAGCTTGGAACAGTCTCTGGGACTTGCGACACAATTTAGGGTTAAGGGTCACCTAGCATATACAGTCCGAGTCTATCTAGCTAAAGAAAAGATCCTAATAATGTCACCTATGAAATACATACTTTTTACTGTGCACATAATTCTGGACTTCAAAATAAAATTATGAATCTTTATGAAAAATAGTAGGAATTTCTAAATTAATTCAACGCTGAAAGTAAACAAGTAATATTTGCTACATAAATAAGTTGTAGAAACTTATAAACAAAGACGAAAAAAATTAAATTAATATCCTCTCTAAATAATTCCGAATTTTAACAAAATTTATTATTCTTTTGAGAACTAAATCTTATTCATTTTGCTCTGAATAAGTTCCTTAAATTTGTATTTATCAGTTTTCCATAAAATAAATTTAACTACAAGTTATGATAATAAATAGAACAGCAATACCAAAAAAGCGCGGCATTAAGTTCCGCCACTTAACACGCAAGCCTCCGAATTCGGCGGAAAGTGGGGAACGGAGTGTCTTAACACTAGGTTCCCTCTGCCCCTGCTGTGTGCGGGATACAGCGTGAAGCTAAAAAAAAAATACCAAAAAAATACAGTGAGTATTTTTTCAATCTTGAAAATAAAGTAGAGTGAATTAACGATTAAAAACTCTCTTTAACTCCTTTTTTTACATTACATTTTATAACATAATATAATTGTATTTTAATACATGACTTTATATGGCTTAGTAATTTCACTTGTCTAACGTCTGTTTGAATGAAATATTCCACTGGAACCTGTCCACTACCTTTCTGATTCATGTTGGCTACTTTACATTGAGATGGTGAATCTAGATGAGGCTTTAGCAGTTATTTATTTAACCAATCGGCCGATAAATTATCGTTTACTGTATTTTAATTATGAATAATAGCTAATATTGCATATAAATTGTTATTTATTACGCAATCGTAGCGCAGTGGGTAAGAAATTATCATCTGAACTTCGATCGTGATGGTTTTGGATTTGATTTCTAATCTGAGGAAGCATCATAATTTAATTATTTTCATTTCACTGGTCTGTTGTTCAGGACAAGCGCGGCTTTAAATTCAGTTATTCGACTCAATGTGGAATTCAGGTGGAAAGTGTAGAACGGAGAAAACATCGCGCTCTCCTCTTTTCCTTTACCTTGGCTGTTATGCGAAAAAATATATAGGTTGTGCAATTTTCAAAACTATCTTTTCTGGGATGATGTAGCTTTAAACTACAAAAAATCATTAATTATAATGAAAATTTTGGCTAAGTACAAAACAATTTGGTACTTGGCGGATAGAGTCGCTAACAAATCACATGTATCCAAAACAAATTTAAACAAAAAAAATATATATTTATATACAAATATTTATTTTATTAACCCTTTGAAGTTACATCTAGAGGTATAACAAACGATACAAACATATGTGGGACACGCGGTCGATCGTGCCACGCCATCGGAAGCTGTAATTGGACCGTCTGATCGATGCGTGGCGGAAACAATGCACGAGTAATACCTACTGCTCTAAGATTTCAACGAAATCTTCATATTACTTGCTTATTTTGGCTGATTGGGTTTCCGATTAACGTTATTGTATTACGTCAGCGTTGGAGAGATGAAAAATTTAATTATTTTTCTGTGAATCATATGATTCATATCTATTTCTTACTTTTGGACGATGTTTTGTAAAAGAAATCTTTTGGTTAGTAAAATGCTATATGATATTTTTTTTGCCGCTTCATCCTTTTTTTATAGGGAATCTAGTGTCCGGACACTCCTTCTCTTCTGATGTTATAGTAAGAATTAAAAAAAATGCTGAGAAGGTTTGGGCATATCGGGAGGATTAACATTGTAAGTAAGAAGAGACTTTTTAAACATTTTTAAAGTGTTATTCCACACTTAGGAAAATTGAAAAAGACATTTAAAGAAAACGTATAAAAATTTGAACGCAGCGGGATTCGAACCCGCGCCTCCTGAACCGTTCAGGCGCTCTCACCACTGAGCATGCACTGAGCTCAGTGGTGAGAGCGCCTGAACGGTTCAGGAGGCGCGGGTTCGAATCCCGCTGCGTTCAAATTTTTATACGTTTTCTTTAAATGTCTTTTTCAATTTTCCTAAGTGTGGAATAACACTTTAAAAATGTTTAAAAAGTCTCTTCTACTTTTTCAGTAAGAAGAGAATTCGTGAATTCAGTTATTACTTACTTAGTACTTCGAGAATACAATATTTGGCATGTATGAAGAGGCCCATGACAGGACGAGGTGAAAGAAGTATGCAAGGACCATAGCGTTTGGCGCTTCGTTCTTTTGATTACCCCGCTAGGGAAAAGGTGAAATTAAAAAGACATTAAGAAATAGTATAATATTTCACACATACATTTTTATATTATCTTAGTTTATCTCGTGTTCGTTAAAAAGAATACTAAAGTTGCACTCGGGGAAATGTTATTTTTTTCTTCTAGACTTTGTTTTTGTTGTAAAACAGCGTTGAGTACCAACATTCAACTCGCGATGTTTCAAATTCTGGCGGTTAGCGAAACACGAACCATAGCTGAGCTAAAACTGAAATAGGCTGAATAGCCTTTTTCAGTTTTAGGACGTAGGACTTTATATAATAGATATAGAATCATAAACTTTTTAAACGCAAGAAATCAACAACTATAACAATACAAAAAGACATTTAGAAAATATATAAAAATTTGAACGCAGCGGGATTCAAACCCGCGCCTCCTGAATACCGTCCAGGCGCTTTACCACTGAGCATGGCTTATACGTTTTCTAAATATCTTTTTCAATTTTCCTAAGTGTGGAACAACATTTTAAAAATGTTTAAAAGAACTATAACAATAGGTACATGTGTAACGGCCTTTCTTTCACAATTTGGCCGCATTGTTCCTGCGGTCACCGAGAGAGTTGATCGCCTACGTATCACTCTATACGTCTACGAGTATATCGATCACTTCACGCAACCGGTCTTAGCATATTAGTATGGGTGACGATTTGTAACTTAGTGCTTTTATTATTTTTTTTTTAATATGCTTTTATTAGTTATACTTGCATATCTATGTCAATCTAAAAATATATATATTTTTTTTAGCTTCACGCTTTATCCCGCACACAGCAGGCAGAGGGAACCTAGTATTAAGATACTCTGTTCCCCACTTTCCGCTGAATTCGGAGGCATTGCGTGTTAAGTGGCGGAACTTAACGCTTCGCTTTACCTCGACACCAGAGCGAAGAAAATGGAAATATTAAATATTTCCACTCCTCGACTGGGAATCGAACCCACAACCAGTCATTTACAGTCACAAGCTTGTGCCACTGCGCCACGACTGGCCACAATATATAAATCTTGTAATTTAAATCTTGTAATTTAATGTTTGAAGAATCGTCTTCAAACATTAAATTACAAGATTTATATATAAAGGTAATAGGTATCGACCTATAAAGAGTGAATCTGATGTCCTTACTACAAGAAAAGAAATCTTTTTTAATCTAATTGAATTCGCAATTGTTGTGTTTAACCTGACGTAACAACTGCGTCATGACAACGTATACTTCACCCGTTTTGGCTCATGCAAGGCAGTGATAGAAAACGTAGTGTCAAGAAATTCCGTTCCCCAGTTTGAGTCGCGTGTGTGACACACATAGTGGCGGTCTTTAACGCCGTGCCTAATAGCAAATACAACAATGCAAATCCATACTTATATTATAAATGCTAAAGTCTGTGCGTTTGTCTGTCACGCTTTCACGGCTAATCTGCTGGTCCGTTTTGGATGAAATTTAGAATGAAAGTAATAAAAGTTACTGAGTAACTAACATAGGCTATATTTTTTCAAAAATCAACCTCTAAAGGGTTGAAATAGGGGATGAAAGGTTATAAGAAAAATCTAAGCCGCTTGACCAATTGCATCTGTGATTAAAACGTTCAAACTTATAATAGTACGTTGTATCCCGCAGACGACTTAACACTGCGCTTTACCTCGGCACCAGAGCGAAGAAAATGGAAACATTTAAATACATCCACTCCTCGAGTAGGAATCGAACCCACAACCAGTCGTTTACAGTCACACGCTTGTGCCACTGGGCCACGACTGGCCACAAAAAAGTTGAAATTGTATCAAGTACTTGTATTTAAATGTCTAAATTAAATTTTTTACCACCACAAAAAATAGTAAAAACATGTATATATTTTCAAATTTTGAGACACAACAAAACCGTTTTCTTGCATCAATACAGAAAACTGTCGTTCAAACATAAGTTTTGACTACTCGATAACAGTTTATTTCGAACATGACATACTTACTATATTTCAGCCTGAAACTGTGACGTGAGTGGGCGCTGCTCGTGATTGACGTACCACCACATAATGCCGGGTCGTTGACCCTATAGCATTCTTCAGGCATTTTTACATGAATCGGCGTTTTGTATATAATCTAAAATCGATTTGTCAAAATTTACTATCGGTCAGAAGTTGGGTAGATAAATGTTTGGCTGTTGCTAAGGCGTAAGCGTATAGTAAGTAATATGCAATGATCAAATATTATGTAAGAACTTTTATGTTTATTATTTTAAGACGTTATGGATACGAGGCATTTTAATAATAAGAGATGTTGTCGAGGTAAAGCGCGGCGTTAAGTTCCGCCACTTAACACGCAAGCCTCCGAATTCGGCGGAAAGTGGGGAACGGAGTGTCTTAACACTAGGTTCCCTCTGTCTACCCTGCAGTGTGCGGGATATAGCGTGAAGAGATGTTGTCTTTACTTGGATAAAAGAAAGCAACCTCACTCTTCTTCCCGTTTAGCAGGGTAGGCAAAGGGAAGATAGTGTTACGTCACTCCGTTGCCCATTATTTCCCTAAATCTGAGTTATTGTGCATTAAGTGGCGGTTCTCAACTCTCTCAACGCCGCGCTTTATTTAATAATTCGAATAATGAAGATAAACTGTGTGTGGAAACCGAAATCACAATAATTAGTAGTGTTTACAGTTCCTACACTACGATAGGCCTCAATGGGTATTGTTTTTTTTTATCAACTTGAACTAGCATCAAATATAAAAAAAAAACTTAATTCTACTTCTTTTTTACTAAGAAAACCTATATTTAGTCACTAGCACCAATTTCCGACCATATGAAACATATAACTTTTTTTTAGCTTCACTCTGTATCCCGCACACAACAGGGTATGCAGAGGGAACCTAGTGTTAAGACATTCCGTTCCCCACTTTTCGCTACATTCGGCGGCATTGCGTGTTAAGTGGCGGAACTTAACGCCGCGCTTTACCTCGACACCATAGCGAAGAAAATGGAAATATTAAATATTTCCACTCCTCGAGTGGGAATCGAACTCACTACCATTCGTTTACAGTTACACGCTTGTGCCACTGCGCCACGACTGGCCCCAATTTAAAACATATAAATAATAATTATATATCAAATATAATAACACCAATGAATGAAATCAATGATATAATAAGCACTTAGGTACATATATGATATATTACAGTCCACAAGTATATTTTGTCATCGTACTTAGGTAATGAGGTGATTGACCGCCGGTTCCGGGTTCGACACCCAGCTGACACACCTTATCATATAACTGTGACGTGAAAATGGTTTTTCCACAGCTCTGTCTAGGCCTTTCTATGATAAGGAACAAATCTATAAATCAAAGATTGCGTCGTACTGGGCAAACAAAGACAAAAGAGTCTATATATTTTTTTTTATTATATTGCTTTATCTTGCCAAATTTAATAAATTAAATTAATAATTAATTAATAAAAAGTTTTTTTTTTAATCAGTTAATATGATTCACTATTTTTGCTTTGTGTTGCGAACCAATACTAATGACTAATCACTTTACTATATATAATGTTAAAGTTCAATTTTTAACCGCTAGGGAATTCTATTAATAATTTTCCGAGCAAAACTATTGTTAATTATCCGTTCGAATCACATTTGAACGGTCTATAATACAGGTGATTTCTAATTCAATGTGCTTAAGATCTTTGGCAGCGTTTGTAGGCAAAGTGCGGTGTTAAGCGCAGTAATCTAACTTGTTGTGTTTTCAATAAATAGTCAAAAAAATCTCCTTGTTTCTCCCGCAAAGTGTAGGAAATGCATTAGAAGACGTAGTTGGCTGAAGTATATATTATGAAGCGGACAAATAACCCAGTTACATATATAACATATGACGACTAGGTGCCTACTTTAAATATTGCATTGTATTTAATCATTTATACATACATTTAAAAGCTTTTAGTTTTTTATTTGGAGCATATTCGATCTATATTTTTAATTTTTTACGGCGCATCAGATCATCGCTCCTGACCGGTGTCTATTCAAATAATACGCGATTCATCATTATCAAGAAATGTTCAGCAAAAAAGAAAATACAAGCTTCGTATGTGTGGGAGAAGTTCTTTGAACTATTATTACAAGTACATAGACAAATTTAACTGTTCGTTTAAATTGCGGCTCTATTTTTATAAGATTTAAGGTTTATTTTCGGTTATTAGGAACAAAGTAATCTAGTTTTGGCTTAAAACTTTTCTAGAGTGTATTTGAGCTAATGACTTGTCATACGTTCAAAATATTTCGGTTGCTACGGTTTGATTGGCTCAGCGTTATGTTGCTAGGTGATCCGCTTCATACTTTCGACCACCATGACGGAATTAATAAATAAAACACCTTTCTATTCTAGTTAATAAATGTCCATAATTATATCCGGAATATATCGTGTATGCATTTTGTTCTTAATTGCTGTGTTTAACGGTCTTCCAAACAGTTATTTTACAATGGGAAACAATAGCTGTGTTGGATATATTAACACTTCTATGTAAAAATATCAAATCTCAGCTTCTTTTCGGGAAGTTTGGGTATGTCAAGAAAAAATAGGTAAAAAAGATATATGACGCGAAGGTGAGTGGTAAGAGAGGTAGAAACAGATTTCGGTTGACCTTAGAGAAAACAATTTCAATTATATTGGAGTAACATCACGTAGAAAGTATGAGAACCCTCCGGAGGGCATAACAAGAGGTTGATGACAGTAGACGATGCGAAAGAAGTATGCAGGGACTGTAGCGTCGCAAGGAATAAAATTGACCTTTTGGCAACTAAAAAAATTAAAGAGCACTAATTTCTTGTAATAACTACAATTATTCACAATAAGGTGTAGTTTCTGATAAGTATTGCCAATGACAAGATTTCCCAGTAAAAGTTTGTCGTACACTTAAAATAAAACAACTTTATGATAATTGCGGGATATACCCGCACGCAGGATAGGCAGAGGGAGCCTAGTGTTAAGACACTCCGTTTCCCACTTTCCGCCGAATTCGAAGGCATTGCGTGTTAAGTGGCGGAACTTAACGCCGCGCTTAACCTCTGATACCAGAGCGATGATAATTGCCTTGATAATAATCTTTCTACAGATTATATTTCAATTACCAAGTAAAGATGGTACGAACTGAGATATGAGAATCCATAATAATTGATTCGATCTACCATTTATTTAACGACAAAAGATTTCAATAGAAATAGCAACACTGAACTAATTAATTTATTAGATAGCGATGAAAGAATTAACAGATATGAAATATAATGTATATTTCTGGGAATTGAATTCAGGAATCCATTTTTTTATTATATTTTAATACATATGTTAGAGTTGTATAAACATCTTAAGACTAAATCAATGTAACACTACAGACTAACTGAATGGAAGTTTCGAGTATAGACTAAAATGTTAAAAAAATATCATAAAATAATAATTTCTAAAAAGAAAATGTCTTTTTCAAATTTTCTAAGTGTGAAGCAACACTTTTAAAATGTTAAAAGTATTCAATAAATAGCATTCTCTCTTGCCAAACGATTGTTCGTAGAATAATCTTTGGGTAGCAGAAATTTGTAAAAATCTCTCTACAGAGATGCTAACAACAAAAATAAGTTGTAATAAAGCGTATAAGAATTTCGACGCAGCGTGCATTCAAATTTTTATACGTTTTCTAAATGTCTTTTGAATTTTCCTAAGTGTGGAATAACACTTTAAAAATGTTAAAAGTAATAATTTCTAATTTGAGCTAATTTAGAGATCTAATTTGAGATAATTTAGAAGGTATTAATAATTATAAATTTTATATCAGCCAAAAGTAATGTATAGGAATATAAAAATTAGGTAAACAATTTTCAATTAAGCTGTAAACCTTCAAATATTTGTTCAATATCTATGAAATATATAACTTTCCATCCTCCTTTGCACTACGTGCAAAATGTTCTATATATTGCACAATGTTTTGTAAGACAACTTGAATTTTAAGTATCAGTGATCAGTGTCCTTATAAAAGTCAAAGGTCAAAAGTCAAAAAATCTCGCATTGAAAGTAAAAAATATAACCAAAAATCCAGAAAAGCTATTTCAAAGTTTATTAATATTTCTTATTTTATTACTAACAAATAAAAGAGGCTATCGTAGCGCAGTGGGACAGTGTCTAAGAACACGTCGGTTGAGGGTTCGATTCCTAGATGGGGAAATGATTATATCTAAGACCTGGCGTTGAGTTCACTACTCGTACGTATGCCTCGTATACGTTATGCCTCGGTTTTGGGCGAAAAGAGGCGGGCGGAGTGTTTTGACACTACATAAGTATGCCTGACTAGTTTGATATGGGTGAAAAAGTGTGCAGCTTAAAAACAGATACAAGGAAAAATAATATAAACAAAACACATTCTTATCACCCAAAGAAACCACCAAAACTCAGTTCAATGTTTCTCCATGTACCTTTCTCTGAAATTTACATTCGCTCCAAATACTTGATACAAAAATCGTATTTCATATACATACAGTTGTCCAAAAAACTTGGTTCCATCCATGCGACGTATAAATTGACGTGCGCAAGTCGCAATCCAAACTGATTTTGGTAAAGAATTCCAATTATCGAAGCCGCCGTCTCAACTCTCAGGGCATGGGAATAATATCGGACCTCATTAAAATTAGCACTCGATGCGATAAATGATTGCATGACGTTCCTTCCCGAGATATTTCTGTATACGTTAGGTTAGAGTGCAGCTTTGTGCAACAAATGTTATTTAATTTTATATGTTTAGAAAAAGTTAAGTAAAAATGAAGGAAAGCATATTAAAAAGATAAATTTAAAATGTATTTGAAGTTGAAATATGTATTTCCACTGATTATATTATGTAAGCAAAAGCGTTGAAATTTACTTTTTAAGAAAGCTCAAAGTTATCGAATTGGCGCAATTCCTATATGATATTGGACGCTCAGAACTATACACCTCAAGGATACTACTCTCCGTTCTCAATATCGTGAAAATGTAATAACAATATAAAAAACATAATAGTGTAAACATATGGTATTCTAAAAACTTGTTAAAATAGAATGAAATGCTTGTCCCCACTCATTCAAAGATATCATTAGTTCTTCTCAGATTTGAGGCTTAGCTTCAGTACTTCGTACTTGTGGTACACTATTTGACGATCAAAACTGAAGCTTAGACCTCCTTATTTTGATCATAATTTAAACCTTTTATTTTAACTATAAAAAATTATATTATATTAATTGTAAGTCGCACTACATTCTGCCGAACGCAGAACACTAAGACAGGTAGAGTCCGAGCGCTCTGGTTATCGACCCCAGCGCGGCTTAATGAACGCGTGATTGATCTCGCTTGCAAGAAATTCGGAACTTTTTACTTGCAGCTCTGCATTTTTCACTTGTGATGTAATTTTCGTTATTATTAGCTTATTTATGTTGCTGTTTATTTTTAAGAACGTGGTCATTTTCTTGTTGTATTATTTTTTTTTCTCGTATCATGATATGAAATCGAATTATGTGTATGTGGTTTTCTCATGCCTTTAAGCAAGATTTGACTTTTTTCAGTTTCATTCTTTTTTTGTATAGGTATAGGGGTATTGACAGGGGTATAGGTAGGGGTAGAAAGGACCTAGGTCCTGTCAATTTGAGATATTGCGTGTTGAATGGTAGAACTTAACGCCGCGCCTTGTTTTAGGTACCAGCCCGAAAAAATGAAAATAATCTATAATATAATGTTCCCCCGAATGAAAATCAAAGCCATAACCAATGTATTTACAGTCATACACTATGCCATTATTTATTTATATATATTTGTATAATTATAACATTTGCTTTATTTAATTTAAAAATTATAAAACTGACGTTTGTGTACGGGGACGAGTAATTTAGTGGTTATTCCAGAAAGTTTGACTACATTTTAGTTTGGAAGTATAATTTGAATATTTTTGTTTTGAAAAGCAGTTTATTTATATATTTATTTAAAGTACTACTAACTAAATACTAAATACAACTTAATTGAACACTAGTGTAGTAATAGTTAAGTTCATTAATTTTATATACTAAACTAAAATGTACAAAACTTTTTAACCATTTATAATAGATACATCAACTTAATACTTTTTAAAAATTATTATAGGTTTATTTATGAAACAATAAAGTTCTCCTAAATTCACAGGTTTTAATCCCAATGCGTTAAAATTTTCTAAAATTGTCAAATGTTTCTTTTTTAATTTCCTAAGTACTCCTATGATTAAGACTTTAAAAAAATGTTTAAAGTACAAAAAAAGTGCTTTAGGAAATTTCCACCAAAGCCAGGGTGACTGGATGGACCAGAAATAGCTGTTCCCAAGGCGATGAGATCAGATGGTAATATTTTTGTTGGAGTTCCTTCACCCGCTCGTGGGTGGCTAGCGTTTTGACTACGAAAACCGTGGAGTAATTATGTATGCATTCTTGATTTTTCTGTTTACAATTCTATTAGTTTACATGATATTTTTGCTAAGAGGGTTTCGTGGTGCAGTGGGAAAGAGTCTGACTGTAATTGTGATTGATTGTGGATTCGATTTCCATTCGGTGGAATTATCAAAATTTAAAAATTATTTTCATTTTTTCGGTGGTATCTAAGACAAAGTGCAACGTTAATTCAATTCAATGACTGCTCTGTTGTGGGAAAAAGCGTGAGGCTGCTTTTTTTCTTTTAATAATATCATCTGTATCTATCTATCAATAAAAGAAAATCACCCTGACGTCTTATTCCTTTTCAAAATTGAACTTGTGTCCGAATCCGCATTAAAGTAATGTCTTTGCAGGATGACCAGGTGTGAAAATAATTTTAAGCGAGTCTTTAATTACCTCTACTAAACTTGTTATTTATATACCTACTGCATTATTAAATATTAGAGAGGGTATTTTCTTTATATACTAACTAACGCGGTAAAATAAATAGTGTTTTGAAAAATTTATACATGCAATTAAATTTGAAATTCTATGACTTATCAATATGCTTATCATTTTACTTATGCATTTTTCTTGCAACTCAAGTCGATTAACGACTTGATATGAACTAAGAAACTAGTAATATATTTTATTACTTGGTCAAAAAATTTGATAGTATATCGGTTAGTGACATCTTAGGTGTTCTAAAATGTTTGAAAAATTAGTATTAAAGGAGCCTCTTGACACTAAGTTCACTCTGCTACCCTGGTGTGCGGAAGAAAGCGTAAAGATGAAAAATGTAAATGTAACTTAAGCACTTTTTCCGAACTAATTGGAATAATTACGTAAATTCGAGATATAGAATTGAATGGCGGAACTCAACGCCGTTCTTTGTTAATAGAGAATGAAGAAATAAAAATAATTTAAATATAATAATTACTCCAAGTAGAAATAGAATATTCCATCACAATAAGACTACGTCAAACTGGCTTGCAAAACCATGCATTTTCAAAAATATTTTCAAAGATAATTAATTTTACTAAATTATGAATTTTGTTCAACAACGCTCATCAGAATATTTGTTTATTAAAACAAAATTTATACAGTTGGTTGAAAAGTTTTGTATGGAAGTTATGATTCTAAAGATTTACATACGCCTAAGATAACGTTATCTCTGCCTTGTCTATCTTGCTTGATGGGAAAGATAAACGGCAATGAGAACTTTTCACTCTTATACTTAATGCTGTTATTAAATATTTCGTTATTATATGCATATATAGTGCCAGTCGTGGCGCAGTGGCACAAACGTTTGACTGTAAACGACTGGTTGTGGGTTCGATTCTCATTCGAGGAGTGGATATATTTAATATTTCTATTTTGTTCTCTCTGGTATCGAGGCAAAGCGCAACGTTAAGTTCCGCCACTCAACACGCAATGTCTCCAAAAATCGGTGGAAAATGGGGATCGGAGTGTCATAACACTAGATTCCCTCTGTGTGCGGAATACAGCGTGAACCTAAATACTAGTGTTAAGACACTCCGTTCTCATAGATTAATAATTATTCGTCGGTGAAATGGGATTAAAATATATGACCAGATTTCAAAAGATTTCAAACGTACTAACTATTATATACTAATAATCAAGTATATTAAATATATTTTCTATATCTGTGTGCTTTTTTATTAAGTTAGTTAACCGATTTTGATGTAATTTGAAATCATTAAAGCCTCAAAGTTCAAAAAAAATATTAGTATTTTTTTGAACTAATTATCTTATTTTCAAAAACTAAGTCGACACTGTGGCGAACCGTTTTCTCAACGCAGCTGACATTAGCGTATTTTAAATTTGAAGATAAAAATAAATGATTCTAAGCAAGAGTAGGCGACAGGAAGACACGAGCGTTGCTCCTTGCATTCACCCAAATTCATAATGTCGTATCGTTGAAAAACAACTACATATTTCTTAGCTTAAAACGATATTTGACACTACATGAAAGCGGCATTAAGTTCCGCCACTTAACACGCAATGCCTCCGAATTCGACAGAAAGTGGGGAACGGAGTGTCTTAACATTAGGTTCCCTCTGCCTACCCTGTTGTTTGCGGGATACAGCGTGAGGATAAAAAAATTAAAATAAATATTTGTTAAGTAATTTCAATCCTATCTCGATTGTTGACAAACACTTAAACAACGTTTTAAAAGACATGATAGCTATCGTATATATAATTTTTAAATATATAAGAACTTATTTTGTAGTTTTTTTTAAGTAATAAATAAAAAAATGTAAAATTGCATACTGTAAAGTAAAAAGCATCTGTGCTTTTTTCAGCCTAGCAGGATAGTCAGGGTAAGTCTAATGTCAAGACATTCCGTTATCCATTTTTCATTTGAAATTAAGACATTGCGTGTTGATTGACGGAACTCAACGCCACGCTTTGTCTTACCAAAGTCCTTGTCTTTGTAATGTAATCACATTTTTAGTATAAACAAAACATTTTCGTAGTTTATTGTACGTACGTACATACGCATTATCATACAACCATAAAATTTTTACTATATTTATCTTAAACCAACGAAAGTTAGAGGAATTTAACACATTACGTACAATGTACGTAACGAGTGCGGCAAAATGTCGCTCACGCAATATCTTCGTCATGTCCACGTTCAACTATCGCGTAGATATACGTATATATTTAACTTGCTAGTAAAAGTTTAATTTTAAAATGCTTTTTTTTAACTTCACGCTGTATCCCGCATACAGCAGGGTAGGCAGAGTGAACTTAGTGTTAAGACACTCCGCTTCCAATTTTCCACTAAATTTTGGAGGCATTACTTGTTGAGTGACGGAACTCAACGCCGTGCTTTGTTTCGACACCAGAGCGAAGAAAATGAAATATTAAATATTTCAATTCCTCGAGCGGGGATCGAATCCACAACCAGTCACGTATACAGTACAACTTTGTGTCCGCCACGACTGGCCTCAAAAACGTGAAAATCGGGTTCAAAATTAACTTATAGGTGTTAAAATTACAGATTCCCACATTTGAGTGAGCACAGTGTGAATAAGTAGAGAGAAAATAGCAAGACACCCAGGTTTTCATTTCATTTCATTTAACAGTTTCAGTTGCAGTGTTATAGTATATGACTGTAATCGAGATTTATCTCTTCTGATATCTAAGACAGAGTGCAGCGTTAAGATCTGCCAATTAACACATAATATGTATATCGATTTCTGTCACAAATTGGAGATCGTAGTACCTACCTAGACATTAATTCTCTAACTACCCTGCTAACGAGAAAAAGTGAACTGCTTTTTTATCTGCTGTATGGCGGAACTTAACCCCGCATTTTATCCTACAATAGACGCGAAAAATGAACATTTAAAATATATACACAATTTAAATAAATAAGCCCCCATTATCAGATTTGAACCTAAAACCTCCTTTTCAAAAACAGGCCCACTATGGCGTCACTAATAGGTTATACTAATGATTAAAAATTACAAGCGTCTTCAGCGATTACAGCGTCACGTCTCTTGGCTTGCGTCAAGTGACTAATTATAGCGCAGTCAAGGAACTCTTATCTCCAAATTAGAATTAGAATAGGTAAATTATATTTTATATTGTGAAATTTGATTTAATTAAATCAATTTGCGATTTAAGGGTTTTTTGATTTAAATCGTTCCTTTTAAATTGTGAGAAATTTTATTATAAAATGGTTTTTTTTGGGAGTCTATTGTAGGAGAAATGGTGATATTGTTAACATACAAAAAATGAATAGACAGGAACTAGAAATATATTTAATTGTTTTGACCAAACCAATTTAAAAAAATATTTAAAAAAAGGGTAAGCAGAGAGAATTAAACAAATCAACACATTCTTTTCTCCACTTACCGCCCAAATCTGAGAAATCCCGTAAAGAGTGGCAGAGTTCAACGCAGTACCTATAGACAAAAAATTAAAAAAAAAAAATTAAAAGAAATATATATTTTTAGTATATTCGGATAATAAACAGATTAAGGCTACGTTTGAAATTAAAATGTTTTGTTTTGATTTTTTAATACGCCTACGATTTAGATAAAGAGACTTAAAGAACAGAATGTGTTGATAGGTTTTATCTGATACAAGACTGGTAATTAAGGTCAAATTTAATTGAAATTTATGATATATCATATGAAGCTTTACGTTTTTTCTGGTAGTCAGAACCTAGTGTCAAGACACTCCGCTTTTCGCCCGAATTCCATAGTAGTTTAGTGACGAATCTTAATGCATAGTAAAGAAAATATTTTAATTTCATTTCTCTAAGCGGAAATCAAACCTACAACCATCGTGGTTGGTGCATATGTTAAACAATAGCACCAATGGGTTTAATAAGGTCTCATATTAATAAATTTATATGTATTCTTTTAAATTTGCTCAAACACCTGCGTTACGTAAGAATAATGTACGCTACGTAGTGATAACATTGTAAATGCAAATATAAAATTTCATATATTTCCATATTAATTGTAATAATTAATAGTTGTTGAGTGGCGTAACTAAACGCTGCGCTTTGGTTTTTTTTAAATGCAATTCCTCTACATGTAATCTAACACCTGCGCCAATATGAAATGACGAACCTAGGTTTGTGTGTACTTCTAACACAATTTTACATTTTTATTGCATGTTTGTACAAAGAAAAATGCTATTTTTATTTTATATTAGGTAATGTTTAATTTATGTGTCTGTTTTTATTATTTTAATAGCTTCACGCTGTAGGCAGTAGGAACCTAGTATCAAGACACTCCGTTCTCCACTTTCTACCGAATTCTGGAGGCATTGCGTATCAAGTGGCGGAGCTTAACGCCGCCCTAAACGCTCTGCAAGCGAAGAAAACGGAAATATTAAACCCTTCCTCTCCTCAAGTGAGAATCGAACCAACTACCAGTCGCTTTTACAGTCATACTTATGTACCTTTGCGCGACGATTGGCCTCATGGTTTTCTTACAAATACACATATTACGTATATAATAAATGAGATATTTATCTGTTTTCCACGTCGTGGCATCAAAACGGAGCGTAATTAATGCAAGGTCCATACTTTATATTCACAGTAAAAATGAATGATGAGGTGACCGTACGACAACAGGGCTGCCAGATAGTGGGGAAATAATTTAAACTATTAAAATAAAATATAGTACATTGTTATACCGCCGTGGTATGGTTATAAGGTAATTAATTGGTTGCATTCGTGGTGTATGTGGGTTCAGTTCGGGCCTAGTATTTTAATTTTCGGTCTGTTGAGATAGAACACGGAGTTGAGTTACGCCCGTACGTTTTTGTAATAGTATTCAATTGTTACTTGTATTTTTGATTATTTCATATATTGCAATAATTCTAATCACATTAAGATATTAAATTATGTTCTTAAACATACATATATAATAATATGTATGACCATATAACAATATGTATGGCTCTTATTAAGAAAAAGTGTAAATTTGTAATAGTAATAAAATTATTCGATAATTAGTAAAAAAATATACAATAATTTAAATAAAAAAAATAAAATTGATGTCAAATATAGTATAAGGCCATCTTGATGTAGTAGACAAGTGTACTGTCTTAAACACTGTCTGCAGTAAAGTATTTATTTAAAAGATGAAAACACGAAATTATTTAATATCATTCAAATTCAAATCGTGATTAATCAATGATTTTTCGACACGTCAGAACACCCCGTTCTCCACTTTCCACTCAAAACCTAAATATTGCATGTTAATTGGCGGAGCTCAACGCCGTGCTTTATTTAATATATATTTTAAAACATTTCTAGACCACATACATCCTTTTTTCCCTAGAACAAGTCAAATGGAGTGATCATTTACTAATTAGTTTTAGATTCATTAATTAAAATCCCTTATTTCTCAACAAAAACCTATGAACTTTCTTTGCTAAAACGCCTCACCCCTATTTTTGTCCTGTTTTGATACGGAATGTAAAAAAGAGACGCAAAAAGAATTCGCGAGGTCTTTGAAACTTGCAGGTGAAATGCACTCATACGATTGAGTTTTATACACACTGTTGAGTACATTAAGTTAGTAACACAAACATTGCTATACTGTGCTTTATATAAATATTGGACATTGTTGTTCAGTGAGTCTGATTGTAAACGAGAATGGTTGTGGGTTCGATTCCCACTCGAGGACTTTGTCGTTTTATTAGGAAAAGAAATAAAAATATATGGATTTTTTTTTATAAATATTATGTAAGAATGAAAAAAATATACTGTATATTTTGTACTATATACGTAAACGATATTTAAGGCCTCTAATTTGACTTAATTTTTTATATGTATAATATATGGACTTGTATTAATTAATTCTCAAGTTAAAATTACTTTATCCACTTTTCTTAAAATAAGATAAGTAATATATCTAACATTTTAAAAGTGTTATATACACACTTATAAAAATGAAAAACATTTTAGAAAATGTATAATAATTTGAACCTAGTGAAATTTGAACCCGCGCCTCGTGGAAACGTTGCAAGCGCTCTAACCGCTAAGCCATGCGTTGAAATTATTTTTGAGCACTATTTCTCAATTAAAATCAAACAAAATATCAGTAAGCTGTGACTAATATGAATTTCTTAGTAATCAACTTTCTTTTAGACTACCCGGTCCCACCCACTGTTGCCGCTGCTATTTGTATTGCGTTTCATCATAACATTGAATATTTAGTTTGAATTAAATTTGAATTAAAATTAGCTGAATTCAATACATCAACAGTTTACACTTCTGATACTAACTTTTGAACTGACAGACAGTACATAAACTAACGTTGAAAAATGAAATATGTCATGTAGGTTTTTTGGGGAATGTAAGGAAATACTGAAAGAGGATTTCTAGTAATTTTTACCTATACGAGAAAAAAGAATTTTAATTTTTGACAATTAAAATTGCAACATAGAAATGGAAATGAAACGGCAAATCGTAATTGCAAGCATCAGCTCGTATTTTATATATAGAAAATAATGGTCAACCAGACAAACAAATAAACAAACATACAGAAAAAGCACCAGTTGTGGCCAGTCGTGGCACAAGCGTGTGACTGTAAACGACTGGTTGTGGGTTCGATTCCCGCTCGAGGAGTGGAAATATTAATAATTTCCATTTTCTTCGCTCTGGTGTCGAGGTAAAGCGCGGCGTTAAGTTCCGCCACTTAACACGTAATGCCTCCGAATTCGGCCGAAAGTGGGGATACGGAGTGTCTTAATACTAGGTTCCCTCTGCCTACCTGTGTGCGGGCACACAGCGTGAAGCTGAAAAAAACAAAAAGAAATAATTACATCATTCCACATGTCCCATAGAATTGAATGGTTATTTGTATAAATACAGATATTACAGCAAGGAGCATTTAAGCCCACACTTACGCCTCTAATTCAATATATTATAAATGCGCCATTTTACGATTATAAATGATATATTTATAGTTCTCATATCAGTCCACTTTTTGTTTTACTCAATTAAACTAATTTTTCATTTACATATTTATTTTAGGAATATTATACCTAACCTGAACATAGAGAAATATTTGAAGTACAAAACTTAATGTACATATTAACTCTGTCATGCATTACTATGCTATTAAAAATAAAAATAAATTGTAATAAGAATATAAGAATTGCGACGTCACTGGATGTAGAACATATGGTTTAGTGGTCGTCAGAAAGAAACGGATTCCAAGAGGTGCGGCTTCAAACCACATACTCATCTTTCATTGCCTAATTGTGTAAATAAATAGGTACATCTTTTTTTATAGCTTCACGCTGTATCTCGCGCACAGCATAGTAAGCAGAGGGAACCTAGTGTTAAGATACTCCTTTCCCTACTTTCCTCCGAATTCGGAGGCATTGCGTGTTAAGTGGCGGAACTTAACGCCGCATTAATACAAATTCACCCTTTTTTTCGCATATCAGGGTAGTCAAAGTAAAATCTAGAGTCAAGACCATTTCGTTCTTCACTTTCCGTCAGAATTTGAAACTTTGTGTGGCAACTGGCACAACCCAATGCCCAAAACACAAAAATAAAAATATGATTCTTAACCATTTATAACACATTAAAAACATTAAAAATAGCTAAACATACACAAAAAAGCGAAAATATCGAAAAATCATCAAGAATTCGTTTAAAATACAAAGCGTACAGTGAGACTACGTCCCAACGAGAGCCGTTGGCCAATTATTTGTGTGCATCGCCATAGCAACCGTCGTCAGCCGCTGGAGTCAGGTAATTGGGCGTTTTTGCGGCGTCTCATTAAAGGTCGGCCAATCTCAAACATATAAGTTGATACGATACCCAGAAATGCAATTAGTGTAAATTATTAAGTAGAGTAATTAATGATGTATGTTAGTATATTGGATCAGTTGCGACAGGTCGTGGGTTGCAATTTTTGGATAAGTATGATTTATAGATTCTGATTTCTAAATGCTTTTAGATACATGGCGTTGAGTTTTGCTATTCAATAGGCAGTGTCTCGTTTTTAAGCGGAAAGTGAAGGACGGAGTGAATCGACACTAGGTCCTCTCTGACTATCACGGTTTGCGAGAAGAAGCTGCAAAAAAAATGATGCTATTGTGGCGTAGTGTGATTCCGTCTTACTGTAAACGCGGTGGTTGTGGGTTGGATTCCCACTCGGAGAATGAATATATTTAATTTGTTTATATTTTCGCTCTGGTACCTAAGACAAAATGCGGCGTTTAAGTCCGACAGAACGTGAAAGTGGAAGTCTAAACACAAAGTTGCCTTTGACTATTCTGTTATGCAGGAAAAAGCGTTAAGCTGGATATAGTACTTTTTAATTCAGGTTAAATATCCTAGATTTGTGTTAGGTATATGGATAAAATATTCATGAATTTACAAACATTTTGAACAACGGTTTTTATATGTGTGATAAAACTGAATTCGTGTAATATTTCTTTGGAAAATGCATTTGTGTATTACGCAATATTTGGAAAAAAAAATAGCTTCACGCTATATCCCGCACACAGCAGGGTAGGCAGAGGGAACCTAGTGTTAAGACACTCCGTTCCCCACTTTCCGCCGAATTCGGAGGCTTGCGTGTTAAGTGGCGGAACTTAACGCCGCGCTTTACCTCGACACCAGAGCGAAGAAAATGGAAATATAATTTCCACTCCTCGAGTGGGAATCGAACCCACAACCAGTCGTTTACAGTCACACTCTTGTGCCACTGGGCCACGACTGGCCACAACACAACATTTGGAACGTTTCTACATATGACATTTGAATAACCCGTTGATTCCACATCGAAAAAAGTACTTAAATCAAATGTCAAGACCAGATTTATGTGATTTTCGTATAAATAAACAGTTAATTTTATAATCAAAAAAGTTTGAATTAAAATTATAGATCAAGCAATTCTTCATAAAAGTTGTCTTAACGCTTTTGATGCATCCAGTTTCATACTGGATACTGGTATGATTATTATTTGGTTTATTATGATATAAGTTACTATTAGACTAAAGTAATAAAAGAAATCAATGTAATGACCCAAAACAATCATTGTTTATTTTATTTTCTTTATGTCTGTATGTTTGTTTACGCTTATATCAGAAACAGCTTAACCACGATCGGGCCGCTAGTTGCAATTTAAATGGAACTGTATCTAAATCTTATAGAATATCTTAAAATATTTGAACAATTTAGAGTTAATAGATAAATATTTTGCATACATTTTATTCAATTTGTCACTAACTGAGATAAACTTGTCAGCATGACTTCAAAATGTAATTAATCGAAACGACGCGGACGTAAGCATAGATATCACAATATTCACTACTTTTTGTCTACAGTAATAGAATTTTGAATGATATGAATATGGTTATATATTTCAAATTGCATTTCAATATTTTATAGAGGATATTATAATGAAGTGTGTGACTATAAACAGGCGAAAAGTGGGTTAAATCTACACTCAAGGGATCATTTTCTCGCTGTAATAAGACAATACGCGGCGTTCAGTTCTGCCACTCAACACAAAATGGCCGAAATACAGGAAGGCCGAAGTTTAGAACGGAGTATCTTGATTCTTCTTCTTCTCTGTTCTTGACTATGGGAGCAGGGGGAACAGAAGCCTATAGACAAAGAGATCCTTCTCAGAAAATGGCGCTGGATCGGACTTGTGTTAAGAAGACCGGATAATCACATTTCCAAACAAAGCCTTGGGTAAATGGTAGGAGAAAACCTAGCCGCCCTCTTACTACCTGGAGGCGATCTGTCGAAAAAAAGGCAGCTTCAGTTGGTCTGGGCTGGCAAGACCTGGAAGCTGTCGCACAAAATCGAGAGCAGTGGTAATCCCTTCTACGAGCTCTACGTCCCTGATGAGGGATAAAAGGACGACATCATCATCATCATCATCATCATCTTGATTCTACATCTGCTACCGGAAGAAAACGTACAACAGGAAACACCTAAAAACAAAGAAATGGTTAAACTTTTTTAAAAAGCTAACCTTTTTAAGTTTCTGCTTGGTTAAATACTTTAATCTAGTAATGTTTTACGGGTTTTTGCTATTCATTTACATATTAATTAAAGCCATAAGCTTAACCGTTCCGCTTATACAGATTATTGTCAGATAAATAATGAATAATATGACTCCTGTACTATACCGACAGAGGCTTTAACTGTTATTGTACTTAGACTTTGTGATCAAGATATTTTTATTATTTTCTTTATATTATTACGTAGAAAAAACTAATGGGGTGGAGTATGAAGTATGAAGTTTGGCACAGTCAAGGTTGATATGAAGAAGGGCAGAAAGCCTAGTTTTTAATAATAATGTTTTAGAAATATATTAAATGAATAAGATAAAAAAAGTTAGCAATTAGCTTTAATTAGAGTTAGAAATTACAACTTTTATACCTTATTTGTTAATGAGAATATATAAAATCTTTTTTTAGCTTCACCTTTATCCTTAGCGGGATAGTAAAAGAGGACGGACCTCCAAACGCTGCGGTCCTTGCATACATCTTTCATATCCACTGTTATCAACCTCTTCATACACGCCTTCCAGGGGTCCTCATGCTTTTCCCGTGACCTTCCCCCAATATCTAAAATTTTACTTTTAATTTCTATTTCCATTACTATAATACCTTAGTAAGACCAAAATGATTAGATCGCACTACTTAATATCTAAATAACCCCATATATTTATCCCATCGCGTGATAATGCAAAGACAAGAATAATGCAGATAGATGTACAAGAACGTTATGTATCGTTGAAAATCGCCGATCGGCCGTAAAGAAACACCGTGCCTTTGAAAAACTTAACATCATAAATACTGGTTCTAACTTTTAAGTCAAATTATAAGAAAATAGTATTCGCTTAAGTATTTTTAAGCTTTTTATAACGATAAGGCCGCCATAGCACACGTCTTTTATACTATGTAATAATGACAATTGTTAATGATAGGTGCATATAGTATTATTTTTTTTTTTTTAATGTGCATTTATTAATTTCATATGTATTTGAAGGCTTTTTAGTTTATTTCTATGCTCTGGTACATGACGCGAAGTGCGGTGTTGAGCTCCACCGCTTAACACGCAGTGTCTTGATATCTGGCGGAAAGTGGAGGATGTTTTTTTTTTTTATGAGTAAAGGAGGCAAACGAGCAGAAGAACCACCTGATGGTAAGTGGTTACCTTCGCCACGGATATCCACAACGCCAGAGGAGTTGTGGATGCGTTGCCGATCTTGGGGATGAAGGAAGGAAGGAGGGAGGTAGGGAATGGTGAGACTAGAGAAAGCTTAAGCTTACATGCCATCGAATCGCAACACATCATCAGATATTTGGCGGTTCGTCGTCGTTCGTTCGTCGGCCAGTCTGAGAACGAATCTCTTACCACCAAGCTACTGGGCTACCCGCCTTTTACGGGACACTGCCCAGCGGCGGGGGGGAATTGTATTCTTAACCCGTCCCCCCACGGGTGATAGTACTAGGTTCTCTGGTAACTACCCCGCTATGCAGTAAAAAGGATAAATATGTTTTTTTTATATGTAGGCTATTGTAGTGCAGTGGAAGTGCTTAACTATAATCGTGCTTGGTTGTGAGTTCGATCCTCACTCGGTGGAATAATCATAACTTAAATATTTACATTTCTACAAGGCGAAGCGCTGTATTAATTTCCGCCACTCGACATGCAATGTCTCGAATTTGGATGGAAAGCAGAGAACAGAGTGATTGACACTATGCTCTCTTTCTGATTATTCTGCTATGCAGAGAAAAACGTGAAGCTGTGAATTTATGTATCTATCTATCGTGGCACAGTGGTACAGTATCTGACTATAATCGTGATTCGAAGTTCGATTCTCACTTAGGGAAGTGATCATTTTTTCTTTTTTTTTTTAGATTCACGCTGTATCCCGCACACAGTCGGGTAGGCAGAGGGAATCTAGTGTTATCACTCCGTTCCCTACTTTCCGCCGAATTCAGAGGAATTGCGTGATAAGTGGCGGAACCTAACGCCGCGCTTTGCCTGGATGCCAGAGCGAAGAAAATAGAAATATTAAATATTTCCACTCCTCGTGTGGGAATCGAACCCACAATCAGTCGTTTACAGTCACACGCTTGCGCCACTGCGCCACGACTGGCCCCCTTAGGAAAATGATCATAATTAAACAAATTTGTTTCTTTCCTCCACTCATCAAACAATGACTTAAATTTGGGCGGAAAGTGGAGAACGGAATGTCTTGACACTAGTTTCTATCTGACTACAGTTTTACCATTTTACATTGTATTATGCAAAGACATAACGTAATGTAACCAGTTAGTAATTACAATGTAAATTAGCTTTATGTTAGATTTTAAATTTTAAATAAGTAGCTTGGCACGTGTATTAGTACATCGACACTTAATCTATTGTTTCTATTTTTTTAAAAAAAAACCTTACTAAGTAACTTTGCCGCCTGGCCGCAGTAGGATAGCAGCTAACTGTGAACATTATAGTAGTTGGTTCGATTCCCGTTCGGAGGCATAATTAATATATATCACTCTTAGAATTAATAGCCTAAGTAAAAAAAATAAAAAAAAATACATTAGAATAAGCTTTTTATGGTCGTTTTTAGCTAAACGGGAAATTTTGACTTAGGTCTAAGTAATTCTGAATATTTAAATTATTTTCATTCCCCTGCTCTGGCACCTAAGGAAAGAAACTATTGGCTCTAGAATACAGAAATTGAACTTGAAGCTCCTTTAACACTAAAAAGAAATTTAGATAAAAACCGTTTGAGAGTGTCTTAAATTCAAAGTATGAAAGGTAGAAATGGAAATATTATGGCAAGCATTATCAGAGACCACGAAAAAAAAACAGTTGAAAACGAACATTACATAAAATAACATAATACTTATGTAATACGATAAAATAGAATTTATGAATATATATATTTTTTCTTTTCCATTTTTATTCAGTTTAACAAAAAAGTCAAAGACTCGTTAATATAGTGTTATGACACTACCTACTCCACTTTCCGCCCAAAATTGAGACATTGTATTTTAAGCGTCAGACCATAACGCTACGCTTTGCCTTAGGTACTAGAGCAGAGACATGACACTAATTTTAGTATAACCATCCCTCTGAATGAAAATCGAACCCACGACCACGACCACTGCGCCACAAGGGCCACACATTCAGTTTTCACAAATATATCATCTATAGGAAAGAACAATTATTAGAGGTATCAATTATTAAACGAAATCAGATCACTATCGTATAGCTCAAATATGAGAACAATGTAACAGCAGAACCACTTGACTCCGTGCGAAGAAAAAAAACCTCTCATTAAAGTACTAAATAAACCGCCATTTTGGCCCTTCTGGGAACCTCAAGGGTCACAGATTAAATATACAATCAGTTATGACATATTTAGTAATATGTCATTTCATTTCTTTGAACTTGTGAACGAAACCAAGCGCGACGTTAAGTTCATGAATGTTCAACATCACTCATGACTTAACGCGCAATGTCTCAATACGGAGAGCAAAGTGTCTTAACATTACCTTATCTCTGCCAACCTTGCTACTGCTTTTACTTTGCCTACCTTACACGCTTACACGCTTTATCCCGCAAGCCATACGAGATAAAGCGTGAAGCAGAAAATAAAATTATTATAATATTAAAATTATGAATATTTAATACACCTAATAGATAGCTATCTGGGTAACTGAACAAAACTAATGCGATATGTTTTCAAGTAGAACGCAGCAGTGCGTTAAAATCGCGATTCTAATACGATAGCTGTAATGCCCCGATACTGAGGTGTGAAATACAATGATATGTACTAACTATATTATGCTAATATAAATTATGTTATGACTGACTGACTGCTGATTGTAAAATCTGTAGCTCTTGTGGTGTTTTTTTTCATATTTTAATTAATTGTGTATTTTGTTTTATTAATTGCTTATATATAGTTTGCTTTTTTGCAGTCTATCTTCGAGATATGAACACGAAATATATACTCGTATATTAAATACTAGCGGCGCTCTCGCGGTATCGCCGCTTGAACTATAATCGTTTCATTATATTGGAAGCCTCGGGGGTAGATTTTTAAAAATCAAAGTACTATATTTATGTCGCAATTCATTACAATCGGTTAAGTGGCTTAGATTTTTCATATAAACTTTCATCCCCTATTTCAACCCTTTACAGGTTGAATTTTGAAAAATATCCTATGTTTGACCCAGTAATTTTTGCTACTTTCATTATAAATTTCATTAAAATCGGACCGATAGATTAGCCGTGAAAGAGTAACAGACAAACAGACAGACATCCACATTTATAATATAAGTATGGATTACATCATTGGTTCATCTCTCTGGTGTGTGGTTAATCCGGTTAAAATCATTTATTTTGAATGACTACTGACTTATTGATGACAATCATTTATTACTATTGTTTGTTAATATCCAATTTTCTACTGGAAGCTACTACTAGAAGCTTATTATGTGTCTTAAGATAGTGAAAAGATTTTTAGACATTAGTAAAATTTAGTCGTTTGTCATTTTTACATGAAACAAGATGTGTATATTTTTATATTGTACTTAAATAATTTATCAACGTACGAGTATAAGGCTGAAGGAATTATACATAAGTTTCGTATTCGATCGATTAACAGTTTTTGAGAATTTAAATTATATATTTAATTGTTTAATTTTGATGTAACCTATCATAAAAAGTCATAAGACCTAATTAAATATAAACATTTATGTAAATATATCCATCATATTAGTTTTGCAATAAATAAAATTTCGAAATATTAAACAAAAAATCCCATCTCACATTTACTTATTCTATGTTAACCGAAGTTGAAAATTTATAAGCTGGCAAAATTGGAATCACCTCATAAAGTGTGCCCGAGCGTCGATGTCGTCTGACTTAACTCGAACAAATTGACATGTTTACACTACTAAATCAGGGTGGACACCGGTAGTGCGGTGCAGAGTGCATTGTGCTACCATTGTGATTTATTCACGTTATACCGTATAAATGAAAAGCGAGATGTTGGTATAGTTGATATGTTGGTAATATGTTGAGAAATTAATGTTTATTTGTTTTTGAATTTTTCCATTTTTGATTCGCTCTAGTGTCGAGGCAAAGTGCGATGTTAAGTTCCGCTACTTAATACGCAATGCCTCAAGAATTCAGCTAAAAATGGCGAACAGAGTGTCTTAACACTGGAGATACAGCGTGAAGATAAAAAATGAGGGTGGACCATTGTGATTTATTTACATTATACCGTATAAATTAAAAGCGAGATGTTGCTATGGAATGTGTTGAGTATCAATTTTAAAAGCTTTTATCATGATAAAGTATAAATAAAAGCTTGAGCTAGCTAGCTACTCAAGCTTTTATTTTCGTATGGCAGGTTATAGAGTACCTAGTGTCGAGACACTCCCTTTTCCAATTGAAATAGATACATTGTATAAACGCCACTGGCTGTGGGTTGGTTCCCTATTCGAGGATTGGAAATATTTACCTAATATTTCTATTATCTTCGGTCTGGTGTTGAGGCAAATGGTTAATATTTTTATTAAGTATCATCTTACATACAATTCATTCACGTAATTGATCTGCCCAATAAATATGTACAGCTTTAACATCAAACAAATTATTTAAAACACATCCGATATACGGAACACATATAATTCGTTCGTTCTTGGCCACCTTAACGATCGGCTGGTCAAGTGATCCAATTAATAATAATGCGTAAAAAACTAAAGTTTCGTGCGATTTTTGTACCAAAATAAGCGAGAATTCCTGGTCAGGCGCAGGTCAACGCACTACCAACTGGTTGGCGAAAACGCTATGCCCTTTACAGAACCGCTGTCGTAAAGTAATCGTCAACTTTGTATGTAATAAGATCTTTTGTTTTCGAGATTATTACACATTTGAAATGAAACTATTTTTACATCGGATTAATCTCGTATATTTTTGGTATTATAAAATATATTTTTAGAAAACTCGACGTTTTGAACATTTTACAGTAGTCTGTGGTCACAGGTAGACTGAGGTAGCTTTCTACCACCTGGGACTCGATTCTAAAAAAAATGAAGTCTCAAAACCACTACAAAAGAGGGCAGGACACAGTCAGTTCATTTTGCAAGAATCCAGGGCAGTACGCGAGGCAACTAAGTTAACACAGTTTACCTGTGACCTCAGTTTACCTGTGACCACGGATAGTAAATGATAGAAACGTCGGGTTTTCTAAAAATGTATTTTCGAATACCAAAAATATACGCGATTAATCCGGGAAAAAGTAGTTTCATTTCAAAACTTTGTATGTATGTGCAACCGTAGTGTAGTAAATTGTAATAACTACAAAATGTTACGATTATGCGTTATTTTTATAGACACTCTTAATGTAAGGGTTTCGGTTGTCACAGATGACAGGGGGCAATGTTGGAGTGTTATGTTAGAATCACCTTGGGATATGTGTATATTATTTATTCAGATATTGTTTTTTTCTTTTATATGATATGTTTAGTCGTTGTGGCGCAGGGGTAGCATGTGACTGTAAATGGGACAGGTTGTGGGTTCGATTTCCACTCAAGGTAATATATTTGATATTTCTATTTTCTCTTTACTCTAGTATCGAGGCAAAGCACGGAGTTTAGTTCTGCCACTTAACACGCAATGCTAAACAAAATTTGGCGTAAAATGAGGGACTGAGTGCTGTGTGCAGGATACAAAGTGACGCTAAAATAAAATGATATACTAGAGAAGGTTATTTCTAAACTAGATTGTATTATGACTTTCATTTATATTGAAAAGTTTGCCTTGCGTTGCCTTATTTGACTCTGGCGGGGGCAATTTTCTTAGGATTTTTAGATGCTACACTTTTTTCCTTCATGGGAGCGTAGTATCTAAATACCTCTTCTTCAGATTCCGCATTCCAGTTTAGTTAGTAAAAAAATAATTGTATGGTAATTTAATTTTATTAATTATTACATAGTTACTTTAATTCCATGATATGAGAAATACATATAATTAAAAAAAAGAGTTAATTAGCCACCATAATAATGCTTAAGGGTGTCTTTCTTATTTAATTTCCATTTGCCCGTTACACTGGCAAGTATTGTTTATACAGAACAGATTCAGACCAGTAGGTCTTAATAAAGAACCCTTAATTGCGATAATGATAAGATTAGAGTAAGTTAATTTATATTTGCTAAACTAAATTAAAAATAATTACAATTTAACATTTAATTTAATTTAAACATTTTTTTATATAATATACTTTCACAAGACTTAGATGGTCATTATGGCGTAGTGGGACTGTTGGGACGACAGTGTCGGTTATGAACACTGGGTTCGATTCCCACTCGGTGATGGTATTTTAATTATTTTGGATGATCGTAATTTGTTTCTTTTCATTTCTCTATTCGTATTGTGAATTAACGAAGCGCAGCTTTGAATTTATCATGAATAAAAAAATGGAATTCGAAATGTCTTGACACTAGGTTCTCTCTGCATATTCTGTTGTTGTTAGTTAATTTTTTTTTTATAATTTAAATGTAATATGACACAGCGAATGATATAATAAGATAATTAAGAACTTAAATGCGAGAAAAAGTATATTTTATTGATACCTCCTGATACCACGGTCACAGATTCATATATCATACTATGTACATACAATGAATCTAGATATCTAACCTAGCAGTAGTATATAGATTAATAAGCAAAAATTGAATTATGCTAATTTCCTAATTTTTCAACAAAAATTGAGGCTTAATATAGAAGATAAAATTACATCTTAATAAGATACCACACTTTTATAGGAAGCTATTAAAAAGTCACACAGTGAGTGTGTTCAGTGAACCTCGAAAGTGTAAAACGAACCAAAGTTAAAAAATTCACTTGTCCCATAGATATATTGTATGTAATAATACTCAAAACCGCGCAGTGTCGATTCCTGGGAACCTTCTTAGTAGTTTATATAGAACACGATACGCATTAGAAAGACTTAATTTCTTATTTATTTATTGGGAAGTCAACGGCACTTACTATGATTACATTTTATATTATGCCCTACGGCCCCTGCATACTTCTTTCGCCTCGTCCACTGTCATCAACCTCTTCATACACGCCCTCCGGGGGGGTCATCATGTTTTTTTCGTGACCTTGACTGGTTTTCGAAGGTCAACCGAGGTCTCCCCCTGCCTCTCTTACCACTCACCTTTGCTTCGTCTTTCTTACCATTCTTCCATCACTCATCCTCTCGGCGTGCCCAAACCACCTGAGCACGCCTTTCTTCATTCTTACTTATATTATGCTCACTTTACCAAAAAAGTTATTACCATAAAACAACAAGACTTACATACGTATTGGTTATTTATATGTTAGAAATATATCTACTTATTTGTTGCTGTGGTAGCAGCAATTAATGTAAATATATTAAATAAGTATTTTTCATGAAACCGTTGCTTTAGATTTTTCGGCCGTGGACCATATTTTATCTTTCCTAACTTAGTAGTGTAATTCTACAAATGATAAAATCCGTGTTTGACCGATCTTTTAAGAATTTCGGAAAATGTCACTTTATACATTGTCCAAAAAAACCTACATACAACATTTCTACGTCCTACGCCCAGTAGCTTCTAACTGTGCCTTGTTAATTAATCGCTGAACGAAATAAATATATTTATTACGTCAAATAAAACGAAAAAAGTGCCAAATTAGGACCGTCTTCTGATTATAATATTTTGAAATTCAAAGATTCCTTTGAGTGGGAATCGACAACTGTTGCATGCAACTTCATCGTTGTATCAAAATTTCGTTGATATCCCCCGATAATAATCCAATATCTAAATTAATAATGAATGCACAATCGACTAAGTAATTTTAATCTTAATTTACATGTTTAATTATTCAAAGCTCACTGCAATTAAGCTTTGAAACTAAAACGTGTTAAAACTTACTTTTCAAGTACAGCTTCACTCTTCATTCCTCATAAGAACGGCAGTCGAAGAGAAGATAGTGTTGAGACATTCTGTTTTGTAGTTTACGCGCGAAACCGATACATTGCGTTCAAATCTGAAAAATTAAAATAATTTAAATATAAGCATCGTTACAATCGATGTAAGATGTAGAATCGAACCCACAACCAACATTTACAGTCAGATGCTGTTTCACCGTGCTAAGTACATTTCAATTATATTTTATTCTATTTTTTTAGCTTCACGCTCAATACAGCACACAGCAGGATAGGTGCCTGCCTTAGGCAGAGTGCCTGCCTTACCAAATGTTAACACTCTGTTCCCCATTTTCCACCGATTTTTTTCGTTTGGTGGTAGGAGATTCGTTCTCCGACTGGCTCGCGACCACTATCATGTCAAAGACGAACCGCCAAATATCTTATGATGTGTTCCGGTTCGATGGCATGTAAGCCAGCTCTCCCTATTCCCACCATTCCCATCCTTCCTCTCTCCTTCTGTCCTACATTCCCAAGGCTGGCAACGCATCCATAACTTTAATGTTGTGGATGTCTATGGGCGAAGGTAACCACTTAACACCTGGTGGGCCTTCAGCTCGTTTGCCTCCTTTATCCCACAAAAAAAAAGGCATTAGGTGTTAAGTGACGGAACTCAACGCCGTGCTTTGCCTCGACACCAGAGCAAAGAAAATGAAATATTAAGTGTTTAATCACTCGTGGGAATCGAACCCACAATAAGTCTCGTTTAGTCATATATAGTGCTCACAAGCTACGATTGGTCTCATATATTCAGTTTCTCATGACCGATTACTTTTTACCAGAACAATAAGTCATTTCTACGTTAATTTCTAATCTAAGGGCAAAGTATCAACGGCGCGAGCGTTTGTTCCGCCGCCGCCATTGTTTAGGTTGCGGTTAGCAATGGATACTGCTCTATAATAACATAATATGAGTGTCAAAATAGAAGACTTTTGTTTATATTTATATTAAAAATTTTATATTTCAAGGCATCTGCTTAATTTAATTGGTTTATCGTAGTGTGGGTTCGATTCCATATGGGAGAATGGTTATTTAAATTGTGTTCTTTCCTGGTCACAATACAGTGGTCAGTAGTGGCGCAGTGGCGAAAAGGGTGGCTATAAACACGACTGGTCGTGGGTTCGTATCTTTGTATCTCCTTCTTCACGTGAGGTTATCGTGGATTCGATTCTCATTAGGGGCAATAATTGTGTTTTAATTAATTTAATTTCTCCGTTCTGGCATCTAAGACAAAGTTCTCTGACTAATTTGTTACGCAAAAACAGCAAAAAGCAGCTTTTTATTTATTATATAACATTATATAATATTTTAAATATTTTTGGTTAACTAGCGGGATTCAAACTAGCTACCCGTTAAAAAGGCAGCAAATACAACATTTTTACATCGTATTTTAAATGTATAAATTATCTTTAAAAGTGGCAGATATAGAGTTACATGTCAATTTATATGAGATTCGTTTGATATGTCTGTCATAAGTAAGCTCGTGTGTTGTAATGTATTACTGACTTATACTACGGTTAAAAGAATAACTTGGCACAGATAATCGAGGTTTTTATTTCTTCACGTTTTTCCCCTCTTATCAGAGTAGTCGAACACAGTGTTAAGACACTCCGTTCTCCACTTTCTGCCCGAAATCGATATATGCTTGTTAAGAGGCATAACTTAACGTCGCTCCTTGTCTTAGATACTTTGGCATAAGAATAAGAATTAAAAATAATGTAATATTCATTACTCCGAGTGAGAATCGAACCCAAAACCATCGCGTTTAAAATCAGAACCACTACACTCCTATAGCCTCTATAACTGATAACGATTACTTTAAGTTCCTTATGAAAATATTACCGAAAAAATATATAATATTATAATAAATATTAATTAGTTTAATGTACTCAAAAAGTTTACCTCTAGGTGTTTCCGAGAAAATTCCTCAATATTCGGTATGTAATTATGCCAGATCGCATCGGCCAGTCTCATTTGATCTGGAGCGAGTGGTTGATTTTTTTCTCTTTGGCTCAGGTACAGGCTTGGCCACTTATCGCGCGGGTAGGTCTTGCGTTGTGCTGACTGGGAAATAAATTTTTTAATATATAGATGGTGCATTTATATGCATTATTTATTTTTTATTATATTTTAATTGTTTTTTATTGGTAGATCTGGAAGATGTGGGAATTGAGTTATTGTGTTTTTTGTGTTTTTATTCATGTGCAGAGGTGCAGTTGGCGGATTTTGAACACGTATTTTTGTCTGAATTTTATAAATATTTTCATAAATATAATTTTTATAGTCTCGAAATGGAATTTCAAGACGCTTTTAACACGTGTCAAAGTAAAGCGTTAAAGGCAAATGCATCTCGTAGATGTCTAGCTAGACCTTATAAGCATTAGTTTTAAGTACTAAATTGGTGCGGAAAAAAATAGAACTAAAATCAAATACAATAAGTATCTGTGTTAATGAAATATATAAAAAGGAGCCAGAAATTTGTACAAACATAATTGTTTTTTTAAAGAAAACCAAATATTCACTTAAAATCTATATTACACATCTGTTATATTATAAATATAACTATATCACTTCTAATTTCTTTTAACATTTTAAAGTGACACACTGAGAAAATTTACAGACATATTTAGAAAACGTATAAAAAATTGAACGTAGTGGGATTCGAACCCACGCCCCTGGGAAGGAAGACGGTTTCTAATAGGCACGAGTTCGAATCCCTCTGCTTTCAAATTTTTATACGTTGAAAAAGACATTTTTTAGAAAAAAAAATGCTGTTTACTGTATATGCATATAATTTTTAAATATTTACTTAGCCAAATCCTTAATTATACAATAATTATTTTACAATACGCTACACTTTATAAATCGCTATGGGCAATTACAAAATTATTTCGTACAAACTTTTAAAAACGTGACAATCGTTTCCAGCATCTCTTATCTTACGGCGTCTCTGAATTTTTGTATGTCCGTAATTGCATCGCGTTCTCAGTCAAAATTTTTGCGTATACATACCTAACTAAGATATACATATATATTATGTTTAAAATAATAAGTAGGTATTGGTCGATCGGCAGATCTTATCGAAGATTTCGCTGTATGTTAAAGAACAACTTGCAAAGGCAAGTGTATTATTTTAAATATTCCCTTACTTTATTTTATTGATGTATTAAAGTACTAACGGCTTTTTTTTATGGTACGATAAATTTTGTTCGCCGTTGAAAAGTATTGCCATTTGTCAATCAATTGGTTATCAAGACTTGAGAGAGTCGAGTTGGCAGTGGCCGAAATTGCCTTATAAAACGCGGTAAGCGTTAATGTATGTTAATTTGGAATGTATGTAATTTGTTTTATTCTTAATTAAAACGTTTTTGTGAGTTTTGGGTAGTGTGTAAGTGTATTTGATGGTCGTAGGTTCGATTTTTATTGAGTCAGAATTTTTATTAAAATTTTGGTTTGTCAATAGTATAATTATAATAAATTTAATTCTACAATCAGAAAATTATAATTATTAAAAGCTATTTGTGGAGAAAAAATATTTTTAAAATTGTTTTCATTTGTCATTTCTTGAAAGGCAAAGCGCAACATTGAATTTCTACACGCAGTTTTTCGAATACAGGTAAAAAGTAAGAAGGAAGTCTCTTAAAGCAAAGTCTCTACTATAAGAAAAAATCGTGAAGCTACAAAAAAAAATAATACTTTTATTACCTAATACATGGGGGCCAGTCATGGCGCAGAAGCACAAAATGTACCTGTAATGCGTCTGGTTGAGGATTCGATTCTCACTGGAAGAGTGGAAATATTTAATATTTCCATTTTCTTCGTTCTGGTGTTGAGGCAAAACGCGGCGTTAAGTTCCGTCACTTGACACGCAATGCCTCCGAATTTGGCGGAAAGTGGGACACAAGTGTCTTAACACTAGGTTCCCTCTAGCTAACCTGCTATGTGTGAAACCTACATTAACAAAATGAGTCTACTCTGTAAGAAGTTATGGCCTAACATTAGCATACTCTTCCGTTTCTACGTCAGTTAAAAAACATACAAACTTTGTTAACTTAAGTCATGTATAAAAAGCTTCTTGTCTTATAAAATCCAAACATTCTAATACAATTAAACTTCGCCATTCAAAGGTACGAAAATAACGTCTAAAGTTTTGCTCTCTTTTTTGCTTTCCAAAATTACAAGGTATCGACACATAATTGTGGAGTGTCGGAATTGACTGGTACTTCGTGATCGCACCCAATTTATAGTTTCGATTAAGCAATTTGCACCGTTTTCAGTATTTTCACGTCAACTGAATTTAAATACATTCAGCTTTTGTGTCGGTGCTTTTTAAGTTTTTGTATGTTTTTGTGAATTATATTTAGTTATATGTTATATAGGTACTTGGTGGAAACCATCGTGGTGTAGTGGGAAAAGTAGTATTATTATGAACATTAATGGTTATAGGTTCGATTCCCACTATTGGAAAATGATTATATTTTAATCATTTTTAATACTCCATTCTGATACTTAGGACTAAGCGCTATGTAGAATTCCGCCACTCTACACGCAATGTTTTGATTTCATTTAGGAAATGGTGAACGGAGTGTCTTAATACTAAGTTTACTTTGACTACCCTGCTATGCGAACAAAAACTGCTGATGAGAACATATTAGAATAACTAAAAACTTTTCATTAAAAAGGACGTGAAACAATATAGTGCTTCAAAGTTACATTTATATACTAACCTAACAGTTTTGGTATGAAACAGTTATTCTTACGCAACCTCATGTGGTGTAATCGTTGACAATTACACGTTGTAAAATTTTACAATGTCAATTATCCATTTTGCGGATTCGCCGCATACAGCGACTTGAACATTGAAGTAGCTTTTGTCGATTGAAAATATGTAACTAATGTGATTCGTGCTTTTTCTTGCATAGCCATCTTCATCTGTCTGTTTGTCAGTCACGCATTCACGGCAAATACACCGGTCCGATTTGGATGAAATTTAGAATGAAATTAGCAAAAAACCCAGCTCTAAAGGCTCTCTTTCAATAATCGCGAAAATCAGTCAGTCACGCATTCACGACAAATATACCGCTCCGATTTGGATGAAATTTAGAATGAAATTAGCAAAAAACCCAGCTCTAAAGGCTCTCTTTCAAAAATCTACCTCTAAAGAGTTGAAGAAGAGGGTGAAAGTTTATATGAAACATCTTAACCGCTTGACCGATTGTAATGAATTTTGGCATAAATATAGCTGACAATCGAAGTTTACAGGTAGGCTGCTTTATTTTTCAAGAATCCACCCCCTGAGGGTGGCAATATAACGTAAAAGTCATGCATTTCACGCGACGAAACAGCGAGCGAGCCGCTAGTACGCTCTAAATGTTTTTTTATAACATACTTTCAATACAAATATTGGTTATTTGAACCGTGTCATTCGCTTTTTGTAAAGTACCTTCCGAGAAATCAAAGTTAAATATAAATAAATCATTATTAAATAAAATAAAGTCATAATTAATGACGAATACTTGTCTACAGTTTTTCTTAAAGTTAACGGTCCAGAGCCGGTTTCCGAACTTAAGTCGCTGTAGAACGCTTGACGCCTACCAAGCAATATTACATTTATTAATCACAATTGGTTTTAATATTAATTTAGTTTAGTGGTTATTCGGTATTTTAGTTGTACCTAATTGATTTTTAATATAATCTTTTGGTTAGAAAATTAGAAGAAATATGAATATTTTTCTTTTGTTTATGCATGGCTTCACGCTATATCCCGCACAGAGCAGAGTATTTTTTTTATTGAATACAGGACGCAAACGAGCAGAAGGACCACCTGATGGTAAGTGAACCTTCGCCCATAGACATCCACTACACTATAGGGGTTGAGGATGCGTTGCCGACCTTGGGGGTGAAGGGAGGGAGGATAGGATGGGAATGGTGGGAATAGGAAAAGAGCTGGCTTACATGCCATCGAACCGGAACACATCAACAGATATTTGGCGGTTCGTCTTTGACATGCTAGTAGTCGCGAGCCAGTCGGAGAAAAAGTCTCCTACCACCAAGCTACTGTGTTACCCGCCTCTTACGGGACGCTATCCCAGCTGCGGAGGGGAAATGTATTCTTAACCCGTCCCCCCACGGGGTAAAAAGTAGGTAGAGGGAAGCTAATGTTCAGTTCAGCAGGCATCAAATTCTTTAAAATTTCATATACAGTCTGAACCTTACGGCGCCAAGCTTAAATCACCGCAAAATATGGTCTAAATCACCGTTTTTGACAAAAAAAATTAAAATACATTTATATTAAAATATTACATAAAAGTAACTTTCTTCGGTCTACACATTTAAAAGACAAATTAAAAAAAACCGCATCACGCTATTCCCCGCACAGCGGCGTAGTCAAGTAGGGCCTAGTGCCAAGGCACTTCATCTTCTACTTTAGACCCGAAATAGAAACATTGCATGTTAAATGGCGGAACTCAACGCCACCCTTTGTATCAGAGCGAAGAAATAAGAATTTAATATAATCATTCTCGAATGGAAATCAAACCCACTACCATCCTTTACAGTCAGATCTTACAAAAATAAATTAAAAAAAAAAACAACAAGTAGCTATATATTATTTCAATTATAATCTGTGGCGACGCTAGTACGAATATACGTACATGACATATTCAATAAGCAAATATATTTTTTGCGGGTCATTTCAAGTAGTTTTTATCAAACGTCATCATATTCAAATGACGTTGACGGATTATCTCTCGGCTGTATAGCTGATTCATAATTTCCAAAACAATTAAATCTATAACTTATTCCCCTTAAGTTAAGGTTTAATTTTAAATACCAAAAATGATCCGCAGGTTGTTCACATAACCAGTATAACAAGACCTGTTTGGTATACAGAGTGTTCTTTAAACGGGGTCTGTTTAAATTGGCTTTTGGTCTTAGATTATACACGATTAAGGCCGTCCCTAAATTTGCGGTATCTTCTAATCATGT
The DNA here is from genome assembly GCA_019049465.1 of Dryas iulia moderata. NCBI lineage: Eukaryota > Metazoa > Arthropoda > Insecta > Lepidoptera > Nymphalidae > Dryas > Dryas iulia. The sequence goes on from CM032426.1 coordinate 11,181,277, forward strand.
AGGTTTGTTTTCGTATACTCATGCTCTGTTTAATGTGTAATTGTAGGGGAGAAGCTAAAGCTTTTTTCAAGCTAATATGCTGATAATATTTTGCTTAAGGCAAAAATCTTGTTAAATTAATTTCAAATATACAATGTTCACACGGGTGTAGAAGTTTTGTGTTATATATAAAAACTAGTTGGAACGCTGGCTTTTAGTTATGATTTAAAAAATAGGTGCAATGATAATTTTTTTTTACAAATTCACGTTTTTTTCCTACATATCATTAAAGTTAGATAGAATCTGGAATCTACTGTCAAAATACTCCGTTTTTCCCTTTCCACTCGAAAAGCAGACATTGCATTGACATTGAGATAAGTGGCGGAAGTAAAAATAATTTAAATTAAATCATTTCTCCGAGTGGGAATCGAAACCATAACTAATCACGATTACTCTGTCACACTGCGTAACGACAGCCGTTAATAATTAAAAAAAAGTAGTCTATATATTAAAAATTAAATAAATAGCTTCACGCTATATCCCGAACACAGCAGGGTAGGCAGAGGGAACCTAGTGTTAAGACACTCCGTTCCGCACTTTCCGTCGAATTCGGAGGCTTTGCGTGTTAAGTGGCGGACTTAACGCCGCGCTTTACCTCGACACCGGAGCGAAGAAAATGAAAATATAATTTCCACTTCTCGAGTGGGAATCGAACCCACACCCAGTCGTTTACAGTCATACTCTTGTGTCACTGGGCCACGACTGGCCACTATGACAAAACCAAGACAAGTCTATATATTGACTAGGGCTATAAACTTTCTAGCCACCATTTTTATATCTTATTACTCATAAGCATAAATATTTGCCCTTGTGGCCCAGTGGCACAAGCGTGTGACTGTAAACGACTGGTTGTGGGTTCGATACGCACTCGAGGAGTGGAAATATTTAATATTTCCATTTTCTTCGCTGTAGTGTCGAGGTAAAGCGCGGTGTTAAGTTCCTCTACTTAACACGCAATGCCTCCGAATTCGGCGGAAAGTGGGGAACGGGGTATCTTAATACTAGGTTCCCTCTGCCTACCCAGCCGTGTGAGCGTGAAGCTGAAAAAAAAATACATTTTGAGACTAGAAACTATTCATTCATTCATTAAATAACATAAAATAAAATACAACACGAGCTCTTCTTTAATAAACGTCAAATAAAGTAGTCATTGACAAACGATACAGTCCGCACAATACAAATAGAAGATCAATCGTTGCTATGATTTATGCGTGTCGCGGGCACGCTCCAAAAAACTTTAATATATCGACGGCTAAAATGCTACAACTGTGTTTTTTTATAATAATTCTAATATTTTTTATAGAATAAATGTTGTTTTTTTTAAGCTTTAAACTTTTTCCTGCATAGCAGGTATAGGTAATCAGAGAGAAATTAGTGTCGAGGCACTCTGTTCTATACTTCCGAAATCGAAATATTACATGTCGAGTAGTGGAACGCTGCGCTTTGTCTAAGAGACCAGAGTAGAAAAATAAAAAGATACATTACAATATTCCTAATCCTGCTTGTGGGAAACGAACCGACAACCATCGTGTTAACGTTCAGACGTTATCCACCTGCGCTACAATGGCATCATATTCGATGATATATGTGACATAAATGTTGTTTTTAAAAAGCAACACGCAATAAATCGGACAGAAAGTGAAAAACAAAGTTCCCTTTTCTCTGCCCTTTCTATTCCGCGGTAAAACGTACGTAGCTTTTATATTATTTCCTTGGGTAATCTTGTACCTTCAAGCAACACTGACCGAGAAACAGAGTGACCAATCACTATATTTTCGTAATATCACAATATACCTATTAATAAAATTAAATATAACTTATTACACTTCTCTCTGCGGCGAAATCTTAGCTGCCTGTATCCACTTATACTAGTATTAATAAATCGTATCGGACTTTCTTATATCTAGTTACATTGTTATGTTAAAACTTGTAACTTCATAAAAATAATTTTCTTTTAATATTATATTTATATAGAAATGTTAATTTTAATGGTAAAGTTAGCAGTTTCCCCTAAAAAACGAATAATGTGACTGAATAAATATTATATTGCTACCATCTTGGCGTTGTTATTAGTTTCGCCATAGAGTTTCGCTACTTAAGGTGAAAATATAAAGACAATTTAAGGAAAATATAGAATCTAAATTATTATTATTTATATGCTTTAAATAAGACTGATAAATACATTTTTAAAAAACGTATAAAAATTTGAACGCAGTGAAATTTTTATACGTCTTCTAAATGTCTTTTTCAATTTTCCTAAGTGTGGAATAACACTTTAAAAATGTTTAAAAAAAAGACTGATGTCTGGAATTTAAGTTGAAATAAGAGAACGGAGTGTCATAACACTAGATTCTCTCCGTGAAACTAAAATGGAGGGCAAAGTATAAAAATGACGAACCCTTAGTATAACAATTCCTTGAAGCCTAGTTCTGTAAATAACCACTTCAAACGAATGCCAAAATCTTTATTTTTCATTAGCTGTGCATTGACCTGACGGACTGTTACGTGATATTATAATTAAATATGGCACGTTTTACTTTTAAAGCTATTCTTATTATACATATGATGGAGTGAAATCTTTTTTTGTTAATAGATTTATCTATTAACCTTAAAGAAAGGGCGGCGTTGAGTTCCGTTACTCTAATTGTAAATAGTTGAAGGGGGCCTCTACATTCAACAGTGGATGGCAAAAGGCTGAAAAAAAATGTTGTAAATGTGATTATTGTGGGTTCGATTCTTGCAGTCGAGAGAGTAGAGGGAGATATGCACACAATTATGGAATGGCTTACCAACCAGTGTTTCCAGGTCGATACGACATGGGTACCTTCAAAAGGCGCGCTTACCTCCATCTCAAAGGCCGGCAACGTTCCTGTAGCTCCTCTGGTGTTGCACGGGGCCGTGGACGACGGTGTTCACCTAACATCAAGCGACCCGAACGCTCGTTTGTCTTGTCCCTTTTATAAAAAAAATACAATTTATTTTCTCTTCCTCGCTTTTAATAAGATAAGGACTCCGAACCTCAATATACAAAATCTTGAATTTCAGCGGAAAGAGGCAAAAGGAGTATTTACACTAGGAACTTCTTCCTATTGGGCTAAATATAAATTATACGTTAAACTATGTTAATCACAAATCGGATATCCTTAGCTAACCTAAAATGTAACAAGCTCGAGAATGAGAAGAAGGACTGTCTTGATACTAGTTTCTCTCGAACTACCCTACTGTATGGGAAAGAGCAGAATAGGTGTACATAGGAGGCGGAATTTTTATATATGTTAAAATAATTCTATATAGTTTAGAGGCCCGGCCGTCGTTGCAGAGTGGAACAGTGCCTGCCTGAAACACGATGGTTATGGGTCTCTAAGTACCCTGCGACATGGAAAAAGTTTTATACAACAAAACGATAGTTCTGTATCAAAATGTGTAAAAATCGCAACAACAAAAGATCTTATTCTTTGCAGTTTTCGTAAAAAGTATGATTTTTTTGGAAACAAAAACTGTTTATACCTATCTACAATTTAAACTAGTACAAATTCATGACTAACACCAATGCGTTAGCGATGTAATGACGTTTATATTATATTCACACCCTAGATTGTTTTCAATTAAGAAGCGTACTCTCTCCACATGTGCAAATGAATCGAGCACGCCAGTCGAAAGTTATGGTTCATTTAAAGTGGGTGAATTTGCATGTGAATGTTAGGAACTATAAATAATAATGTGAAGAAAGCGGAGAAATTGTACACTACTTTCTTAATTCATTTTTTTAGCTACACGCTGTATCCCGCACACAGCAGGATAGGCCGAGGGAACTTAGTGTTAAGACACTTCGTTATCCATTTTCCGCTGAATTCTGCAGGCATTGCGTGTTAAGTGGTGGAACTTATTCTCATGAAATATTTTCATTTTCCCACCCCCCAAGTGGGATTCGAACCCACAACCACCTTTGTACCCATGCGCCACTACTGGCCTCTATTTTTAACTAATAAAAAAGCTAGTTTTTAAGCTATTTTTTTAATTATTCGAAATGATTTAGAAAATTATATATACACTAGGTTCTGTATGTTTACTTAATTTTTTTTATAACAATTACTCCGAATAGAACATGATTCTACTTAACTATCAATCTATAAGACTCATCTAAACTACTCCACGATGACATCAAGCTGCCTCTAACATTATAAATTATAATTTATGACAACTTTTATTATCATTGATCTACGATTTTTTATAATTAGATTTTAAAACCGTATCGATGACGAATGTTTCAATGAATGCTCTATCTTAACATCTTGGAACAGGTTCTCTTAAGAATTCTACCACTTCCGGTTTCTTTCCTTGTACAGAATGGTACGGTCTCTGGTCGTTGATATTTAACTGGTATTCTTTGAGTTACTATTTAAATATTATTGCGACTAAATTTAAAAGTTTATTTAGAACAAATGCTCGTAGTACGTGTAAAAGTATGTACAATTTTGAAATTTATACCTATATTGATATTAGTAATAATAATAAAGGAAGCCGTGGCATAGAGTGACAGCGTCCTACTACGTATACACGATAGTTGTGGTCTCGATGTGATCATATTTACGTTATGTTAATTTCACCGGTTTGGTGTTCCACTACGTTACGTCTTAGATTCGAGCGGATTTCTATGAATTTTCTCAGGAAGATAGTTTATGATGCAAGTTCAAAAATAATCTACCAATTTTTTCAGAAACAAATACAAAAAGTCTTGAAATACAAAATAAATGTTTGTGTGAAAAATATAACCCAACTTAAGCAAAAACATGGGATATAAAAAATACGAAGCACTTATAGTTATGTAGTTCACGCAGGCGAAGCCCTGAGCGGGTCGCTAGGTCATAATATATTGTAGAATATTTGAACCTGTAACCATTTACTCAGTGAGTGTATACCTAGACATATTTCACACTGGGCCATAACGGTACTGAGGTGGTTTACAATAACCGTTAAAACGTGTACGATCATAAATATCGCATAACTTCAATGAATTAAGACGTTCGACCGCTATTCATTAATCACTAGACTCTTTTTATTTTTGCGAACTCAATAAGAAATTAAATGACATCCTGTCAGTACTGCACGGATAACAATATATGTATAAATATTCCCATCCCTCAATGTCTCAATATGTATGTAAATTGTATATATATTATATATTCTTTTTAATAATAGTTAAATATAAATATTTTTTTGATTTGCTAGAACCGTATCTACCCTTTATTAAAAAATTGCAAATAAAAATCGAGAAGAGTGACCAGTCGTGGCCCAGTGGCACAAGCGTGTGACTGTAAACGGTTGGTTGTGGGTTCGATTCCCACTCGAGGAGTGGAAATATTTAATATTTCCATTTTCTTCGCTTTGGTACCGTGGTAAAGCGCGGCCTTAAGTTCCGCCACTTAACACGCAATGCTTCCGAATTCGGTGGAAAGTGGGGAACGGAGTGTCTTAACACTAGGTCTTCCTGCTGTGTGCGGGATAAAGCGTGAAGCTAAAAAAAAAAAAAAAAAAAGACGAGAAATATTATAGAACAGACTTTATTAGAGTAAAGATGCAGTGCATCCGCACCTAGTGAAATCGTTCAAGCGCTCTGACCGCTAAACCAAGCGGTTTACAATCAGCTACGTCAAAATTATAATACAAGGGTTCGAATCTCGTTGTATTCAACTTTTTATTTATATATTTATTTATTTAGTATTAAGAAAAACAACAGCATTCCACTATTACAACACATAAAAAAAAAGTTTTACAGAAACAAAGCCAATAACAGTTTTCCACTTACATATTAATTTAAGGTACAGAGCTATACATCTTCAAAATTAATCCCTGCTATATTAGCAACAACAATGCAAAAGTGAAGAAAGGAAAAAAAATATATTTATGCGTTGAAAACGTTTCTCAAACGTTTGTCAAATGTTTTTTTTTAATTTCTTAAGTGTGTGAATAACATTTTTTAAATATTAAAATGCTTACCAGGTCTCCAATATAGCGTGAAGTGTAGTAAATATATTAGATTAATCCTTAATCCTTGTAAACAAAACACAATATTACTCTCACAATTTGAATTTAGAAATATAACTTTAAAGATGACGTTTTAAACGAAAACCTCCGCACTCTTGTCACCCGTACATTAATAATCTCTATCTACCCGTTAATTCTTTCATGTAACTTTTTATTGATGAAAAACAACATGAGGGTCATTTGGTTTTTCAATGTTGCCAATCTTTGCTACAATAATATTTAATATTAATTAAAAAAATAATTCATTTTTACTACAACGTACTAACTATTTATATTAATTATTTTATATTAATAACCAAGAATATAGTTAAAACGAAAACAACAATTATTAAATGACTTAATAATTGTTCCACAATTTTTTCCTAACATACAATAATTTGACATTCAAATACAAGTACCACTTATAATTAAAAAAAAAATCTTATATACTAACGGAGAACGAAGTAATATGTCACTTATTTTAACTCTCTGCTTATTTTAATACATCTAAGTTCTTTCTTAAACAAAAAATATATTAAGATTTGAAAAATTCTAATAGTAAATGGAACTATTTGACAAGTGTTTGTATTGACTGATAACTGAATACGGTATTCAGGAGGCGCGGGTTCGAATTCCGCTGCGTTCAAATTTTTATACGTTTTTTTTAATGTCTTTTTCAATTTTCCTAGGTGTGGAATAACACCTTAAAAATGTTTAAAAGTGTTTGTAATATTTTTTACTTCAAAATATTTTGTATGTTGACTCTACTGTATCTGTGGGAAACTGTTCGGGCGTCGTTGCTAATTTAGCGCATACATGTGCATGGTCTTTTTTGCTTTGACATGCACTTTTGGGTTACTTCGAGAAAATATCATTTATTATATTATAATTATTGTTATTTAAAGAAAATTTGAGGTCGTCGTGGCGCAGTGGGACTATAAGCGATGGATGTGGGTTTAATTTCCTCACGGCGTTAAGTTCCGCCACTCAACACACAATTTTTTTATTTCGAGCGTTAACAGGAGGTGATCTTCATACTAGATCTTCTCTGACTACCTCGCTAAGCATGAAAAAGCGTGATATTCAAAAGACTGATAATTATGAATGAGTCCGCCATTGATTCCTTAGCGGATATTGATTGAAATTTGGTATAATAATGTTAAAGACAATATGCAATATAAATATATAAAATTATTAAAGTAAATGGGGCCAGTCGTGGCGCAGTGGCACGAAGTGGGACTGTAAAGCGACTGGTTGTGGGTTCGATTCCTACTGAGGAGTGGAAATATTTATTATTTCAGTGAAGCTAAAAAAACAAAAATAATTATTAACTACACCTGCTATTTATTTTATTAACATTTTTGTTGTAGGTTACTATGGTAGGGCGCATTTTTCGCCGTTTACTTGAAATGTATTATTACCAACCTTAATGTAGGGTAATATAAATATATAAAAACACGTCGGACTACTCTATATTAAAAAATACTTTAATTTTTTCGACGCTAGGCGAATAATTACACAAACACTTGTTAAAAAAAACGTTAATAAAACACTTGTTAACAAAGTGGTAAAAGAATTCAAATTAAAAGTAATCTTCAAATAAAGTAACCAACACGAGGAATAACTGACATTAATTATGAATCCCTTATCATTATTATATGATTGCCATTGATGCAATGTGTACATTTCGCTTAAAAACCGGCGAAAGACACTCCTTTCTCCTCCACTCCACTCCTCCTTGACACTAAGCTCTCCCTGTATATATTAAGTAAAACATATGTCCAAAGCGGAAGTCTAATTACTTATTTTGCCCCATTTAATAAATATTTTTTGTTGATAACATATCTCAATTATAAAATTATCAATTGTAAAAGCTACTTAGAAGTGACAGTATGTTACGTTTTATCATTAGGTAGTAATAATCGTGACCGATGATAGCAATAGGTACTTTGTATGGCGGATCTACAGAAAAATTAATTGACTTAAAAAAAATAATCATTTAGGCATACTCTTTTTACGAAAAATATATATATTTTTGATACTGTTTTTGTTAATTGAGTTTTTTCATTTAACTCACTCACCTTTCGATTTCGGATGGGAAGCGGAAAACGAAATGTCATGGAGAGATGCTCTCTGTTCCTCCTCATAAGGGGCCGTTCAAGTATTACGTAAGCAGATTTATTACAATTATTTACCCTTGTCCGCAAAAGTAAGCAAACCTCTTACCCCCTCCCCCATGCTTACGTAAACATTTTTGAATTCATGTATTGTTTTTTATATATAATAATTATAATCATCATCTAGATTTCCCTACCCACCATGTCATCCAAAATACTTGAACGGCCCCTAAAGAAAAAGCCGTGGAGCTGAAAAAAAGTTGGAAGTTCAATACCCAGTCTAGACCTATGTATACATACATACATAACTAACGCTCTGAGAGACAACGGACAGTCCTAACTACTACGGGTAGGCAGAAAAAATGTTTGAAGCACTTAGCAGCGAAATCGAGATTTTCTACTCTACTCTATTCTATAAAATATAGTACAAACTACGACAAATGGAAACGAAGCTGTGGGCAAAACCTAGCTTTTTGTATATAAAATATTTTCGTTTTGCCGTTCTGGTGAAATAAATCGCTGTGATGAACTTCACAATCTAATATTCAATTTTTTCTCTTTATTCATTCGAAAAAATGTGTATAAAATATATATTTTTAAGACTTTCCTCAAGAACAGATCCGGTCTACAACTAAAATGTGTGCTGAAAGATAAATGTTGGCGAGGTCGCGATTCAGGAAATCATCCTTATCATGACGTTTAAAACCGAGTCTTAAACGAAATATCACAATAACCTTCGAAGATTAGAGAATTTTTACAATAAAATACTCCAAATACATATATAAGTTGGTCATGAGATATCATTAAGTATTTCTTTTATATGTTATGTAATATGATGATTATGTAAGCTATCAAAAAGTACTGTGGAATTTGCTTCACTATGACACTAAGCCCAATATACACGACAAGCCACATTAAATTAAAAATTGAAGGAAACATCCCTTAAAAATATTTAATTTTATGCCAAAAACTGCATTATATCAATTTGGAAAACGTAGATAATACTTTTCGAACTCCTAGACTGGCTTTTACCAAACATACCTAGAAACCACAGCAAAAAAACTGGCTTTCGAAAAAAATAACCGCATCGAAATCGACTCAACGGTTTGGAAGCTAAGATGAAGATAGACAAACACACATACAGCCTTTTATTTGTGTCGAAAATTAAAAATATATAACTAAATTTATATATAAAATTGTTCCGTTACTCACGAAATAACTGACAGAAAACTCACCATCAAATAAACTGGCAGTAGTAAACTGAAACTTTTCTTAAGGTAGGCTGAAGGGAAAATATAGGGGAGCTTTACAAGTATATTTCACGAAATTTCCTTGCAAACTTAACCATACGTTCTACATCTGCAACGTCGCAATTGATTTACGCGGGTTTGATTCCCGCTCGACATCCAAATTTTCATATGTTTTCTTAAAAAATGCTTTTCAAATATAAAGAGAACGCATTTACACTACCCCAAGGTCGCATCTAATCCAGCCACGTCCAAATTTTAAATTAAAATTTCACCCAATTATTTAACGCATAAATCCTCTTTGTTATAGATATAACATGCATAGAATATAGATAATATTTATTTTTATTTAATGTTGTATAATCGACTTTAATATTTATCATATAGATAAACATGCCATACCAGAAGATAGCCGGCAGATAATCTACGCGATAGTGTGTTCAAGTACAAAAAAATTAGGTCTCGACATATGTACGTTCCACGTATAAGAACATTGCATGTCATTTTATATTTTTTTTAAAATATTTTTATTTGTTTATAGAGCTTATCCTGTTTACGCAATGGCTGTGGGTTCGATTCCCATTCGATGTAATGATTCGAAGTATTCCAATTATATTTTCATTATTCTGCTATGCTGGTAAAACTGCGTTTTACATATTGTCTTAAATCTGAAAAAACCGGAGCGATGGAAAGTGGAGAATGGAGTATTGTGATAATAGTTTCTCTTTGACTATCTTTCTCAAAGGAAAATAGGATGACGGTAAGAAAAAAAATTGCAAGCGCCAATAACAGTGTGTGACATTTCGTAGCGTTTTTAAGGAGATCAAATTAAATGGGCCAGCCGTGGCGCAGTGGCATAAAGTGTGACTGTAAAGCGACTGGTTTGGATGAAATTTAGAATGAAAGTAGTAAAAGTGACTGGACCTAACATAGGGTACTTATTTTTTCAAAAATCAACCTCTAAAGGATTAAAATAGAGGATGAAAGTTTATATGAAAAATCTAAACCGCTTGACCAATTGTAATGAATTTTGGCATAAATATAGTTGATAATCTAAGCTTAAACATAGACTACTTTATTTTTTAAAAATTCACCCCCGAGGGTGGCAACATTCACGCGGCAAAGCCGCGAGCGGGCCGCTAGTTTTTAATATAAGACAACCTAAAAATAAATCAAAAATTCTCACATGACCATACTAAACAAAGTAAAAAAATTCTCTTCGGGCAAGTTATCTCCAACAAATAAACTATTGATAACCTGAGTATTTACGAAGAGCAGCTTCATAGTCGTCAGATTGTCGCGCTGTCTTATCACTGTATCTTATCACAACCTAATTAACCCACTTTACTTGTGTATGTATAAAACATTTGTTTTGAAATGTTTATTTGATAAAGAATCACTCAAAACGGTTGGCTGTGTCAACTTTATTCAGCATTTCCTGAAAATTGCACAACATTTTTTTACGTAGTTTTAGATAATGTGGTTCTTTTGTTAGATTATATAATATTTTGGATTCGATTACCACTGGGTGTTATGTTAAAAATATTTTTATTTATTCCCTATTCCGCTAAGGAACCGCCTCTGTGCTCTGCATGGCGGGAAGAGCTGAGCGAAAGTACATATTAAATGTTATTACATGTTATAAAAGCAAACACATAACACTAACATAACATAACACTTAACATTCCACAGCCTATGGGCACTTTTTGACCATTTAATTACCATTTATTAAAAAACTACAATTACAATTGTCACCAAAAAACTTCACAGCACACAAGACACTGTGCTCGACATCCCTGCCAAGTAGACCTCTGGTCTACTACAAATAGCCCAGGAAGAGTTAAACCACAACGAAACACACATTTGACCAATAAACAAAACACCATCTTCTTTCATGGTACGAAAAGTGGAGAAATAAGACACTCTGTCAGTCCCACAAAATATATCACATATGTCAAAATAAAAAAAAGCGACCACTAAAACTTTTCTCACAGTAAATATACAAATTATCCTTTTAACTAACGTGTCGTAACACTAATGTATGTTTCAATTTACTTCGTGATGAATATGTTATGCCGCAGATAAATCTTGAAAGATATTTTTAGTATGAATTGGTATCCATTTAGCTTAATGATTAAGTAAGTGTATACCGCTGATATGTTGGCGGTCTTAATTTAAATATGAAAGTGAAATACTGTAAATATATAATTACCGACGACCGGCTACACCTGCGTCCATTTTCACCCCCTATTTTAACACCCTTAGGGGGATGACTTTTAAAAAATTTTCAATAACATCAAATGTCAAAAACATCAACTGTCTTCCTGAGAAAATTCCTAGATATCGGGGAAGTTGTTTAGATTTTTCTTGTATTCCTATTTCAATCCCTTAAGAGTTGATTTTAAAAAAAGTATTCTTTGTTTCACCCCGTATCATCAATGATTTTCATTCTAATCTCAATCGAACTGGTATATTAGCCATGAAAGAGTAACATACAGACTGACAGACTTTTGTGTTTATAATATTAGTAAGGACAATGTAAAATAATAAAGACTACAGCAGATTCCGTCAGATCACGGCGATCACTTCTGCTCTTATTCATAAAATTATACACTAACTTGATTAATTAAAAATATAATAAAAATACTGCATACGTCTATGGACGTCTAAATATAAACTATGACACGCACAACCAAACGCATTAGACAGAAAGCTGATGATATTTAGGTCCTTGAGGAATGTAGAGTAGCACTAAGAGATGAATTAAAGAAATTTTAAAAAGAACATGATTTCACATTTTATCACTAAAAATATGGACGATGGACCTATAATTAGGTATAAATATAAATAGCAAATATCATAAAATTAACGCAAACAAAGTCACAGGCGACAACTAGTAAATTTTAAAAATGTATATAATTCTAAGTAATTAAACACATTACATACAGAAAAGGAAAAAGAACGTACATAAGCATTAAAATGCATGAGCAAATATTTGGGGAACTTAAAATGTAATTAAAATGTCTTATTAAGAGTACGTGTATATAAGAATATATTTCTTGTTATCAATTTAATGTAAAATTTATCAAACATTATATTATGTATGATAACACAATTATTGTGATTCACAAACGTTGATAATCCATAGCGGATTAGCTGAAAATGATAGACGACAATCGTAAGTCTCAAGTTCATTTGGGGCAAGTATGGTGATAAATTATATAAAGAAATCATGTCATAAAACGTTTTTTTCGAACGGTTAAATTAATGTTAATGTAATAAAAAAAAAAAAGTATATACCTTGTTATATATAAATAATAAGAGGCAGGTTCAAGATGTTTGTTAAACAGCAGAGATAGTCAGAGAGAATCCAAAATCAATTCAACTCAAAGTTCGATTAATTTAAGATTGGCGATTAAAAATATATATGAAATAATATTATTGTTTAAAACATAGAAATATTAATCATGCAATAAAGAAAAAATGTATTGACTTATATTTTTATACTCAGTAATATACTTTAAAAGAAGAAGAAAAAAATAATTTCATCTTCTCGAGTCATTGTCAAATTATACGAGTACTCGTATGTAATTTATATACAGATTCAACTTCAAGCTTTTATCGGTGTAATAGCGAAGGCATTTCTCACTCCTAGTGGCAAGACTCTCTGTTCTCCATTCTAAATAAAATCAAACATAACTTACATATAAATACTCCAAAATTGAAAATGCTTCCAAACCGTTGTGACTATTTGCAAGAAAAATACGTATTCCTACGTTTATATCCTTCTTTGACACGTTTTCAAGCGTAGATTAGGATTACTGGTTTACATTGAAGCATTCTTACGTTATCTAGCCCGCAGACCGGCGCCAACTGTATCGCTGATAGTGATAGTACACGTGGGCGATGCCTTATCACGGGAACCGTACTGTTTACATTACTTCAAGACTGAATTTTGAGGAAAGTATGAGGAAATGTGACATTTTTTTAGTTTTTTGTAAATTTATAGATATTTTTCTATTGAAAAAGAATCATGCTCAGCTGAACGCATTGCTCAGTGGTGAGAGCACCTGGGTATTCAGAAGGCGCGGGTTCAAATCCCGCTGCGTTCAAATTTTTATACGTTTTCTTTAAATGTCTTTTTCAATTTTTCTAAGTGTGGAATAACACTTTACAAATGTTTAAAAGTATGTTTTTCTATGTTTTGTGATTATTTTTTTTGTCATACAATTAATTGGAGAAGATTTTTTTTTACTTATTTTAGTATATGTAATATTCTTACTTTTCGACCTAGAATGACTAGCTTCTAACAGATTATGTACGTACGGTTATGTAATATATCGTTGTTGTTAAATTGAGACATTATAACAATTTGAATATAACGTAGGGATATTTAAAAGTACTTTCAGACTTTCTCTGTCATAGAGAACATAGTGTCAAGATACTCCGTTCTCCACTTTCCGTCTAAAGCCGAGACATTGTATGCCAAGTGGGAGAACTTAACGCCGCGCTTTGTCTTAGACGCACGAAATGAAAGTAATATAGTATAATCATTTCACCAAGTGACAAGTGAGAGTTGGGGCCAGTCGTGGCGCAGTGACATGAACGTGTGAATGTAAACGACTGATTAAGGGGTTCGATTCCCACTCGAGAAGTGAAAATATTTAGTATTTCCATTTTTCTTCGCTCTGGTGTCGAGGCAAAGCGCGGCGTTAAGTTCCATCACTTAACGGAGTGTCTTAACACTAGGTTCCCTCTGCTTACCCTGCTGTGTGCGGGATACAGCGTGAAGCTAAAAAAAAAAACCAAGTGAGAATCGAATCCACAACCACTGCGTTTACAATCAGACGCTATAAATTTCAATATAGTCTGTAGTAAAAAAATATTTGGCATTATAATACATAACATGTTTATCTAGTCAAATGATAAGCTGCATTATCAAAATGCATCATGAGTTTACTACGCATCGCTTCACAGAAACACATGAATCGCTGTTTTGTACGATTTATCGATTTATTCACGTTCAAGGAAATGCGATAATATGAAAACGCTTTATTACTTACTACGGCGACGTTGACGCCTGTATACGAGTGCATATCTTATTTATTTTATATGGAAATTGATTTTTGCAAATAGTAAATACTTCAGTTTTACGTCGAAATCGTCTGTTTGTATGTCTTATATGCGATAGTTGGGGGTACAAATATTTTCGTTTTTTCGGTTTTTTAATACAAGTTAGTAGGTCTTTTAGTACAAGTTGTATAGAATTTTCATATCTATAAATTATATATTTTATTATAGGTCCAAATAAATTAAATAGGAGTATTTGTTTGTAACATTAAAATAAAAAGTTTTAATTAAATGCATATGTATGTATGTACAAGATGAACGGACATAATAAAATCATACACCGGTCGTTCCATTAACGACTACACACGCATTGCTGAAGATAGGGAAAAGTGGAGAAATCTCATAATCTCACTTTCAAATAAGAAAGACATTTCATGATCACGACCATTCCGACAGAAGTGAACGACTTAAAAGAAGAAGAAGAATGTATACACGATACATATTTCAAAATCGCATTTTTACAATTATTGTTTGTCTCTCTGTCTTTCTGATTGTTATGGCTGATCTATGGAACGGCTGGATCGATTTTTGCGGGACTTTCACTGACAGATAGCTAATGTAATACGGAGTAACTTAGACTGCTTTTAGTTTAGAATAATAACTTTTTTGTTAAATTCCACTGTCAAAAACGCCAGCACAACTAGTATAAGATAAATAACTTAACATTTACTGTCTCCAACTAAAATCGTTTTGATTCTGCCACCTTCAACGGCAAATGCATAAAACACCAGATATTTGGTCCCCATCAAGAACAATTACAAACATATTGTATACAATTTTATTGCAAAGATAAAATTAAAGATTACACCATCGTGTGATAAAATCTGATTATATTTTTTGAGGAATTTAAGTGGTCATGCGAAACGCGAAGTGGGTGTTCAAATGTAAATGACACTCGGCTTACAAGTTACTTTTCAAATTCCTGCCTTCTTGCCTTCAAATTACTTTAACGATTTATATTGAATTGATCGGTATCAATGTAATCCTGAATTTTTGTATATTGATTTGATCGGTATCAATGTAATCCTGAATTTTTGTATTTTGATATTGTATATGCAAGTACTGGTTTTAGGGTAAATTTCACGTTATAGTTGTCATCGTAGCTCAAGTCTATTTTTTTATTTAACTCTTTTTAAGACTATTTTTGTAATTTAACTCGCGACATGCCCGTGGCTTTGCTTACGTGTTAAGTGGCGGAACTTAACGCCGCGCTTTACCTCGACACCAGAGCGAAGAAAATGGAAATATAATTTCCACTCCTCGAGTGGGAATCGAACCCACAACCAGTCGTTTACAGTCACACTCTTGTGCCACTGGGCCACGACTGGCCACAATAAGAAACTCTGTTTATATTTATGGTTTAAATTGTTATATTTTGTTTAATTTATGGACTTATTGTAATAAAATAAACACTAAATGTTACGGGAAGCTTACCAAAGTACAGTAGTCTGAATTAAATTCAAATCAGTTAAGCCGTTTCTGAGATTAGAATGTACAAAATCACAGACAAACGGACCAAACAATAAAAAATGAAGAACTAATATTTATTATCACAATTTATTATAAATTAATAATTCGACATTTAAAAAGAATATTTAGCTAACCTCTTAATAATTCTTTCGTGCGGAATTAAAAAATGCAGTTTTATTACCCGAGATCTATTGTCTCTTAATACTCTTCTCGAACTGTGTCCCTATATCTCTTTTTAGCCACTCAGTACAGTACATATTGCTTACATTTAACAAAAAAAATAATTTATTCCATACGAATAATAATTATAGAAGCACCATTTTAACCCACAACTTATTAATATGTAGGTACTTAGCACCCATATATCACATTAATTATAATAATGATTGAATCACAACAATAAAAATAGTATGTGGCGCAATCATTTTGGCGGTCCCGTGACATTTAGATGACATAAACGACCGTTCGTCGACATCACTTTATAAGAAAAAAAACAAGCAAAAGCGTAAATTATGTCTGCCATAGCATCCATGGATCGTTAAATTAATACTAACACTAATAAAATTAAATGAAACATGCAATCTAAGTATAAATATATGCTATATCTTTACCATAACCAATATCTTTGGTGGCAGGCACAAAGTGCGACTGTAAACGCGACTGGTTGTGGTTTCGATTCCGACTCGAGGAGTGGAATTATTTGATATTTCGATTTTCTCCGCTCTGGTGTGGAGGCAAAGCGCGAAGTTCCGCCACTTAACACGCAATGCCTCCAGAATTTGGTGAAGAATGGCAAACAGAGTGTCTTAACACTAGGTTCTCTCTGCCTGCTGTGTGCAAGATACAATGTGAAGTTATAAAATATATACTTCTTTACTGTTTATATTATAACAAATGGCGCGTGTGATATTTTTAATTCATGAATCAAAACGTAGGCAGAATGCATTTGTGCAAGGCGTCGGTTATAAAAAAAGAAGAAAAAAATGGCCGTTTCCGGGCGCTAAACAAATTTTTGCGGCACAAACGTGATACGAATGCTGTGATTGTTTGTGAATAACACTTTTAGTACGAAATAGCGCGTAAATAACAGAAAGTACCTAGAGTTTTATTGAAAAAAATTATTTTGAACAATGAAGTAGTATTTTATAACATAAACTCATTTTAAATAAATAATGAAATATTTGTTAATCTAAGTGTGTTAATTGAATGTTCAGATATTTTGGCTTTAATTTCCAATCATTTTTAATGCTTGAGAATCTTATACTCATCTTCAACAGCAAAATACTATTTTTTACCATAAAGGTATAAGTAAGCAAAGATATTTTATTATATTATATGAAATATTTTTTTATAAAAGCTTTATTTTACGACTTCCGTGTATTAAGTAATATTTAGCTGAACAAACAAACGCTTATATACCTATGAGGTATATCATTTTTTCTCTTAGTTTTAATTGGCAATAATACTATAATGTTAATAATCATAAAATAAATAAAAAGTGATTGATAATAAAGACACTAACCGCAATTCAAACTTCTTTCTCTTTCTCAAAAATGCCAAAAACTTTATACTTTTTCCCGCATAACAGGATATACAGAGAGAACCTAGTGTCAAGACACTCCGCTCTCCATCAAAAATCTATTTAAAATTAAGATAAAAATAGAACCTTAAACTGACACGACTAGTTCACGTGCTTAAAACTTGTGATTAAGATCGTAAACGAACAATACATGGTGATAATAAAATATTCATCGGAGAAGTACGGATATCCTCCGCCTGCAGACGGACACGCGATACTACATATGTTTATAAATTAGTTAATGGCTAATATTATACATTTTATTGTTGTTGTATAACGTCATTGTTACATACAAACAATTATTTTTGTGTATATTCCGCATCCTAAAAAGTAGAGAGAATTTGAAAAGATCACTTTGAATATATATGACATTTTTAACATTGTTTTTTTTAGCTACACGCTGTATTACACACAGCAAGGTAGGCAGAGGGAGCCTAGTGTTAAGATACTTCGTCCCCCGCTTTCCGCCAAATTTGCAGGCATTGCATGTTAAGTGGCAGAACTTAACGCCACACTTTGTCTCGACACCAGAGCAAAGAAAATGGAAATATTAAATATTTCCAATCCTCGAGTGGGAATCGAACCCACAACCAGTCGTTTACAGTCACACGCTTGTGCCACTGCGCCACGACTGGCCCCATTTTTTTTATTTTTAACATTGATTAGATAAGAATAGAATTCGAGGAGGAAAATGGAGATCGGAGTGTTACTTTAGGTTTTGCAAACCCTGTTATGCGAGTAAAACCTTGAAGAATCTTGAAGTAAAGCATATTTTTGTGTTAAAAAAATGACTCGGTTTGTTGACGAAAATCCCAATATTTTACAAGTAAATTAGAGAAACAAAAATATTTAAGATATAATTACTTCCCCCACACATTCTTTTAAAAATATAAGTAGTAACCATTGCGTGTAGCCAACTTTGCAAATGCACCTCATTGGCGTCAATAAAAATTCTAAATTTTGATTTATTATTACTATTTATCTAATAGTGATTGATTATATTATTCGTTTGAATACAATCGATAGCTATTTACATATTTTAATATCTGCAATTGAAATTAAACATAAATTGCTACAAAAAAACTGAACATTTTATTTATTTACATTAGCATTTTTTTTTAGTTTTATACTTTTTCCTACGTAGCAGGATAGGCAGAGAGAACCTAGAGTATAGACACTCCGTTCTCCACTGTTCACCGAAAATCGTCACATCATGTGGTAACTGGCGGAACATAACACCGAAGTGTTATAAATCTTTTTTGCTTGAGGTCTTTTTAAAAAAAGATTTATTAAACATTAAAATTAGAATTTAATCAATTTCACAAATAAACTTAAATTATTTAAATAGGCTTTAGAAGTAAGTGTCACGCGCGGATGTTGAAAACGAACTAATAATTAATCTAACACTAATACTACTCACAAAAATGCTGACTGGGAAATAGGGAATTATAGGACTAAGGACCATTACATACATAGCAGGTATATAACGTACTCAAAAAAATTGAATTATAATTGTACCACCGACTGGTAATCAAACTTACAACCAGCGCCCTTATATCTGACGCTATCCGACTGATGATGACCCCAACTTTAGCAACAGCTAATTTATAACATACTCATACAAATTAAATTAATTAATACACAAAAAATAACGTATTGTTTATTTAAGCGAACCACCAAGTTGATTACAATTTATCAATCTTAAAAAGTAAAATATATAGATAAAAAATACAAACAAATTAAAAATATATTCGTCATTTTTGACAGGTAGCAATGTTGCCACACCTTGCAACCAGTTGAACAAGATGGCGACGTAATAAAGGCATGCACAATATTCCATTTACGGCGCGTTTCCGTTGAGACGGGGGCGATCGACGATTGTAAGGTTTTTTTGCACGATTATTCTTACAATGTTAGAATAAAAAGTGTTTTCGAAATTATAATAAAATTTTGTTTAAAAAATATATTTGTTTAAAAGATAGCTTGAAATTAGCAACATTAAAATTTTACAGTATGGGGCCAGTCGTGGCGCTGTGGCATGAACGTGTGACTGTAAACGACTAGTTGTGAATTCGATTTCCACTCGAGGAGTGGAAATATTTAATAATTCATTTCCTTTGCTGTGATATAGGCAAAGCGTGGCGTTAAGTTCCGCCACTTAACACGCACTACCTCCGAATTCAGCAGAAAATTGGGAACGAGTGAGAGAGAGTGTCTTAACATTAGGTTCCCTTTGCCTAACCTGCTGTGTGCGGGATACAGCGTGAAGCTAAAAAAAAAATGATTGAGGCCTATAATGTTGCTAATTAAAAAAAAGTTTCTGTATGCTCTAAGGGCCTTTGAATTTAGAAGACGAAGAATGTACCTATTAATTAATTATTATTATTTATTCTATTTTGCCTAATAATTACTTCTTGGAATAACTGTCAAAGGAATTAATAATATACAAGGAAGATGTTATTACAGTACGTACTTAATATAATATTCTAACAAAATATTTAATTTCCTTACTTTAGTCTACATCATTATGGAATCTATGAAAAAATAAATCGAAATTATTTTACATTACAATAATTAAATTCATATTCAGCGAAACATAGACAACTATAAAAAAACATTTACCCCACTTTTTGTTAATTTAAAGACATTACTTGATTTTGATACGTGAAACTTTTAAAATAAATAATACTTCACTAAGTAAATGTCATAAAATAAACAACTACATTGACATCACTAAAAAAATAACGTAACCTAACGCCGCACCTATCTAACTGAACCAAATAAAACGAAACACTTAAATAATTCAACCATTTCACCTCGAATTCGAACCTATACCCACCACATTTCTCCAAAACAACAACCATATAAAAAAGACAAATAAAATTAAATAATCACATCAAGTTTTCAACTTGAAACCATCATAAAATTTGTTATAACAGTTTATTCAACCCATACGAGTGCAAATTTAAAAGCTACTCCCTTATATTGACTAATGGTCTCGTTACTGCCTTTTTTGTAACAATACTTAAACATTTTAATACTTTCAGTAAACAAGAGTGTTTAATTTACTCTGCGTTTTGAGAATATGCAGCCTGCATCCATATGCAGGGTACTGGGTAGTTTTTTAAAAAGGTTTTCTTTGCTTTAGTTACTTAGTTAGTTATTTTAAACAGGATGTAAGTGTTTCGTTCGACCTTCTGCTGGGATGTATTAATTATTAACGTATGAGTTATAATTGTTTTGTAAACATATCGTCAGTAAGCTGGAGTATTGAGAAAGTGATATTGCATGGATTAAAAATAATGCAGAGATGTAAGTCAGTTGTTAGTTCGATTTGCACTCGATGAAATAATCATATATTTTTTTTATTTCTCCACTCTGGTGAACCAGTTCAAACAAGGCATTGAGGTGAAGCTGAAAATAAAATGTTAGTGGTCTAAAATTGTGCAATATCAACACAATAAGGCTTCCTATAAAATATATAAAAGAAAATGGGGGCCAGTCGGTGGCGCAGCGGCACATACGTGTGACTGTAAACGACTGGTTGTGGGTTCGATTCCCACTTGGGTGGAAATATTTAATATTTCCATCTTCTTTGCTCTGGTATCGAGACAAAACGCGACTTTAAGTTCCACCACTTAACACGCAATGCCTCTAAAAATCGGTGGAAAATGAGGAACGGAGAATGGATGTCATAACACTAGGTTCCCTCTGCATTGCTGTGCCCTGCTGTGAGCGAAATACAACGTGAAGCTAACAAAATACTCTAAAATTTGGATAGAACAACTCCTGTCAGATTTTTTTTAACGTTAGGAAATCCGTTACAGATGTGCAAGTGTCAAGCCCAAGTGGGAACTCGGAACGTGGTTATGTAGGACTCCGAAGAGGTAAGATGGTAACGACGCCATTACCCACTAAAATCTGACGGTGCTCCTTTTCGACCGCCACTAGCCAGGTTGCGGGGACCAACTCCTCTCAGAGTTTCTAACTCAAAGTTTCATTGTATTTAATCTGACTGTAGATTGTTCGTATACAATTTTGGGTTTTTTGAAATGTAATTTCGAATATCTATACTCATATTATAAATGCGAGAATCTATCTGTCACGCTTTCACAGCTAATCTAGCGATCCGATTTGGTTGAAATTTATAATGGAAGTAGTAAAAAGCCCAGGGTCAAACATAGGCTACTTATTTTTTCAAAAATCTACCTCTAAAGGGTTGAAATAGGGGATGAAAGTTTGTATGAAAAATCTAAATCGCTTGACCAATTGTAATGAATTTTGGCATAAATATAGTTAACAATCCAAGTTTAAACATTGGCTACTTTATTTTTCAATAATCCACCTTCGAGGGTTGCAGTATAACGAAACAGTGCCGCCGCGGGCCGCTAGTCTAAAATATATGCGATTATTCAGATTATGATGAAAATAGTTTTATTTCAAAATGTGTAAAAATTGCGAAACCAAAAGATATTATTAAACCAATTTTAAATCAACTATACGGAATTCAAATTTCCTACTTTTTAAAGACCTTTATATAGTAATTAATATTAATATAACGATATGATAAGTTTCTCACTAAAATTAGCATACACATATAACACAAATAAAATATATATATTGAATCAAGCCATAAAAAGTTCTCGGTTTCATGGGAAGATTTTGATTAATGTATCATCGTTATTTTTGTCCTTTAAATATTTATCCAGCTATAAAAGTGCAATGGCGGGGATTATTTATAGCTTATCCCCAAAAAGTAATGATATCATAAACAAATTAAAACTAAAGTAACGAATCTTGTTAGCATAATTATGTTATAATTTTAGAATAGCAGTGTAGTTAAAGAAATATAATTTCAAGACACTCCGTTTGACGCTTCTCGTCGGAAATTAAGATTCTGCGTGTTTGGTAGTGGAGTTCTATGTCGCTTATCTTACCAGAGAAGAGATGACATTAATTTAAAAATAATAATTGGGGCCAGTCGTGGCGCAGTGGCACAAACGTGTGACTGTAAACGACTCGTTGTGGGTTCGATTCCCAATCGAGGAATAGAAATATTTAATATTTCCATATTATTCGCTCTGGTGCCGAGGAAACTCGCGGTGTTAAGTTACGCCACTTAACACGCAATGCCTCCGAATTCGGCGGAAAATGGAGGACAGAGTGTCTTAACACTAGGTTCCCTGCTATGTGCGGGATACAGCGTGAAGCTAAAAAAAAATTCTTCGAATGGAAATCGAACCCACGATCAATAGTATTTACAACCAGACGCTGTCCCACTACGCCATACTACTGATATTAATAAAAAGTATGTTAAGAATAATATTTTGTTTCTACTTAATTATCTAGAGAAGTGAGAAAATTCTGTGACCTTCACCCTAGTAACCCAGTACGATAGTGCTAGGTCAAGTCATTATCAAACACGACTACATTTTTAGCAACTTATTTGTAATGTTAATTGTATATAATATAAAATTTATTCTGCATATTAATAATTAGTATGCCATTTTAATACAATACTTTTTCACTTTTAATTTTAAAATAACAGATGTTTCGTGGCGTTGAGTTCCACCACTCAATGTCTGGGATTTTGGCGAAAAGTGGAAAACAGTACATTTTGATATTCTCACTGCCTTCCTTGATATATATAAATAAATGCAGAATATGAATATTTTTGTTTTGTATAAAATGATATATACAGTGTGACAATTCGTGTTTACAAGTCAACAGGTCATTTGCTACTATGGTATATAAAATCAAATGAGTACTGCTGTTTTGGAATAAAAATAAAAAAATATATATTTACATAAAGCTACACGCTTTTTTCTCGGAGAGTAGTCAGAAAGAACCAAGTATCAAGACTGCCTACTTTTCGCATGAATTGGAGACTGTGTGAGAGCAGAGAAATAATTGAAATATGCCCAATAATGATTCTACGATGGCCAGTAATGGCCCAGTGGCACACACGTGTGACTGTAAAACGACTGGTTGTGGGTTTAATTCGATTTAATATTTGTATTTTCTTCGCTCTGATATCGAGGAAAAGTCGGCGTTAAGTTTCGCCACTTAACACGCAATGCCATGTGCATGACACTAGGTCTGCCTAACCTGCTGTGTGCGGGATTCAGCGTGAAGCTAAAAAAAATTTACGATGACCACGGCCCCAATTTATATATTATATATTTATTAAACAAAACTGATCATCATTCTTTACAACGAAACTTAACAAATATAACTGATTTCTGAAATTACAAACTTTTTATATAAAAAAAATTAAATAAAGCTATTGACCGTTTAACTCCTTCGTCGTACAAGAATTTTGCGAACACATTTCGCAACAAACATTGTTTACATTGCGTGGAATTTCACTTAATTCGCGTTTTATATTATGTAACATAACACTACATACATGTGCGTCAATGTTGACCTTAGTATGTTCACTTAAATATATATTTGTATTCGCGATTAATGAATCATTGTCCAAATATCATTTGAGGTGCCATAATTTTTACAATTTTTATATGTAATGAATATCTTTGTGTAATTTAGTCTGCGCAGTTTGGAAAAGTCTAATTATAAGCAAAACGGTTGAAGTTTTTATAAGCGCTCTCTATTCTTTATTTTGTAAATTAGTTTTCATTTACCTACTCTTATAGGACAACGCGCGACGTTAAGTACCGCCATTTGACAAGTGATGGCTTGAATACAGACGGAAAGTGAAGAAAGAACTATTCGTCACTGGGTTCTTTCTGATTTCTCTGTTATGCCAAAACAAGCGTTGAACCATATTTATTTATCCGCCTGAATGTAAAAACACGGCGTTGAATTCAGCCACCTAATCCAATTTTTATCACAAAAAGATTTATTTTTAAATATTTTTTTGGGCACAGTGTGTAACAATTAGATTCGCTCAAGCTACCTCCTACTAGTGAGATTTATATTCAAAAGCCCAAATGACAAGGCAAAAGCACGGCTTCGTTTTCCGCGTACTTGTTACATTTTGGAGTTGGGCATAAGCTGGAGAACGGAATGTCTTGACACTAGACTCCTGCTGCCGACTGCCTATGCGAGAAAAACCGTGTAGTTAACAATCAAACGTAGTCCATAGTCACACAGTAGGACAGCGTCTGACCGTAAACGCGATTGTTTTCTCTGTAGCTACCTTACTAACTTCGGGGTATACGAGTATGTATAGGTTAAAAAAAGATATATAATTATTCTGTCAAGATTGAATTGCGGCAAAAGTAAAGTACTGTTACAGTTAACACCCAATGAAAACCTTAAAATGTGGAGTAATGACGTTACATGCTGAAAGGTCATTGACCCCGCTTACGTCAAACCAATATATTCTGGATTTTTCAATCTCTTGCTGAAAATTATTGGTATTCCTAAGATTTTACACGAACTAATTCTAGACAAGAATGTGTATACAGTAAAAGTAATGTGAATGAATTTATAATATGTGTTATAATCAATTTCAGCAAATATAATTTTATTATTTTTGTAAGCGCAATAACTGTGGATTCGATTCCCGCTCGATTTAATATTTATATTTTAATTATTATTAGTTCCTGACTGTAGGAAGATAAAGGACGGCGGCTCTCCACTCGTAACGTATCGAATTCGAACGAAAATTGGTGAAAAGAGTATTTAGACACTAACACTTGACTACATTCTATTTGCTAGGCGGGTAGTGAGTAGTGACAACATTAAGATTATCTGTAAAAGTTTATAATCATAAATGACTGAAGTCTTAAAAAATATGACTAAAATTATTTAACATATCTCTTTTTCCAGCGATATAAAATAAAAACATTTGGATAATATATAATATGGTGTTGCTCATTTAGATGATTCAAACGATGATTAGTTCTTTAAATGTGCCAAAAAACAATTTTATATCCAATAATTGATAAAATACATATTTCTACGTATTAATATCTCATTTACAATATTTTTTCTCTTACTGTTTTTTTACAGTAAGGGAATTTTGATTTAGTTATCGTATTATATGGCACTATAATAAGTGTGACAGCGGCTAACTCTATAAAGTATGGTTATGAGTTCGATTCCCACTCGTGGCAATGATTATAATTTAATTATTTTCATTTTTCATCTCTGGTGACAACACAAACATGCGGTGCCAATTTCCGGCGGAAGCGGAGAACGGAGTGTCCTACTTATGCGGGAAAAACGTAAAGCTAACAATTAGATATAGAGGCCATTGTGGTATAGTGGGAAAGCGTCTGAGTCATAATCATAAAATTCGAGACGAGAACTTCAGTTTCACTTGTTCATACCAGGTTTGCTTATCCTTCTATTCCAAAAATGCCGAAAAAAAAAGTGCCATTTCAATTGACAAGTGTAGAACGGAATGTGTTGACACTAGGTTCTCTGCGATTAGCATGAATAATGGAGAAATAACTAAAAAAAACGCTTTTATGGTAAAGTCAGTTAATCTAATGACAGTTTCTGTATATTACTCATAATTATAAAATTATGATAATAATACGATATGGCACATATTGTAATTTCATTATCTAAGTACATATGAAAATCATAGTAACTGGAATTCAAAAACAAACAAATGAAATCACACATGCATATTTTGATCCAAAAATAGAAAATGATGTGATTTTATATCAGTACCTAAATGAAAATATATACATACGTCTATTAAAAGATTAAAGAAATGCCGTTATAATCAATTGCCAGTAAAAGATAATTTATTTCTATATAATTTCTATACATAAATATAGGGTAAACTAGCGGACCGCTCGCGGCTTCGCCGCGTGGACTACGTTTCGGTATGTCGCTGCTGTTCGAACGCTGTTTCGGTTTATTGCAACTCTTGGGGGCGGATTTTTGAGAAATAAAGTAGCCTATGTTTAACCTTAGATTATCAACTATATTTGCCAAAATTGCCATATGCCAAAATTCATTACAATCGGTTAAGCAGTGTAGATTTGTCATATAAACTTTCATCCCCTATTTCAACCCTTTAGAAATTTATTTTTGAAAAAATAAGTAGCCTATGTTAAACCCAGTTATTATTACTACTTCCATTCTAAATTTCATCCATATAGGACCGGTAGATTAGCCGTGAAACCGTGACAGACAAACACACAGACATTCGCATTTATAATATAAGTATGGATGGCTATCGTGGCGCAATGGGATAGCGTACAACTGTAAACGCTGGTGGTTGCGGGTTCAATGCCCACTTGGAGGATTATACTTAAATTATTAGTAATTTGTCTTACAAATACTTAATTAATTAAACAGTATAGATTTCCAGCTCTCATCACGCAATGTTTCCATTTGGCACGGAAAGCACAGAATAATGTTTTGAATCTAGGTTATCTCTTTTTGCTTACATTATATAATTGAGAAGAAACTTTTTAGTATACTATGGATTGACCGCGCTGGTACCCATCACTTTTCAAATAGAGAGGCTCAGAATACTAGCTTGAGTTTCCCTAAAGCTTGAGGCCTGAGGGCGGCTTTAAATGCACGATGCACTCCAATGTCGGACTCCTCTCTTTACCTAATCAAATTTCCAACGATCCTACTGATGTCACTTCAAAATACGTGCTAGAAATGAACTGATTATAGTTCAAGATAGGCAAAACCCGTTTCTATTAAACGTATAAACTATACAAATAATTGTATATACTCCTTCTGAATTCCAAAAAAAACCACCATTCAAACTGAAACGTGCCAACTACGCAGATCTTTTGAAAAACCAAATACAAAATTGGATTTCTTCTTTTTCTTCTGACATCCTTCTTATTTTAGTCAACGTTTTATTTGATTGGTTTAAATGAAAATTATACGTTACTTCCTTAAAATACAGTTGTTCCAATAAAAAAACGTATACTTGAATTGTTAATAGAATTTGTAATGTTAATAGCTTTTTGCAAATTAAAAAAAAAACACTATGGACAAATAATTTGCTTTAATTGAATAATGTAATGTATTTACAGTAAGTATAGACCATAGTACATGCTATTTCAGTCGTGTAAAACCGAATAGGTACTATTTTTTACGCGATGTGCAACTGATTTGTGTTAAAATTGTTAAACTTTTGAAGTATTTCCTTCTTTTATAAATCATAATAATTTTATATTATTACATAATTTTATTTTAATACCAAATTAAAGAAGCTATATGAATGCTTCCTATACACTTCCAGCCACTATACTACAACAACAACTACTTAAGAGATCTTGAAATCACTGTCATTCTTTATATGAAAATATGAAAGTAATAACTTTTATATTTGAGGTCCGCACCAACAAACGAACAAATTACGAAAAATTTGCAACCACTCAACAATTTTCTAACAACTGAAACTTTAATCACCAAATAACAAGATTTCCCTTTCGCACAAACCAAAAAAAAAGAGTTACTTACATAACAAAGCAAGAAATAACTAGCCGCTGTAACAATACCCTTAAATACATCTCACTTATACGGACATAAATCATTATATTCATAATGTGAGCAAAAACAATGGTTTCAAGAGATTCCCATGAGGCGGTCCCACGGCACTGGTGACACGTTACTCAATAGGTTAGGGTCAAATCAGACTCAATGGAACTGAAATCGTCATAATGTTTGGAAATACGTCACTGTTATTAACAGTTTTGTGGTTCCTTGATAAAACTGATGGAACCCTGCTGAGATTCTGATGGAAATTAATAATATATGGTGTCTAAATGGATCTTTCAGTCTTCTTCGCTTTGGAATGGGTATTAGCTGAAAATAAAAAAAAAAAACAATTTACGAAAAAGAACTTTGTCTCTCAAACGGAGAGGACAGAGAGAACATAGTATCAAGACATTCTGTTCCTCATTCTCCTAAATAAAATATCAAACGCGTTGCAGAAAGAGGAGCTCAGGGCAGTGTCTGGGACTTGCGACAAAAAGTGCGCTTAAGGGGTCCTTTTAAAGTACATATTAATGATCTTTACTTAACCAAAATTAAAATTTTATCATATTTATAACTAAGTGCATTATAATATAAAATAATTTAATTCCGATTCGCACTTGTCCGATTTTTTTATAAATTTCCTTATCTTTTTCTCAGTTATAATGTAATGAACTTGATTAGCATGCAACAAAGTTGGTTTTTTGAAGACTTTGTAACATGTACGACTTTAGACGGGATTCTGCAATTCTCGTTTAAGTATATAATTAAAAGTATTAATTCAATTAATGTTTATTAATTAAAAATGAGGTCATAATAACGCAGTGGAATAGCGTGTGATTATATTAAACGTGATGGATGCTGGGTTCGATTCCTACTCCGGGGAAAAAATAGATTTACTATATTTTCATTTCTTCGCTCTATTACTTTAGATAAAGCGCGGCGTTGAGTTTCGCAACACACGCGAGATATATTAAGTAGCGGAACTTAACGCCATGCTTTATCTTCTTTTCAGAGCGAAAAAATGAAAATAATTTGAACATAACGAATTACCCATTAAATTTGACTGTAAGTTACCTATATCATGACGCATTTTGTTTCATGGCAATTGAAGTCTAGAACCATGTAATAATAATGTCAAACCTTCCAAATATTTTTACTGTAGTTTCTTTTTTTTTTGTTAACTTCACGCGGTATCCCAGACACAGCAGGGTAGGCAGGGAGAACCTAGTGTTAAGTCCCCCACTTTCCGCTGAATTCAGATATTGTGAGTTAAGTGGCAGAAAATAACGCCGCACTTTGCCTCGACACCAGAGCATGGAAATATTAATATTTGCACTCCACGAGTGGGAATCGAACCCACAACCAGTCGCTTACAGTCAACCGCTTGTGCCACTGCGCCATGACTGCCCCCACTTACTTACTTTTACTTAGTAATACTTAAAGTAAAGATGGAGTAACACAATTGTTACGTACAAACATAAATTTTACTTAAAAATCTGTTAAACCTTGAGTTAAAACGGACCGTTAATTTTAAAATTATACTAAATAAAGCCCTATCAAAGTACTAGCTTTACATTAATATAGAAATATGAGCGTAATTTTAAACTTTCATCGTATTACGCTCTAACCTTTACTCTTAAAATAGCTTCATAATAATTTGAAAGAGTATTAAATATAAATGGATATCTTTATATTAATTACGAAGTACCGATGATGAAATATTATTATCCCAAAAATTTTAATTTTAATTGTGTACTTTAAAAATTATTGTGTAATGTTTGTTCTTTGGGCGTACGAAGTGAGTAACTTCTAATATTTTTTTCTTTCCGGATTTGAAGCTGTAGCGAGGACGAGCCGACATTAACATTTTTATTGGATGCACACTGTATCCCGCGCAAGGTAGGGTAGGCAAAGGGCTAGTGTTATGACTCTCCGTTCCTTATTTTCCTTCGAATTTCGGAAATATTGCGTGTTAAGTGGCAGCACTTAACCCCGCGCTTTGTCACGAATACGAGAGCGAAGAAAATGGAATTATTATATTAATACCATTCCTCGAGTGGGAATCGAATCCACATCTAGTCGCATTTACAGTCACACTTTGCCACGACTGGTCTCAATAACATTTAAGCTTAATTTTCGTAATATTATATACGTATCCCGCATACAGCAGGGTAGGCAGAGGGAACCTAGTGTTAAGGAACTCCGTTCCCCACTTTCCGCCAAATTCGGAGGCTTGCGTTTTAAGTGGCGGGACTTACCTCGACACCAGAGCGAAGAAAATGGAAATATAATTTCCACTCCTCGAGTGGGAATCGAACCCACAACCAGTCGTTTACAGTCACACGCTTGTGCCACTGGGCCACGACTTTACGCCACAAAATTACAAATTTAAAACAATTTTTTATATATTTTTAAAAACATTTTACCTTATAGGTTTTCTAAAACAAATACATAATATACAATTACTATTATATTATAAATAATAACAAACAACTTAAAATACTATAAAACACAAGACATAGTTTTTATTATCATTGGGAAATGGACTGTAACGGATTATTTGATTGCTGTACAATGTACAATATACTAGAACTTATCTTGTACAGAAAAAAATATAAGATAAATACGAATCCCTTTATTGTTTAAACTAATCCGCCATTTATGAAAAAGTTTATATTTCATTAAAAAAAAAACAGCTTCAAATTTCCCTCGTCACTACAGCATTGACAAAGAGAATTAAGTCATAATACATGACATTCTTTATAATTAGACTGAATTAGTGACATTGTGTGTTGAGTTGCGGAACTTAACACCGTATTTGGCCCCCCAAAAACAAGAATTAAATAATAATAATTCCACAGACCCACAATTGTCACGTTTACTGATATCTTTTCATAGATTTTTTTTTAGTTTCACGCTGTATCCCGCACACAGCAGGGTAGGCAGAGGGAACCTAGTGTTAAGACACTCCGTTCCCCACTTTCCGCCGAATTCGGAGGTATTGCGTGTTAAGTGGCGGAATTTAATGCCGCGCTTTACCTCGACACCAGAGCGAAGAAAATGGAAATATTAAATATTTCCACTCCTCGAGTGGGAATCGAACCCACAACCAGTCGTTTACAGTCACACGCTTGAACCACTGGGCTACGACTGGCCACTCATAGATTTATTTATCTAAAATACTATAAAAAGTTAAATAAAGACATATGAAGATTCAAATAGAAAATAAATTTAGTATTAGGTCAAAATCAATGAATCACGTGTATTACAAGGCCCTTAGGCGGTAGGTGCTAACGGATATTGTAAACACAGGTAACCTTAATAAATTGGGCTACAGTCTACACCGTGCGCGGCCTCGACTATTCCATCTTAATATAGATACGTATTTAATAAATTTCGGCTTATAGTCTGTCTGTGGTTATCGTGGTACAGTGGGGTAGTGTCTTAATGTGAACGCGGTGGTTGTCGGTTCGATTTTTTGGAAATTTCTTACATTTAAACGTAGCTGAAACGAAACTTATTTTTGCATTCTATACTAATTACTGTAAGTAAATCGTTAAAATAATTACTTATTATTACATTAATTTATGAAAGTTATATTTGATACCTTATTTATAAAAAATATTTCAAGACTTTTAAACATTTTTAAAGTACGTATTTCAATTTTCCTAAGTGTGGAATAATACTTTAAAATGTTTAAAAGTATTTAATAAATAGCATTCTCTCTTGCCAAATGATTGATCGTAGAACAATCTTTGGGTAACAGAAATTTGTAAAAATCTGTCCACAGAGATGCTAGCAACAAAAATAAGTTGTAATAAAGCGTATAAGAATATCGACGCAGCGTGTAGGAGAAGGCATGGCTCAGTGGTGAGAACGCCTGGACGGTATTCACGAGGCGCGGGTCCGAATCTCGCTGCGTTCAAATTTTTATACGTTTTCTTTAAATGTCTTTTTCAATTATTCCAAGAATTCTCGAATTTTGTATAATTTAAAATTTATATTGAAGAAGAGAGTAAAAAGGCCAAAGTTAGTTATAAAATCGTTAAAAATACATAAATTAATTAAAAAAATGCACTTAACAAACAAAAATATAAAAAGCGACATTCACGTTGCATAGATACCCATATTATACATATCAATGAAACCACTCGAACTATTAAATAAAATGTTTTAGAAAAAATATTAATCATATATATATACAGTTATTAATAATAATTATTAATTTGTCACATTAAATTTATTCAGAGATGACAGAAACCTACCATACATTTGACTACGTGTTCAGAATTGCACCCATTGTTCCTGTGCCTAAGATGAGTATGACGTAATCAGATGTATTACCATACGATACTTGAGACCAGCGTTTTATTGATAGGGTTGGGTTTGTGATAGCTTTGTAAATAAATGTAAATATTTTAACATTTGAAATGTGAAAACGAATAAAAAATAGTACGTATTGGGATTCGAACCTGTGCCTCTTGGTAACCGTCCAAGCGCTAACCGCTAAACCATACGTGCTTTATATATTAACTTATTTTTGTTCTTAAGGTAAATCGTTGCTGTTGTAATAAATGAATAAAAAAATATACACAATAATTTGAGAAATATAAATATATAATAAATAGAATAATAAAAATGTATAAAATTCGAATGAAACTAAAAAATATTAAAAAAAAATAAATATAGCTTCACGCTATATCCCGCACACAGCAGGGTAGGCAGAGGGAACCTAGTGTTAAGACACTCCATTCCCCACTTTCCGCCGAATTCGGAGGCTTGCGTGTTAAGTGGCGGAACTTAACGCCGCGCTTTACCTCGACACCAGAGCGAAGAAAATGGAAATAATTTCCACTCCTCGAGTGGGAATCGAACCCACAACCAGTCGTTTACAGTCACACTCTTGTGCCACTGGGCCACGACTGGCCACAACTAAAAAATATTTTTTGAAATAAATATCTAACAGATAAAACTATAAATGAATTCTTATAACATAAGCCATCGCGACAATGTTAAGAAGAGCCTTTACAAAACAATATTTGTGGATTGGATCTGTACTAGGCATTCTTTATTTTTAAAATTATTCTTACTTCACTGTTCCATTAAAATTAATTTAAGTCTTAAATAAAATGATATTACTCTAAAATACACTGAAAATGGAAAATGGCTTGTCTTAACAGTTTTCAGTACTTTCTCATCACTAGAAATATTACTTTAATATATGAAAATAAAATTTTAAATAAAAGTCTATTTCTTTAGCTCACTACTCAGTCAGAGAGAACGGAGCACCAAACGCTACGGTCCCTGCGTACTTCTTTCACCTCATCTACTGTCATCAACCTCTTTATACATACCCTCCGGGAGGTCCTCATGATTATGTAACTATTAGCATATTAAGTAATTTTATATTTGTTCTTTTTTTTTAGTTTTTTTTAATGTTTTCACAATTATTTAACATGAATTGTTAGTTATTAGAATAAAGGTTGGCAACATTGTAAAAAAAAATGAGGGTAATAATAAAAGTTTGATAAAAAATTATGTGGTAGGAAAATATGGACTAGACATTTTGTTAAAAATGCTATGTTTATGATAATAAATCCTAATCCGTATATTAAAAAAGTAATATTCTGCCTACCCTGCCCTAGGTTCCCTCTGCCTGTGTCTGCTGTGTGCGGGATACAGCGTGAAGCTAAAAAAAAAATATTCTGTTTATATATCAACAACAACAATTAATCTGAAACCTAAAAATTAATATGGTCGAAATTAAAAAAAATCGAAATTAAATCTGATACAGTCATCATCCTCAGTATATAGATACAATACCAAAAGAAAAATAATAATACTACCAATACCGTCACCTATAGTCATCTATAGCAACCCTAGGACAGGAAGGCATATTTAAAAACGGCGCTCGTCTGGCCAACGTCTGCACAGCGTATGCGCGCCGCATCCTTTCCGCCGGTGCGTGTCAACAGCGCTTTAGGAATGCTGGGATCAATGCACTGGACCTATGAGCTTATTGTTCTTTGGAAAAAGCTCATTTTCATACAAAAAGCTCCGACTTGTTAACTGTTAATGCGGTTGGACCGTTGGGGTTCAGGAGTTATGTTTTTTAATAGGAATGATGGTTGTAACGAAGTGTCCATTGTAGCGCAGTGGAATAGTTTTTGATTGTGAACATAATTGATTGTAGGTTTGATTCCCACTTGAAGGAAATATTTTCATTTTCCCTTCTGGTACCTAAGGACTCAACACGCAATGACTCAATTTAGCGCGGAAAGTGCGAAATACAAGCACTAGGTTTCCTCTGACTACCTACTACGGGAAAAAGCTTAAAGCGTAAAGTAGCTTGATTTACAGTATTTAGAGTATTTTCAGTAAGTATTAGTTATTTAAAAGTCTATGAAAATTTGGCACTTTTCTGTCTCAAGTAATATTTCAAAGTTGTGATAGGTCTGTTGCTAAAAAATGTTGCCCATTCTAAAGAATAGTGGACATATTTTCTCTCAATATCGACTCCACTAGGTTATCATGTGTAGGACTCGTATAATTTTTATAATATATTAACCGGATATCGTGTACAATGTCAGTTAGTACAAATACAATGTAGTGCGTTCCGGTACGGTGTTAACATAATGTGTAATTAAAGGCACGTAATGGTTTAAGGTTGGCTGTGCCGTGTATGTTTATGTATAGCGGTGACAGTTATAGTAAAACTGCATGTGTCATTCATACTATTTCATAATGACAAAAATGTATAAAATTTGAACAAGGTGGGATTCGAACCCGCGCGTCTTGGTAATGTCCAAGCACTCTGACCGCTAAGCGATGCGTGCCACTACCGGCTGCGTCGAAAGCCTTTATTGCAATTTATTTTTGTAACTTCGAAGATTTTTATATATTACGCTAAATTAAAAATATATATTACTAACGAACAAGCTTTTGGTTACCTATAAATAAATTATTGACAAATTATTTCATTCAAATTTTATTGCTTTCTTATAAAATAGTGAAATTCTCACTAAAAACTCGAAAAAATATAAAGTAGGTACTACTAACACTAACACGCAATATCTCAATTTCGAGCGAAAAGTGATGAGCGGAGTGACACAGTGTCGACACTAAATTCTCTCAGACCACCTACTTACCATATATGCGTAAAAACATGCAAATGAAAAAAAAAACTATAGTTTTCCTTTATTTTACCGCCTTTTTGTAACCACTAAATTCTCCCCCGCCGCTGGGTAGCGTCCCGTAAAAGGCGGGCAACCCAGTAGTTTGGTGGTAGGAGATTCGTTCTCTGACTGGCTCGCGACCACTATCATGTCAAAGACGAACCGCCAAATATCTATGATGTGTTCCGGTTCGATGGCATGTAAGCCACCATTCCCATCCTTCTTCCCTCCTTCTGTCCTACATTCTCAAAACTGGCAACGCATCCATAATTTAAATCTTGTGGGCGAAGGTAACCACTTAACACCAGGTGGGCCTTCAGCTCGTTTGCCTCCTTTATTCCATAATAAAAAAAATATATATAAGAGTATTAGCGGCCCGCTCGCTGCTTTGCCATATGAACTACTTACAGGAGTTTTTTTATATTGCAAACCTTTAAGGTGTATTTTTAAAAAATAAAGTAACCCATATTTGGGCTCTGGGTCTACAACTATTTTCATCACCAGTTTCATCCAAATTGGACCGGTAAATTAGCAAAAGCGTAACAGACAGAAAGATAGACAGACAGACAGACTTTCGCATTTATAATATTAGTATGGCTAAACGGATTATTTAATTACAATTATAGAAGTCCAAGTGACTACCGTCACGTTTATATTACACGTTATAACAGCACTTGAGCAAACTACAATAGAGTAAATCATTAATGCCTTTGTTCGATGCATGGCGTTTCACAATTTGTTCAGTGAAAAAACCTTGAATTAGCGAGTGAAACTGAGTACTTCTATTTACTTTATACAGACGGTACAAGAAATGTGACTTTATGTGTGTCACGTAGTATTGAATATTGTGTAATGAAAGAATTAAAAAAAAACTGCTTTGCACTTTTTCCACTGAGGAAATATTGTAAAGATACTCCGTTCTCTAGTTTCCGCCCGAAATGGAGACTTTACGTGTTAAGTGGTTGAATCTAATGCCGAGATTTGTCCTCATGTGCCAGAGTAGATATGAAAATAATTAAAATTCATTCGATAGGGAATCGAACCCTTAACTATCACGTTAACAACACGTTAATAAATAAATAATAACTTTGCGATTTTTCTCTCGTACCGGGGTAGAGAGAACATAGTGTTAAGATATTCTGTTCTTCATTATCAATAACTAAAACAAAAAACAATATCATAAATAGCAGAAGTACACTACCTACGGCTAGTAGGTATATATGTTTCATTTTCATTATAAAATTCTCACGAGACCATTATGGCGCGGTGGAACAGTGTCTGACTGTAAACACAATTGAATGTGGGTTCGATTCCCAATTTGATGTTTGATTATTATCATTCGTCGGCTTTAGCGCCAATGTGGAGAACGGAGTGTCTTCATACTAATTCTCTTGAAATCCCCTGGTATGCGGGAAATACAATGAAGCTATAAAATGAAATTCTTTACCAACAGATGTATGTATGTAGGTACAATATATACAATTTGACCTAACTGTGACTTACCGTTTCTTAAGATGTTTATATCATTAACATTCATATCTACTTATCTCTAATGATGTAATGACTAAAACCCAATTGATTCTTTAATGAATCATTAATTTATCTTAAAATTATTTTAAGTACTTACTTATTATTATTATTCATCGGTTTTCACCATTACTAAGCTTATATGGTACTTAGAGTAAATAAATTTTCTAATTTGTTGTTACGTGACGCTATTTCGAAGTATGTCTGTGGCCAATGAGATGAATGTGGATTCGATTTCCACTCGGAGAAATTATCATAATTTAGTTTCATTTCTCCGCTTTGGTACCTAAAACAATCGCGACAAGGATATTCGCCACTCAACCGTCTCGATTTCGGGCAGAAAATTTGTGTCTTAACACAAGATTATCACTAAATACTAATGCTAATAAATTATAATTAAAAGCAATTCAATATGTTCAAAAATAGGGACACTAGGGAACTGAGGCAAACAGTAGTCTGCTATGGGGGTAAAGCATGAGGCTTAAAAAAATAACAGTTTTTTTATTAACCTTCACGCGTATCCCGCCGCACACAGCAGTGTAGACAGAGGGAAACTAGTGTTAAGGCACTCCGTGCCCCACGCACCGCCGAAATCGGAGACATTGCCTATTAAGTGGCGGCACTTAACGCCGCGCCTTGCCTCGGGTACCAAAAATAAATTAAATTTAAAATAGCTTCACGCTATATCCCGCACACAGCAGGGTAGGCAGAGGGAACCTAGTGTTAAGACACTCCGTTCCCCACTTTCCGCCGTATTCGGAGGCTTGCGTGTTAAGTGGCGGAACTTAACGCCGCGCTTTACCTCGACACCAGAGCGAAGAAAATGGAAATATAATTTCCACTCCTCGAGTGGGAATCGAACCCACAACCAATCGTTTACAGTCACACGTTCGTGCCACTGCGCCACGACTGGCCCCTTACGAATTTATAACATATAGAATATCAAATTCTCTGTATTGTATACTGTAACTTTTCTATACGGTTTTTTCCTTCTCGTTTCGTTCACGTCCACGCTTAGCCGTAAAAACTCTTTAATCTACCATAACATCATTATATTATAAATAACTGATGATCAAAAGTCACTTGACATATATCCTTGGATTACACAAATATACATATATTGAGGTACTTCACTCACAAACATTTAAAGCCTTCGTGATTGGGCAATCTGTGACATCCGCTTAAGCTTTGATAGTACTTATTTTTTTTTGGCTTCACACATTTCCCGTATTTAACTTAATTGATAGATATAACTTAGTTTTGAACTCCGTTCTCTACTTTTCTCTTATTTTATAGACATTGCAGCGAAACACAAAGCAGCGTTTCATTTTCTAATACCAGAAACATACAATAAAAAATCATTTTTATTATACGTGTAAAAATGTGAATGCAATGGGATTTGAATCCACGCCTCTTGGAAAGCATACAATCGCTTTAACGGCTACGCTATGTGTTCTTCATCCGGTTACATCGAAATTTTCATACCACTTGTTAAAATTTATTCTTGTTGATAGCACGCGGCTTCGAATCCCACTGCATTCAAATTTTATATGTTTTCTAAAAACGATTTTCATATCCTACGTAATAATAACGCTTTAAAAATGTTAAAATAAGTGACATTAACTTTCATTTAATCATTTTTCAACTAAAAATTAAACTCAAAACCATCAAATGTCCATTTTTTATCCATTTCACAGATAATATAAATATTATATTACAGACAACATATATTTAATAGCTAACGGAACACAACGCCACGTTTTATCATTGACATGGTACTTCCAACCATCGTATATACAATCAGGCAGTTCTTAGCACACCATAATGTCCAAAGGGCACAAACAGTTTTTGGGTAAACTTATTTAACAACATAGTATGAAATTATGTATCTCCAACCATAATCTTAATTAAGACTCGGTCACGGTGTATTAATACGCTTAGTGATTACTATTACATTTTCAAACTGTTTCTTGGCTCGTTGACTTTTAGAGCTGGCGCCGATTGTAAGGTAACTTCATATGGAATTTGAAATTAAATAATAAAATGTTACCATTATGCTTTTAACTATATTTTATTATACACTCTTCCTGCCTGAGCTTTGCTGCGGTCGAGTGAGTTGTCTGTAATGTCCGTTTTCCCAGAATTTTGATATTGAAATCTTGAATTGTGTTAAATATTTAAGTTTAGGTGGGTTTTTGGTCTATGAGATTTGAGAATAAAGTTTATTTTCTTATATACATGAGATGGATATAAGGAAAGGTTGTTATAGCATATATATTTAAATATTTAATTTTTTTTAATATTGTGGTAAATAAGAACTTGTATAATTTAAGACAGTATTTCTCTGAACCATTTATTCGCACTTTTTATCGTAACGTAGTAGTTTGATCGTTATAATAATAATTATTATATATTATTATAATGATGAAACTACTACGTTACGTTACAATTGATTAGTATTAAAGTTACTCGATTCTGAACTTTGAAATAACTTATAATAAAAAAACAGTAACGAAATTTAAGCACTTAAAGTAAAATGTTTAATTTTCTCACTTTTCTGATTAGCCAGATAAGGGTACAAGGTTCTTATAACGAAAAATATATATTTGCAAATTTTCACATTAAAAAATAAGAAACAATGTTTTTTTTTGACCCAACGTCGCAAGAATTTCTTATATTGATTGATAGATCATTGAATAGTGTATTAAAAATAGAACTACTTGTGATGAATAAAGGTTTTTTTAGGCGTTGCGAATTACTCAATACAATTG
This sequence comes from Dryas iulia moderata, assembly GCA_019049465.1. Lineage (NCBI taxonomy): Eukaryota > Metazoa > Arthropoda > Insecta > Lepidoptera > Nymphalidae > Dryas > Dryas iulia. The sequence continues at coordinate 11,220,790 of CM032426.1, forward strand.
TATGTCCATATTATAAACATTGTTCTGGGAAAAACTTATCATAAAAACTTATACCAAGCTTGTTTGAAAATATTTTTTAAGTCATTGTGTTCTATTGTAATATCTATTTCAATAATAGTAGATTTTTGTTAAGTAATTGAAAGTTATATTGGATCTAACCAACCAGATAAAAGTTCGTATAAGGAGGAGAACAAAATGACTAATCTCTAGGTTCCCAAAGAATTAAGTAACAGAGTTCAAATTAAAATAAAAAGACTTAATGTCTTTAAAATCATCTTTGAAATATCAACATACATAAAGTACAAAATTATTTCTATTTCTGCTATTGCTTTAATAGTGAAACAGCTGAAAAAATATTCATTTTTAATATTCAAGATGTTTCCTGCATTGTAGTGTAGACCAACATAGGCAGGCATAGTGTCAAGACATTCCGTCTCCTCTGTTGGCATGAATTCCAGACATTGCGTGTTAAGTGATGAAATTAAACGCCGTCCTTTGTCTTACCAGTAAAGAAATGGGAATAATTGGAAGGTGGAAATCAAGCTCTATCAGAGGCTGTCTCACTACACTTCAAGTAACGTACACACAAATAACACCTAATAAACAAAACCAATTAAAACGCTTCCATGTTATATAGTAATTATAAATTTAAAATTTTAAAATCTAAAAACCAAATCAAAATAGCTATAGCCAATGTGAAGACACCTTAGCAAGAGTTAAAAGCGCGAGCGCACGCGATACACCCATATTGCAATGTCAAAACGAACCCTACGGAACACATTCGTTATTTATTTATTCTCGCGTTCTATTCATATTTTTTAACTATTATAATCTATTTTTTAACCATTATAATCTACTTTTTCACAGTATTAGGGGTACGTAGTGTAGGAAACGAATATTGGAATTATTGATTAGAAAACCATTGGACCGTATCAGCAGCTTACTTATGATTATGTTGGTTTTTTGTTATGAAAACTAGATGAGGAGGCAAGAATTTGATTTTCCTTGTATAGTTTATGATTTTAAACCCTTTTGTAAGGGACTTTTTTAAGGACTGTTGACCTTTAATTTGATATATTTGTAATAATTAATATTAAAGAACAGTCTAATAAACTGAGATTCTTTTATAGCATATATAAATAATTTAAAAAAAATGTTTTCGATGGTTGTACATTCAATGCGCAGTCAAAAAAACTTATTAGTTTCAGTATGATATCAAATATCGGAACTTAAGCTTCACTACCTTACATGCAATAGTTTTGAGAAGATTTGTGAGCAAATTTAAGATCAAAGTTCATAGTGTCGTTGCATAATAGAAGAGATTGTACGTTAAAAATAATTAGATACTAACCTGTATTTTAATCAAATCATTAATATAGTTAGACAATACAATAAAAAACATCTTAAAACAAGAAATACAAGCAAAATTTGTATAAAAAAATATATAATCAAAGCTTTCATTTAACATCAAGTATGCAATAATCCTAACTTACACTACCCCATTAAGTAATTGTAATTTGCACTAACATTAAAATTTTCTAAGAGAGCACCCATTCACCCTTTAAAGCTCACGCTTGAAACGCCCTTACCCATTGCGTACCTAACTACTCACTATCCTTCGTTTTGCTTCATTATTCCTCCCCTGAGACAACAAGCAACATGTAATCTGTCATGTAAAGTTTACTTTGAACTATATATTGCTATTTGAATGAATGTAACGTTGTATATAAATTTTGTAAGTTTTAAAGCTTTGTAAACTTTTTTTAAGGTTTTATTTTAAATGAAATGTTAGATTTGATTTCCAAATTCTTATAATGTCAATGGTGACTGTGAAAATATATGTAGATATTAGATACATGTATGTATGTATGAAACAATACTGTTGTGGCGTAGTAAGAACTTGCCACACTGAATGGAATTGTTGTCAAGTCCAAATTCAAAAATGAATGGTACGTTAGCGACAAAAGTAAGTTCCACGTCTTTTTTTTTATTGATGAAATTGATGGTTAGTGGTTACCTTCGCCCATGGACATCCACATCATTAGAAAAGTTGTGGATGCGTTGCCGACCTTAAGGGAGGAGGAGAGGAGAGGAAGGATGGGGACGTTGGGAATAGGGAGAGCTGGCTTACATGTCATCGAACCGGAACACATCATCAGATGTTTGGCGGTTCGTCTTTGACATGATAGTGGTCGCGGGCCAGTCGGAGGTCGAATCTCCTACCACCAAGCTACTGGGTTACCCGCCTTTTACGGAACGCTGCCCAGCGCCACACGGGTATAAACGTAGTAGGATATACAACGTATGGCGTAGTAGTCGGACTGCTTGGACGTTATCCAAGAGGTGCGAGTTACAATTCTGCATTCAACATTTTTTTACGTTTGTAAAAAACACTAACAATATTTATTTAAATTTATTTAATTTAAAACATTTTGATGCCCACATTGGATAATGAACTGACAAGACATGGCATTCAGATTTGATGGCAGCATCAAGCGTTCAAGAAGTGAAGATCAGAATAACTTATTAGTACATTTTCGCCCATAAAATATGGACGTGTCAAAATATAAGATAATAACTAAATTCTCATCGATAATTAGGTTTGGTGTAATTGAAAAAAAATATTATAATTGTTATTCAAGCGTTCAAGCTTAAACTTTATTTAAAATAGCCATTAGCCTTTTCAAAATGCAACGTAAATATTTATAATATGCATTGGAACGAAGCATAATTAGCAATATGTAAAAACTTTACAGTTACGCTTATTTGGTACCGCCGTCTACTGTACTATTTTTAAGTCTTTGAAAGAGTTTCAATTAATATAGATTTTAATTGAAGACACTTTTTTTATAGTTCTATGATTATTATACAGAACCTTTTTATTTTATATTAGGTTAATTATTTCTTTTTTACAAATTTATTATTTTCCATTGTAGTAGATTAACCCTACTAGATTTCCCTACCAGATGGGAATCAGCTATCTAGCAGGCAGGGAGAACCTAGTGTCAAAACACTCCTTTCTCCGTTATCGTTCCGATTTGAAGACATTACGTGTTGAGTTGTGAAACCCAATACCGCGTTTTGTCATGTTCAAAGCGGAAAATTGGAAATAATTTCAATTTAATGATATCCCTCAGTGGGACCAACAGTCGCATATATTATACAATCAGACGCTGTTTCACTACCCAACGATGCCATCGACATCTATGTTATTTATATTAAATTTACCAAAATCAAGTTAAAGGAATTAGAAGGTAAAAAAATATTAAAAAACTGGCAACGGCACGCGGCTTCGCCTACGTAACTTTTGACCTATTTCGACTCTTTAGGGATAGACTTTTGGAAAAAAGGCTTTGTTTGATCATGACTCTTCAGCTATTTTTATTTCAAATGTTATCTAAATCGGGCCGGTTGATTAACCGTTAAAGCGTAACAAACAGACAAACAGACAGAAGGACTTTCAAATTTATAATATTAGTATGGATAGCGCGACAACATTTATGTTTTCTTGTATAATATGTTCAATCTAATTAAACACACCTTTACAATAATTCACACGATTTTAATTTACTTAATAAGAATTTATATGTTCTTGTGTACAATTTTTTTAAGTATTTTATGTGTGCAATAACTAATTTCTATTCTATTCTATACTACAGTGTGAGAATAATACTTGGAAATAAATATATTAAGTAATATATTTTATCTATAATATTAAAAAGGCCGTCGTGGCGCAGTGTAACAGTTTGACTGTAGCTACTATGGTTATTTGGTTCGATTCCTGATATATTTAAAAATAAAATAGCTTCACGCTATATCCCACACACAGCAGGGTAGGCAGAGGGAACCTAGTGTTAAGACACTCCGTTCCCCACTTTCCGCCGAATTCGGAGGCTTGCGTGTTAAGTGGCGGAACTTAACGCCGCGCTTTACCTCGACACCAGAGCGAAGAAAATGGAAATATAATTTCCACTCCTCAAGTGGGAATCGAACCCACAACCAGTCGTTTACAGTCACACTCTTTTGCCACTGGGCCACGACTGGCCACTGGCTGATATATTTAAATTTTCGTTTCTTAACTATGGTACTACAGACAAATGGCGGCATTGAGGCAAAATTTCTGGCGGAAAGTGGTGAATGAAGGGTCTTAATACACTAGGATTAGGCTTATTTTGAGTACTCTGCTATAGGAGAAAGAATTCTTCATACTTGAACTGTTTTAAACATTTAATTATGAGGTATGAAATAACGCTTAACCAGGAATCAAAATTTTCCTAACATAAAATTTACTTACTTGTAAATCAATACTAGTAAATAAAAACTGTAGCGTTCAAATTTAACTTCAAGCATTATTTATATATTTAAAATATCGATTTTACCACAAAGAGCACAGAATATTGTAGTATTACGAAACCAATAATCATTTAGCGCCCCATTTCACATACATATATACGTACATAGGAGGAAACATTTGTATGTTGCACAATTAGTGACAGACAAAACAATGGCCCAAGCATATTATTAGAAAACTACTGAAAGAACATCGTCGGTTATAACGAAACGCATCGTATCCACTAACGGCTAACTTCTATATATTTTTATACAATATTTAACAAGCAGCAATGTATAGCATGTATTGATATGTAGGTAGATACATATTATAAGAGACGCTATGGCCTAGTTGGCAGCTTGGTCGCGCCCACGAGGAAACCAACGAAATGCCGTCGCCAAGGGGTATTAAGGTCCGTATATTTCTATAACCTGGCGTATATATATATTGTTTTTTCTTTGATTTTAAATATAAAATAATGGTTGGAAGTAGATTTGAAAGAAATTTTAATTTGTATTTACATTGATGAGTAAATAAATAAATATGAAGAAAATTGTGTATTTTCATTATTTCGTTGCTTAGACTGATATGTTTAACGATCAATCTGAATCTTGTTCATAAAGAACAAATATAATAATAGAAATAGGTTCATGATTCCTCCTACATAGCATGGTAGTCATAGAGGCCAGTGTCAGACACTCCGGTCTTTACTCCCGAAACTCAACTCAACGCCGTACTCTGTCTGTAATTACCAATAGAGAAATGAATAGAGAAATAAAAATAATATATAACCATTCCACAGTAGGAATCGAGCGCACAACCATCGCTTTTACAGTCCGTTGTCCAGCTACTCCACAATAGTACTAATATATTCACAAATTCTACAACTCTTTTTCGTAATATCAAAAATAAGTTACTAAAATAACATATATTGTTTAGTCATAGTCATAACACTATGCACTCAAAATCATATTTCAGTAAAAGTAAAGTAACTTTACCTTTACTCACAGCAAGAATCAAACCTGCGATCACCTAAACAAAAACACAACCCTTCTAACATCTTTCAAATCAATGCGAATTAAATAAACAATTACTCATGTTACCGTCGTACTACGCAATGCAAGCTGATTTTACTATTACATAGACATTTTATTACAAATTCTTTGAAGTTTTCCTTTGCTCTCAGTTTCCCTACTTTGAATTTAAAATATCCCTAACGTATCTAAAACGGTCTACGATAGGGGGTCTGAAATACCCCCAGTACTTTATCGATCGCCAGATGGAAGGACGCGAATAGAACTCTTGAATTAGACTTGTTTTCCATTGCGTTGCTTGCTATAAATAATCCCATATTTTGAAATTCAACTTTTATTATATAAATATTCAAGAGGTGCTAGCAACGATATAGCGTCTGAGCTTAAAAGTGGGTTGGTTGTGAGTTCGATTTCGACTCAATGTCTCGACAACTACCTAACATAAGCAATGCTTCGAATTCGAGGTAAACGGAGTGTCTTGACTTATCCTACTATGTGGGAGAAAGCGTGAATCAAAGAAAAACATAGGTATAACAAATACAAAAGGTAATCTGGTAATTCAACAAATGGTTAGAAATATATTTTAATATTCACTATTTTTTAGTTAAAGAAAGAGTTATTAATCGAAAACTTTTCGTAACCGGAAAAATAGCTACATTTTAAGTGATTGTGTTCAGATAACTGGGATATTATCAATATTTTGCTATACTATACTAGAAAACAAAAAAAATACTTCTTTACATATCATAAACCACGCGAATTCTGTGGACGACGAGAACAATAATGCAGGCCAGTTCATATGATAAAATTAGATATTTAAAATCGCTCTTACGTCCAAAGTTATATGAATGAAGAAACATTCAGTTATTGAATACATTGGAGTTATTGTATTGAATGTATATTTATAGTAAATTCGCGACCGCTCGCGGTTTAGCTTACACAACTATTTATACAAACCGTTATTTCCTATTTTACCCCCTTAGGGATTTATTTAAAAACAACAACTATTTTCATTCAGAACTTCATCCAAATTGGGCCGATAAATGAGTTGTGAAAGTGCAACAGATAGACAATTATTTGCATTTATAATATTAGTATAAGTACTAAAACTATGAGACAAAGATAATAAATTATCCCATAATATTGAAATATTTATTTCGTTATTTAAATATGGCAAGTATTTTAAAGTGGTTTGTGTTACAGCTTGACGCATTTTCCGGCATAGAAGGGTATTCATTGAGAGCTTAGTGTCAAATCACTTTGTTCCCCACTCGTCGCCTAAAATTACGTGTTATGTGGCAGTACCCCAACGACGTCATTTGTCATACAAGTAAAGAAATAACTTGAAATAATAGTATTGTAAGGTCGAAGTTAGCTCTTCTAATTACCAATAAATGTATAACGAACTACTAACACTTTATCATTTCTTTATTAAATTATTTTATACTGTCTGTATATATGACTGTATAGCTGTCACCTGCAACGACAATAAAATTTTAAAACCCCTTAAATACCCATTCCTACAGGTTTCTAAAAATCATCTCTTAGTGCGCTCCTAAACTCCTCAAGGAACAAATATTCCAAATATTAGCTTCTTGCTCCCAATGATTTCTGTCAGTTAGTCACTCAGTAACATAATAACTTCATATAGTTAAATACAGATTTCTCATTAACAACAGTTTGATACTATTTGGTTGGTTTCTATATGAATATATTATTAATAATTTAAAAACTAACCATCAACTAAACAAAAAATAAATTGAAAACTAATAAAATAATTATAATAATATTAAATTTTATAATATTATAATTTAAATAAAATTCGTTATTTATTAATCGAAAGGTCAATGACCTCAGTTAGATTTTTATTTTTTTATTATAACAATGAATTCATGGTTTGTTTGAGGAAGTCCCATTATTTAACCTACTTGCCTAAGAAACGTTGCGACAGACAACTGCGTAAACAAAATACTTTTATAAAGATATGTTACATTTAATCAGTTAGGAAATGTAGGGCCTTGTTTACACTACCGAAGATTAGAAATGTTTTATGTATGTATGTATATCGTCGACGGAAAACGTATTTGCTGTAAGTAGAAAATATCAAAATTTGGTTTTATATATCATTTGAATCAGAAAAAAAAACTGCGTCGAATGATCTAGGTAGTTTTTTGCTAAGATTAAAAAAAAAATACTTACGCGTTCTCAATTTTGAAAAAATATTCATCCAATTTGTTGTAACTACCCGAAAATCCGGCGTTTTGCGGTGTCGGCGGTGTTTTTTTAACTTACAGCAATTGTGACGACGTTAAGAATCCATTGTGACTTACGCAGTCTGCCCTTATTACCTACTACTACTTAGAGCTTATTTATGTCAACTTCATTTCAAAAACATATACAAGTCTTTAAGATAATACTTATTTAGTGTTATTTATCGTTTACAGTATTTAAATTCCTTTCAAAAGAATCAGAATCCTCACTCGCCATACAAATTCAGTTCTTACTTACGACATTTTTATATTCCATAAATGGAAAACGAATTGCTGTAAGTAATGAAAAGTCTACTTCCACTTATTTTAGACACATGTAGATATTTTCAGTATATTAGTAATGTTAAAGTTTGTTCACGTACCAAAAATCATGTCTATACTGCTTATATTAACAGAGCTATGATTTTTTTTTCAAATTTAAAAACGTTTTTCGACTTTATTTCAAATTGTACTTTTTCTACTTACAGCAAATACGTTTTCTGTCGACGATATATTTAGTTACTTCATTCAACTTAAACATTTAGTTGGTATATAGTAATCACTTAGTACTCTAATTTCTAACATAGCATCAAGACAACTTTAGTATTTTTTTAACTTTCTAGTAATTATTTTTGCATATTTCAACAAATAATAAGACAAGCAGGGCAGTTTGTTAATAAACGTCACGGATAGCCAGAATAAATATAGTTCGCAACCTTGTACCAACTAAATTGCATCACCTATCGTAAACACAGTTACAATGCTGTAAGAAGCTTGACTGACGCCACTGACACTTTTCCAGCATAATGATTAGAATATAACGATTTGGAATACGCTCTGATAACTAATATTTCTTCATTTTTACGTATTTTTCGTATACTTCCGAATACTATAGTAGGCCCCTGCCTACTTAGGCTTAGTGCGTAATTGTGTGCTTAGTGGTGGAACTAAACGCCGCGCTTTGTGTGGTTGGCAAGAGCAGAGAAATGATAACAATTTAAATATAATGTAATGGTAATCGAACTTGTAACCATCGCGCATTTAGTCACCGGCTTTGGCACGATGATTTCTTTTTTTTTTAGCTTCACCCCACCTTTCCGCCGAATTCGGAGGCATTGCGTGTTAAGTGGCGGAAATAATAAATATTTTCACTCCTCGAGTGGGAATCGAACCCACAACCAGTCGACAGTCACACGCTTGTGCCACTGCGCCACGACTGGCCTCACGATGATTTCATTTATATTAATAAAATAAAAACTGATAATAGTTAATGAAAACTAAACATATTTTAAATATTGATTCTTCCTATCAACCAAACGCTAAACAATTCGTATACAACATATATATAGAGATTTTCCATTCGGCCTCAGCGTACATACGAGTATGTGGCAGGTTGTTGGAAACTACCACCGAACACGCAACGCGGAAAAATGAATGGCTCGTAGAAAATGGAGTGCTTCGAATAAAGCTTTTGTCCATTCCGCTATCGTATCTTTTGACTATTATTCATTGCTAAAGTAGATTAATTTCTAATGTTTTATTTAATTTTATTATTTGTTTTTTGAAATAACCTAGTGTTAAGACACTACGTTTTCCATTCCCGACTAGGTTAAGACATTGTATGTTGAATGACGGAACTTAACACCGCTTAAAGTCTTAAGTTTTAAAGTAATGTTTTGATTTATAATGTTACTATTGAACAAATGTCTACCTGTAACTCTTTAGATATGTATTTATTGAGTAAATTATACATATATAGATTGCTTTATAGTATATACTAAAGGATCGTCGCGGTTGACTAGCTGGGCTCCCTTTCCAATTCCCTACAAGGGAAAATTAAACTTCTGATACCATGGCCTTTGAGAAAAAATATAAAGCAGGAGAGAAAAAATTCAAAGTCTAGTTAATGTTTATCAATACCTATATATTATCATCAAATAGTTGTAATATGTACGTAACGCTAAAATAAAAAATTGTTGGCTAAAAATTCTAAGCGCTGGTTCTTTCATATTACTGTTTACACTGTTTGAATTATTCAATAAGAATATGAAGATATTTTTCAAATAATCAAAACAATACTGCTTAATAACTACTTTTGTTACCGAAGTATTGAAATCTTTTTCTAATAAAGTTCTAAAAATATATATACACAGTATTTACAACCAGCTTTTCCGCGGTATATTCACGGTATGTTCGCGCAACGACGATATATAACATCTACAGGAGATGTTACCAGCCTTGTTTTGTGATTTTAGTATGTTTACCTATGGATAGAAGACTTCGAAAGATTTTATTTACTCTACATTCAAAATATAGATAAATTTAATGAAAAATAATAGCTAGCTGTTCAAATTCAAGCCTAACGCTAAAAGATAACTTAAGGCTCAAAATTATTTACCTATTAAGTGTTTCTGTTAATTATGTAAAGATTCGATGCATTTTGATACATATTAAAAGCTGTTACTAAAACGATGTTGTTTTCACCAATTTCAACAAAAAAAGGAAGAAAATATAATTCAAATAATTTAAAACAAAGCCCATATAAAATTAAATACAATACAACATAAATAATATTAATAATAAACCTTTATTCGCTCGCGCCCTACGAACTTCATGAAGTGTACACAAGTGAATGGACCTACTCGTAGTTTGTGATAATATTTGCCTTATATTGTGGCATGAGAAACGTTATTTATCTTTGTTAGTATGTTTATTATCGATGTTGTGTAACCATTGAATGAAGGCCAGTTCGGTTTGGTTGTTTGGTGCTGGTATGACTGCCTCAATGTTAGATATTTGGATTTATGAATTGTTTTATTTACATATATTTTTTAGGTTCACACTGTATCCCACACACAGCGGGGTAGGCAGAGGGAACCTAGTGTTATGACTATATATTTCCACTCCTCGAGTGGGAATTGAACCCACAACCAGTCGTTTACAGTCACATTTTTGTGCATTTGCGCCACGGTTGGATGGATTAGATATTTATTTATATAATTATTCTAAAAAAGCTATGTTATGACCATAGTGTCTATATAGTCTTCTTTGCTTGCTTTTGGGATTAATTCGAGACTTTACGTGTTAAGTAGAAAAATGCCGCACTGTCTTTCCAGATCTGAGCAAATGTTAGTAGTTTCATAGTAAAACGCTTTTACACATTTGTACGTATAGTAAAATACGTAAGTGATAACTTCATTGTTAAATCACATGACTATAGGTAGATATATATACATACTTATACGTATTATCTTTTGAGCCAAGTGTATAGCCAATATTAATAAAAAAAAAATCAGGAAGCGCGGGTTCGAATTCCGCTGCAGTCAAAAATTTTTATACGTTTTCTAAAGGTCTTTTTCAATTTTCTTAAGTGTGGAAAATCACTTTAAAATTGTTTTAAAATGTTAATTTTAACTCGTACTATATATCGTGGTAGATAAATAATTTTCATATCCTTGTCCTTATCTTAATATCATCTCAATATCATTTAGGTGCAATGTGTCGGTTTCGGGCGGAAACTAGAGAAAGGAGTGTCTTGACACAAGGTCCTCTCTGACTTTGCAGAAAAAGCTTCAAAGAACCATTTTAATACAATACCTACATTTCATAAGTAGCTAAGCAATCTTACGAGTATATCATTCAATCAAATTATGTTAAACTAAATATCCAAACAAAATAAATAATAACATAACAAAGTAGCAACTAACCTCGTCTAATGTTTAAAGAGGAAACTGACCACGCCCCAGACATTTTCTCCAATGAAAGTTGCCAAGTTTTGACATGTTGCCCGACGAGAAGTATTTGATATTATCGCAACTAGTTGTAGGACAAATATGTTTGATTAGGTAATAATGTACTGATATGTTGCTAACTATAATGTTATGGTGCAGTGGTGAAGTTATGTTAGCGGTAAAGACGGTTGTTGCTGGTTCGATTCCTACCCGGGTGAATTGAGAGGCTTTTGTGGCGTAGTTAAACTACAAACGCCATTGGTTGTAGGTTCGACCTTCACTCAAGGAAATGATTATGCTTAAATTACTTCCATTCCTCCGCTTTCGATACTTGGGACAATGTCTCGATTTCTGGGAGCAAATCGAGAACGGAGTGTCTTCACATTAGGTTTTTTCTAATTATTCTGCTATGAATGAGTATATTTAAATTACTTTCACATATCTGCTGTGGATGGATTTCTTTGTAGTATACAAAGAAATCCATCAACCAGAATGTCAATGTTCGATATGTCTTGAATACAGACGGAAAGTAGAGAAGAGTCTTGACAGTAAGAACCACAGAGAGAACCCTCTCTCTCTACATATGGGGCAAGAGCGTTAAATTGAGATAAAAAAATGTAGCCAAAAGTATGTAAAATTAGTTAAAAACTTTGTAATTCGTTCGTTGAAGTAAAGTAAAGACGATAATAGAGTAATAATTTGATTTTCATGTTCATTAATCATATTAAATGATACTTTCATGGAATTTATCAAAAAATATTTTATCATTATATAATAGCCACAGATATCGTAATAATTGTGTCGAATGACACGCGAATGGTACCTAAGCAAGCTGTAACCTACAATTGTAGTGTTAGCGAAATATAAATATTCAAATTATTTTTTAACATAAACTCTAAAAAAAATAATTTAATTTAATTTACATATGTATAATATATTCTATATATATCTTTTTTACCGTCACCCATGTTCCATACACACAGGGAACCTAACGTAATGACTCTCCGTTCCCCAATTCTGGAGGCGTGTTATTATTTTTATTCCTCGAATGGAAATCGAATCCACAACAAGCGTTTACAGTCACGTATTGTGCCTCTGCGCTCTTACTGGCCTTCTAACTACGATAAATTCAATTTAAACTATTTTTGTCTAACATACATGTAATATTTTATTATTCTACATGAAGTATCTTAACTAGAAGAAACTTCTAGTCAAGATACTTCTTATATCTTGACTAGGAGTATCTTCAGAGATATCTTGACGCTTCTCTTCGCCTATTGTGCTAAGCAAGAAATAATTACATATTAATGTATATTTTGGATTCTAACCACACCTATGAAAAATTACTTTATATGTTTCAAGTCTAAATTTCCGTTCCATACCTAATTTCTTAGTAATATGTTAATAAGATTATTTGTGTAGTTTAGTTCATTGGATTCTCGTCGCAATGAAATCCAAGGCGACAGTAATTGCCATCTACAATTTTCTAATCCTTCAAATTCTAACAACCGCACGTTTGTTTCACCTTGTTTTAATCTAAGTAATTTTAAATTCCATGTTATCAGTACTTTGTCACAACATATATTTGTATACCAATACATGGTGCCTTCAATCAGGTGTAACAAATTCGCCAAATATTAGCATTATTATTGATTACCATTGTATACAAACTTATATTAAAATTTTTGCCCGATTTTACTCAAGGGACATATATCAACTTTCAGCTTCTTGTGCCCACCAGTTTTGGCTGTGTTGTTATCTGCCAGTCAGTAATCAGTATCTTAAAAGATATATATAAATATCGACGTGTTCTACGTAGACTGGTACTAGTGTAAAACACAACTTTATAGAAGAACGATTTGAAAGTTCCTAATGTCATCATTTTACATTGTTAAATCACACATACAGTGTGATTTAACAATGTGTACCTCGATATATCAGCCCTTGGAGTTAAACCTATCCGGTGTCCTTGATACCTAAAGGAAGCGACGGCTGGATGTCGAAAAGCAGGATATAAGGCTCACTGAACTAACCACTGTCAAATTTTGCAAAGTGGAGGACTTTGATTTGAAAGGTAGAACATGACCTAGCCTGGGATTAATTGCAGGAAGAAGAAGTTAGAAACCTTTAAACTGGTCTCCTGTGAATTGGCCTTTTTGCACTTATCTACGCTAGATGTGTCGATAAATGTCGATAAATAACTATTTCGTCACTGATGGCTGATTAATAAAGAACACACAGCCAAAACTACCAATTACAAGAAGCTGAAATTTGACATGCGTCGTTCTCAGGGAGCGTAAGAAAACTGCCCGTACACTTTAACCAAAGTCTCTTCGGCCAGTCAATATATTATAGATAGACAGATAACACAAAGGCGCGGCATTCTTACCATTTTCCCCGAAAATACAAGAAAGCCTGACGTAATTCCCATATCTATCTTATTTAACCCAATTACCTATAAATTATTAGAACTGTAAATCTTTATCGGTTTCGATAACGTATCGGTGTAATTTTAAGTCCATTTTGAATCAGGCCGGCTTATCGATTTCGACATATCATCTTTTGTATAATTGCCACGATTAGTAATAGCCTCGTAATTGTATTTATATCTAAATAGTAGCCAAATTATTTTTATTAGGTTGCCACTAAACATTTATATGTATTTGATAGGTTTTTGTTCAATAAAATAACTTTGCGATTATATTTTTATGCTATTTCTCGCATAGAAGGGTAGTCGGAAAGGATCTAGTGTCAAGACACTCCGCGCTCCACTTTCCGCATAAAATCATTTAACATTACGTGTTGTGTGGTGGAACTCAATGCCGGGCCCCGTCTTTGGTACAAGAGCGAAGAAATGAAAATTGAGAATTTCAGCGACGACGACGACAATTTCGACAATTTCCACTGCGCCACGATAGCCTTAAATTTAAGACAAAGAGCATTTAAAAACCATAAAGTATATTAAAACTGAATTTGTATAAGTAAGGGTATTTATAATACTTGTCATATATAACCACAAAATGTATGATAAACAATATCAGCGCGTATGGCGTTGAATTGTGCCACCTATACAACGAATTCCGTCTAGAATTATGGCGGAATAGCGGAGACAGAAATATGTTGACACTAGACTCTCTTTGCCTTAACACTCGAGGGTATACAACATATTGTAGTTTATTTCATCTCACTGCTTTGGGTGGTACCTGAGACAAATGCGGCGTTGAGTTTCGTTATTCAATGTTTTGATTTTGGGCGGAAGTAGGGAACGGCGGGTATTAACCCTCTCTCTGAATACCCTGCTGCGGAACAAATCATAAACCTACAAAATATTAATAGGTAGGTATACCTTTTTTTAGCTTCATGCTGTATCCCGCCCACAGCAGGGTAGGCAGAGGGACCCTAGTGTTAAGACACTCCGTTCCCCACGCACCGTAGGTATACCATAGGTATACAAGTAACTTTTCTAAAATCACGAAAATAACAAAATTAAGTACAATATAACACTACATTTACAGATTTTACATAATTTAAGTACCTAAATGAAATCTCTACTTGAACGTATATACATACATACATACATACATACCTTTGGAATGGTATGAATGAACCCTTTATCGTTTACTAATCATCGAGTAGCGTTTGTTCAGGCAATCTATCGTAAACTAATAGTGAGGCCACTCCTATGATTTCCGGCTTCTACAAATATTGTGCCAACTTATCTTATACTCGTTACGAAACCTTATTTTTCCAATCTTTAAGGATTTTTTATTGGTATTTACATAAAAAAATGTATTTAGATGGTATTTATGTATAATTTTTTAATTAGCAATTAACATTTGTTTAGCTTCACGCTTTTTCTATATAAATAGGGGTTTTTTAGCTTCACGCTGTATCTCGCACACAGCAGGGTAGGCAGAGGGAACCTAGTGTTAAGACACTCCGTTCCCCACTTTCTGCCAAATTCAGAGGCTTGCGTGTTAAGTGGCGGAACTTAACGCCGCGCTTTACCTCGACACCAGAGCGAAGAAAATGGAAATATAATTTCCACTCCTCGAGTGGGAATCGAACCCACAACCAGTCGTTTACAGTCACACGCTTGTGCCATTGGGCCACGACTGGCCACTCAATAGCATATAATAAGGTAGTCAAAGAAAACCTAGTGTCAAGATATCCCGTTCTCCGCTTACTGCCTGAATTTAAGACATTGTATGTTAAGTGACAGAGCACTACACCGCGTGATGTTTAAACAAAAGCAGGGTGAAGATATGGAAATAACTAAACTATGATCATCCCACGAAGTGGGAATGGAAGCCATAACCAATCGCGATTACAGAAACACGTTGTTCCACTGTGTCACGATAATCTCATCAAATGCATAGTTGTTATTAGAATCGCACTTAAAGGAATATTTATGGCCACTATATTTTCAGTGTTAAGTTACGCAAAACTTTCAAAGTCTTAAAGTAAAAACGAAATTATTATTCACAAAAAATATTTTTTCAGGCGTGGGTTCAAATCCCGCTGCGTTCAAATTTATACGTTTTCTAAATGTTTTTTTCTCTCACAATCTCTCTGCACTACTGCATACTTAATTGCAAAGCAAAAAATCAAAGATTAATAAAATTTTTACCCGTGGGGGGACGGGTTAAGAATACAATTCCCCCCCGCCGCTGGGTAGCGTCCCGTAAAAGGCGGGTAACCCAAGCTTGGTGGTAGGAGATTCGTTCTCCGACTGGCTCGCGACCACTATCGTGTCAAAGACGAACCGCCAAACATCTGCTGATGTGTTCCGGTTCGATGGCATGTAAGCCAGCTCTCCCTATTCCCTCCATTCCCATCCTTCCTCTCTCCTTCTGTCCTACATTCCTAAGGCTGGCAACGCATCCATAACTCTAATGTTGTGGATGTCTATGGGCGAAGGTAACCACTTAAGACCAGGTGGGCCATCTGCTCGTTTGCCTCCTTTGTTCCATAAAAAAAAAAAAATCAAAGATTAATCAATTTTTTATCACTTTTTTTAGATTTTTTGTTACACCTGGTACCAGATATATTACTTGAGTACTCAAAACGGTTATAAGATCCCAACTGTTGAAATTAAAAAGGCGCGTCTAAGTAGTTATCTTTTCTACATCTATAGACGTCGGTAACTCAAGTACCTACCACTTAAAGATAGGTAAACCGTGTCTCAATAAGTTAAAGGAATCCCTGCAAGACTTTCCTTAGCTATGTTTGTATGTAAATGTTGAAAGGGGTTTTTATTTAGTTTGGTTTTTTCTTTTTTTTTAGCTTCAGGTAGGCAAAGGGAACCTAGTTTTAAGACACTCCGTTCTCCACTTTCCGCCGAAATTTGGTATACATACTATATAAATTCCGAAAAATTAAGGAACAGAAAATAACAAGTGCCAGGGTGCCAGTCGTGGCGCAGTGGCACAGACGTGTGACTTCAAACGACTGGTTGTGGGTTCGATTTCCACTCGAGGACAGGGAATATTTAATATTTCCATTTTCTTAGCTCTGGTACCGAGGTAAAGCGCGGTGTTAAGTTCCGCCATTTAACACGCAATGCCTCAGTCTTGATGCTTAGTTCTTTCTACCTATACCATGCGGGATAAAGCGTGAATGTTTCAATGCCTACCCTGCTGTATGCAGGATACAGCGTGAAACTATTAAAACTTTTTAAAATAAAAATTAAATTCTAAACTTATAGTCAAATTTAACGTAACATTCGAAAAAAAACGAAAATAATAAGGAAAAATAAACCATAACCAACATTTTAATACAAGTATGTGTAATTTATGATCTAATAATGGTAGTATTATTTGATCTGAGCTTTATTAAATTTTCGTAACAATACTAAAAGCTTTCTGTACAGTCTTTTGTATTCTTGAAATAGATCTGTAACAAAATATTATCATGGAACAGATGATTATACAAACAATTGTTCAAAAGACTACTTTAGTGTTACACCAAATGTACCTTGTATCCCCTATTGTCCTTTTTATTAGTAAAATGTAATGATATATTTATATATATATATATATATATTATATATATATATATATATATATATATATATATATATATATATATATATTTATATATATATATATATATATATATATATCTATATATCTATATATATATATATATATATATATATATATATATATATATATATATATATATATATATATATTATAATGATAATAATGCTATTTTTAATTTCAAGGCTTCGCCGCGTCAACTACCAGACTGTTTCGTTGTATTACAACCCTCAGAGGTACATTTTTGAAAAATAAAGTAACCTATGTTTCAGCTTGGATTATCAAATATATTTATGTCAAAGTTCATTACAAGCGGTCAAGCGGATTAGATTTTTCACATAAACCTTTATACCCTATTTCAACCCTTTAGAGGTTGATTTTTAAAAAAATAAGTAGCTTATGTTTGACCCAGTAACTTCTACTGCTTTCATTCTAAATTTCATCCAAATCGAACAGGTAGATTAGCCGTGAGAGCATGACAGACAAACCAACAGACCTTCGAATTTATAATATAAGTATGGATTTATTGATCCATATTATATATACAAATTTACTTTTTAACTTTTACATAAATATATAAACGAGATTTTTCTTCATTTGGATAAATAGCTCCGGTCGTTTGTGCTGCGTCAGAAACGGTGCGATTTCTATTTTGGGGATTAGGTATTCAATCTATTTATCCTTATTATTATACCTAATATATTTTTAATTATCATCGTCAATTAGTTTTGATAGTCAAAATATTTAACGATTTTCAAAAGTATAGCTATTATGAAACCAACTGGATCGAAAATTATTATACGTCAAGGAATTTCAAGATTTTTTTTAATTTTTAACAAGTAGATATTCTATACTTTTACCTTCAAGAACACAATTATCCATTACTTTTTCTAGATATCGGAAAGTGAGTGACGCAAACGTCATAGTTTCTGAACGGCTAGAGAGCGTGGCGATGTTAATTTCAATCTAGGTTTAGATTTGCAATCTGTATCCATAATTCACATTGATTAGTCAAATATCAAGATTTTCTTTAAATAAAATATGCATATATATTTACTCGGATACTTTTAAAAAATACTATGCTTTTCTTATTATTCATTTTTCGTTGATATGTAAATAACGTCGAAGTATAGGTATACAATTGTTTTTTATTTATTCCTGAAAAACAATCGTAAGTCCATGACATTTTCACGGATCAAGCTTCAACGATTCTAGATTCTAGATTCTATTCTCAATTTTACTACTTAGGCAAGGTACTTTTTTTCTTTTTTTTTTTTATGGAAAGGACAAGGCAAACGAGCGTTCGGGTCACCTGGTGTTAAGTGAACACCGCCGCCCACGGCCCCGTGTAACACCAGAGGAGCTACAGGGACGTTGCCGGCCTTTGAGATGGTACTACTAGGTAGCTATATTTATTCGAAAGAAAATGCTATGAAGGCTTTTTCAACTTCACTATGACATCTATATCTATTCAGGGGATCTTATCCCGTTCTGGTTAGACAAAGCGCGGCGTTAAGTTCCGCCAGTCAAAAAAAAAATATCTGTAAATACAGGCAAAAAGAATAGTAACAGAATGAAAGGGTGGAGGAATGAAAATTAATATAAATTGCAAATATAAATTGTAAATCATTGCCCTGAATGGAAATAGAACCTACAGCCAACCGTATTTACAGACGATATCCCACTACGCCATCTATGACCTATCTGTTTTTTTTTTTTATAGCTTCACGCTGTATCCCGCACACAGCAGGGTAGGCAGAGGGAACCTAGTGTTAAGACACTCCGTTCCCCACTTTCCGCCGAATTCGGAGGCATTACGTGTTAAGTGGCGGAACTTAACGCCGCGCTTTACCTCGACACCAGAGCGAAGAAAATGGAAATATTAAATATTTCCACTCCTCGAGTGGGAATCGAACCCACAACCAGTCGTTTACAGTCACACGCTTGTGCCACTGGGCCACGACTGGCCACAACCTATCTGTTCCCCTTTCAAAAATCAACAATACGCAATATTAAAGCAAAAAATATTATACGGATATGATAAATTAAATATCACATCTCCATTCATACTGGCCACTTAACTGTTTTTATTAACATTAGGTACAAAAGTTGTCAGAACATCAGATGATTGTCAATTGGCTTATTTTACGTAGTGACGTAAGTGATGTAGATCGATATCGTATATGTAGTTCAAAGTCGATAAAAGACGTTTAATAAAATTTCGAGGTAGTTCGAAGTTCTTTGAGTATTGCAATGTGGGTATTGGTTTACAATTATTATTATTTTGGCCTTGTTTGCGTTTACACATTACAGAATTTTCATATTACAAAAACACTACTATTATATGATAGTATACTAAAATTGTTATTTTTTTGTATTTTTGGTGATATCATGAATCATCGAATCAACTAAAATTTTATTCGTATCTATCCATATGTACACTCAACCTAACCAAATGTGTATCCAAGAAGATATTGAACCTGCTACTGTCGCGTCATACACACAGTCAAATTCTCCACCACGCCTTCATCGCATAAACTACTTATCCTTACTTAGTTTATTATTCGATTTAAGGAAATATCCAGAAAAGTAAAACTATATATTTTTTTCTACGATAATATAACTTGTTCCTGCTTGAGAAATTCAATAAAAAAAATAATTTCAAGTACAACTTACGTAACGTCTTATTTGCACATTTAGGATATGAAAAATATTTTTAGAAAACGTAAGAAAATTCAACGAGGTAAAACTCAACCCGCGCTTTTTAGAAACCGTTCAAACGCTCTAACTACTAAGCCATACGTTCTATATACAATGCTTTCTAACGTCTCCCGCTACGTACAATTTTTAAAACATTTCCTACAAAAGGTGGCGTTCAAGTATTACGTAAGCATTAGTAATTAAGCATACAAGTAAACAATTGTAATAAATAATTACAATTATTTACTCCTCCCTCTCCCTTGTCAGCAAAGGTAAGCAAACCTCTTACCCCCTCTCCCATGTTTACGTAAACATTTTTCAATTCACGTATTGTTTTTCATATTAATTAAAATGTTATAAAATTTTCGAGAATCCCCGAAAATGAATTTCATTTTCAAGCGAAGACAATGGGAGGGTTGCCATTAATGTAAAAAAGTAAATAATTACCAATGACGTAATCATCATCTAGACTCCCCTACCCCCCATGTCATCTAAAATAAGCAAAGCAAAGACCCCCAACTATTGTGCTTACATAATACTTGAACAGCCCCAAACCTGAAACATAACTTATATAGACATAGACATAGATATATAAAGAATTATACAAATCTAGATCGCATAACAACAGCAAAAGCAAATAAAATACTAACCGAAATTTTATAAGTATCATTTGGCAAGTGACGTCACTATTCCAGTCGATAAGGGCGGAACTGTACAAGGTCACTGGCAGATAGTGCGTGGGATCAAGGACGCTGTATAGGAACTGCTGAGAATAATATTAAAGCTGGAATATATGTATTTTTTCTTGTCAGATATTAAATGTGGTTTCGATGGGCTTTAGTTGTTTCGGATTGTATTTCTGTAAGTTTGTTTTATGGCGTGTTACATGTTGCTGAATTATGGTAATGTATTGTTGATTTTTTTAGTTCTAGGTAACCTAGTGTTAGGACACTCCGTTTCCCACTTTCCGCCAAATTCGGAGGCATTAGGTGTTAAGTGGCAGAACTTAACGCCGCACTTTGCCTTGATATCAGAGCTAAGAAAATGGAAATAATAAATATTTTCACTCCTCGAGCGGGAATCGAACCCACAACCAGTCGCTTTACAGTCACAGTTTGTAGCGTCTGCACCTCGACTGGCCCCAAATGTATTGTTGCTGGTGTCGTATAAAAGAAATTTTAAAAAATCTAAAGACATAGAAATACAAATACAAAGTACAAGGAGGGTCCTTATCATTAAAATAGCGATCTCTTAAGGTCCACCTTAAGGCATAGGTAAACGAAACTTAAAAATTGTATAGGCTGTGATAAATAAAGAAACGACAGTATTTAAATAATTATTAATATAAGTGTAAATTTATACGTATACTTACATAAATATACACACGTATGTATTG
The DNA here is from genome assembly GCA_019049465.1 of Dryas iulia moderata. Taxonomy (NCBI): domain Eukaryota; kingdom Metazoa; phylum Arthropoda; class Insecta; order Lepidoptera; family Nymphalidae; genus Dryas; species Dryas iulia. The sequence continues at coordinate 11,242,274 of CM032426.1, forward strand.
TATAAATGTATGTATATACGTCCACATAAATACAATCTTATAAGTATATAAACGAAATAGAAAGAATAAAATGTTACCTAAATGGTCTAAACATGTAGTAAAAGTTCTAGTAAAGTTTATTTTTATTGTTGTAGGCTTAGATATTGTTTAATTTTTTTTATTATAGCTAACCATATTTCCTAAAGATTATATATATGACTACTAAAGATTTACTTCCTTTCATAATCACTGCTTTAAGCCTGGTTACTTTGTCTAAAATATACAATTTCTTTAAAGTATAGATTATTGGTGCGAGCATATACAAAGAAAAGTATTAACAAATTCTATAAAAATATAAACTTTATGACTACCTTCACAGAACAAAAAAAGCTCATAATGCACTTTTACATAGAAAACCCTATTCAAACAAGATAATTAAATTTTCTATTGAAACCAAAAACAATGGGTGGAAGATACAATATTTCGCAAACATCAGAAGACGTTTTAAAATATTTCTACAGTACTGTGTATGACAGGATAATTCCTCTTTGTTAAAAAAATAAACCATTTTATTTAACGCCATTGTTCTCTTAACGGGGATCCGTATTGTTTATCGCTTTTATTTTACCTGCCCTTTAGAGATCCAGTGCCTTTAAAGATTTTGAGAAATTACGCGTTGCTTGGTGGTTGTTTTACAATGAAAGTATTTTTAGCTTCACTAAAAAGGAATTGATTTAAATTTTATGGTTTTTTTTTCAATACTTTTGTCCGGGTTTGGATTTTAAATTTTAAATATATTTTCGGTAAAAATGTTGAGGAACCGATTTTGTAACATCGACTGATCGTCCCTTATATGAGCAATTTACAATAATTTATAAACTTTATTCAGGTTCGATAAATATATAAAAAAAAAAGAAACATTGACAATTAGAACAAAAACAAACACACAAACGCTTTAATGCTGTTAGCACACACATACACAATGTGCTCATATTGCACTTTTCGATCATTATTAATTGTATGTCACAAATGTGTTTTAAACACAAAATTACCCAATCACTTATTTAATTTTCATTAACATATAAAATAAATATTATGTCAAATGACAAAGATATTTAGAAAATGTATAAAAACTTGAGCGGCGAGATTTAAACCAGCGCCTCCTAAATACCGTCAAAGCACTCTCGCCACTGAGCCATGCGCTCTACTACCAGCTGCGTCGAAATTCTTGTACGCTTTATTACAACTTATTTTTGTTGTTTAAGAAATTGTAAAAAAAAAATAATAATTTTTTATACGTTTTCTAATAACATTTTAAAAATGTTTAAAAGTATGTAAAATGACGTTTAGGTAATTTTATAATGTCGTATTTATGACAGGCAGTGTGTCAGACATGTCTGCCCAGTAGAGTTTAATGTCTGAGTGTAGGTACATGTTGTAATGATTGCGGGTTCAAGTCTTATGAGGCAGAATTACAAATCAGTAACTAACAAATAATAGGCTATTATAAAAAAGATTATTTGTAAAAAAATAGATAAATTATATTTATTAAATCTCTCTAAAATAGCAAAAAATAGAAGAATGGATTTTTTTTTTTACTTTACACTATCTTCCGCACACAGCAGGGAGGGAAGAGGGAACCTAGTGTTAGTAAGATACTCCGTTCCCCTTTCGGTCGAATACTGGAGGTATTATCTATTAAATGGTGGAACTTAACACCGCACTTTGCATCGATACTAGAGCGAAGAAAATGATAATATTAAATATTTGCTCTCCTCCACAATTAGTCGCTTTTGCAGTCACACTTTGTGCCCCTGCGCCATGACTGGCTTTGGAACTTATTAACACTGTTTTTTTACGCTGTTACATCCGGAGAAATAAAAAGAGAAAGAATTCACTCGGTCTCAATTTGCCGCCCGATTTCAATACATTTCGAGTTGAGTGCTTACCAGAACGAAGAAATGAAAATAATAAAATTATGACCATTCCTCTTACCGGGAATCGAATTTACAACTAGTCGCGGTAAGTCTAAACTAAACTCACTGCGCCACGATACTCTCAAGAGTTGCACTTGTTGATTTCTTCTCGCTCAAAAGAGCGGGGAGATGGTACCAGGGCGTTGCCCTTTTGCCATTGTATTCTGCGTCGCCCATTAAGATGGGCGAGTCCTTGGGGGGGCCACTTGGTGGCCAACAACTAGGATGACCCCTTGTTGCCAAGGGGGTTTGGAGATGACGAAGAGGTAGGAGATGAGCACATGCTGCCCGGGCGAGAGCCCAGCCGGGTGAGACCCTCGATTACTCGGGGGAGGCCCAGCTGAGGCACTCAGCGACCGAGGCAGCGCTCAGGAGTCTGGTAGGGGGAGGAGATCCCTGGGGAATCGTCGGCGATCAGGTGGTCGGGAGTGCCAAGGCGCAATGTCGCGGACATGTGGAAAGTCCGAGGCATCAGCGCGGCTGAACATCCTTGCTGCGAGCGATCTGATGTGATCGTCCAGGAGCTCCATCCGAAGGTCCCGGTGAAGGGTAGAGTTCCGGACGAAGTAATGCGCGGACGCGGCCTTCCGTAGGGCCAAGTTCTGGACCGTCTGCAGAGATTTCCTGGAGGCTGTCGAGGTCAGGGCGTACCAGGCCGGCGCCGCGTACGTCAAGTGTGGCCTGACGTACGTTTTGACCAGCGCGACCTTGGTACGCAGGGGAAGCTTCGGCGCTCTGAGTAGTGGCTTCAACATGGAGAGCGCGATCCTGGCGGCGTTAGTCGCCTTCCGTGTCTGCTTCACCATGGTGAGTTGCTGGTCGAGGGTAACGCCCAGGTAGGTTGCCTGACGTGACCACGGGACGGGTATTCCCTGCAGCTTAAGTGGCGGCGGCGGAGGCTTGTTGCGACCCCCAAAAATCACCGTCTGGGTCTTGGTGATATTGAGGGTCAGCCTCCATTTCGCCAGCCAGTCCGGCAGCAAATCGATGGCCTCTTGTAGTAGGGCAGCAGCTCTCTTGATATTCATTGACTTCGTCAGCAGCGCGAGGTCGTCGGCGTATAGTGCCAACATGGCTTGCACAGGAGTTGGGACGTCGTCGGTGAACAAGCAGTAGAGCGTCGGCGATAGAATGCTACCCTGCGGTACTCCTGCTGAAATGCGGTGAGCTTCAGAGATGGCCGTCTCCACTCTGACGCGGAATATCCTGTCGGAGAGGTAGCTGGCCAGGATGCGAGTTAGATGAGGCGGGAATTGGGCTCTTATGATCTTGAACAAGAGGCCCGGGTGCCAGACTCTATCAAAGGCGCTGGCGACATCCAAGAAGGCTGCGGCTGCGTATTCCCTCTTGTTCACAGCGGCCGTAGCGTGGTGAACCACCCTTGCGATCTGATGAGTGGTGGAGTGGCCGCTGCGAAATCCGAACTGCTCGGGGCGTAGCTGGACATGCGCCTGGACGAGAGGTAGAAGCAGCCTCTCGAGCAGTTTAGATGATGTGCTGAGCAGTGTGATAGGTCTGTTGTTTTCTGGCTTCCTCGTGTCCTTGCCTGCCTTCGGTATGGTGATGACAAGACCCTCCTTCCACGCCCGGGGGAAGTAACCCAGGCGCAGAATCCCGTTGAAAAGTCTTGTCATGGTGGCGATCAACTTGTGGGGAAGGTGGCGGAGCGCACTGTTCGGGACTCCATCCAGTCCCGGGGCCTTCCGTGGTTTGAGGGTCCCAATTGCCTTCTTGACTGCCGATGGCGAGAAGAAAGGTGGGGTTGACGAGACGCCGGCCAATTCGGAGAGTTTGCGGGTGATCTCTTCTTCCATTGCGTCGTGCGTGGTTTGACGCAAGCTAGGGTTTGGAGAGAACTGGGTGGCAAGGTGTTCCGCCAATATCTCAGCTCTCTCCTGTGCCCCATAGCGAAGTGTCCCATCGCTGTGGAAGACTGGGTGAACGGCTGGTCTCTTTTTGGTAAGCTGGCGACACAGCTTGTTCAAGGAGGGCTGGTCCTCACTGGCCTCCATGATGCGGGTTTCCCACTTTTCGCCGGCAACTGACTCGAGTTCGGCCCGTATTTGCTCTATAAGACTATTAAGTTTAGTCTTCAGGGCCGGGTCCCGAGTCCTCTGCCACAGTGTCCTGGTCGTCCTCTTCTGCTGCAGTAGTAGGCTGATCTTCCGCGGGGTGGGTGGGAGCACACGGGGGCCGTTCACAGTGGAGGCTTCTTGCAGTGCCTGACTGATGCAGTTGGTGATCTTCTGTTCGGCCCGGTCGATGCTGTCAGGGTCCGCCAACGGTTCCAGTGGGATCGCGGACTGCTGCAGCACCTCTCCGAAGCGTTCCCAGCATATCCTTGGCTGAGACGGGGGGGATCTGGCAAATGTTAGTTCTCCCGAGACCACCATTAACACAGGATGGTGGTCAGACCCGAATGCTGTGGGTAGTGTATCGAGGGACACCGATGGAGCTCCCTTAATTACTGCTAGGTCGATGGTGCTGGGACGGTGTCGGTCGACCGGCGAGTAGTGGGTGGGCATGTCTGGGCCCAGCACTTCGTACCCATTGCGCCACGAATCTTCATAGAGTTGTTTGCCGGTGAAACATCTGGTCTGGCATCTCCAGGCCGGGTGTTTACTGTTCCAGTCACCGGCCAGGAGTGTAGGTGTGGGGCTGTCCAGAAGCTTTCTCACCTCCCTCAAGTCCAGTCTGCTGGAGGGCGGCCGGTAAATCGAGTATAGGGAGTGTTTGACACCCCCTATCTGAATCTCGATGCCGAATGCGTCGAATGAGCGGACGTCCGGTGTTGTGAGGGGCTGGAACACTACGCTGCGCTTTACGGCGATGAGTAGTCCCCGTCGTCTGATGTGTGGTGGAGGGTCTAAGCGGAGGATATGGTAGCCCGGGATAGTAACATTATCCCGGGGGCGCAGGAATGTCTCGTTGAGCAGTGCTAGGTCGATGTGCTGATCTCGCAGGAGGTGGCGCAGGAAGTGGAGCCGCGGCTTCAATCCTGCGGTGTTCCAAAAGATAGCCCGTAACTCAGCCATTGCGAGAGATGATTTTGTTGAGGCCATCCATTACTGCCCTTACGGCATCTTGACCTTCCCGCAGGGCTGCCAGGATGCCCATAAGTGCGTCTATGGCGACATCCAGTGGGATGTTATTTCCGGAGGGGCGTTGCGGCGGCAGGGGTGCCTCAGCTTGGGCTGGAGCTGTATGGAGTTCTGTGTTCTGGGCCGGCATCTCTGGTGCAGGCTGCGCCTTGCCCTTTTTCTTCTTCTTCGCCCGCTTAGGCTTGGCTCCCCTCTCTGTAGGGGGGTTAGCCGGGGCCATAAGTGTTGGCGCGTCAGCTTCGGCTTGGACTTCGATGCGGTTGACTGGGGCCGTGGGTTTCCTCTGGGTTGTGGCCTTGGTGATGGCCACGGCGCCGGCATTCTTATTGCGTACCTCTCTTTTGAATTGAGGGCACGCAATATGGTTGGCGGGGTGAGCACCCCCGCAGTTAGCACATGTTGCTGGTTCATCCAGTGGGCGCGGGCAGTCACGTGCGTAGTGTGGTTCGCCACAGCGGACGCATGCCTGTCTGCGGTGGCAACCGTGACTGGAATGGCGGAAGGCCTGGCAACGATGACACTGCGCAGGCCCCCGCTTTCCTCTCCAGGCTTCTATTTTGACCCCCGGCATGTACATCAATTCTGTGATGTTGTAGAGCCGGGGGGTTAGGTCCTTCGGGTTTTTCAAGACTGCTAAGAAAATGCAGCCGGGTCTTCCTTGCTTCGCCGATATAGCTCGGACATATTCGGGCTGATAGCCCAGTTCTTCGAGGGCACTGTGGATTTCTTCAGGGGCTGTGGTTACTGGTAGTCCACGAATGGCGATCTTCAGACTACGCTCTGATGGAAGAGCGTAGGAAAACCAGGACAGGTTCTCCGTCTTTTCCAATTCCGAGAGGTATCGTTGATACGTGCGGTATTCGTCTTCAGATGTAGGGGAGAACCTGACTCCCCTTCCAAATGGGCGTGCGTTCGGAGTATGCCCGAGGATGTCCCGGAGCGCCCTGAAGTGGGACGCCCAGTTTGGGAAGTTTTCTACTACCAGGGGAGGTAGCCGCTGCTTGGTAGTGGTGGTGGTGGTGGTCGTTCCAGGAGCCGCTGGAGGTGCGGCGGTGGTAGCTGTGGCTGCGGTAGCACGGAGAGCATCCGCAAAGGAAGGCCCTGCAGCTGCAGGTGTTGCGGCGGACGACTGTGCTGCAGCCATCGAGGGGACTGCGGTGAGGGGTGCAGTGGTGAAGGGCACCTGAAAAGGTGCTGGCAACTGCTGGGATGCAGTAGCTGAAGTCGCTGGTGGGGGCCCGAGAGGGCGCGTGGTCGTCTGCTGAGGTCCTGGGGTGAGGACCCTTGCTGTGAGGTCCACGGCAGGGCCCGTGGTTGGCAAGGTCCTGGGTGCTGGTCCTTGTTCCAATCTCGGGCGCAGGCGCGGGTCCCGAGGTGCTCCTGTGGGATGTGTGGGAGGCGCACAGTGGCGCTTGGGGGTGTCATCCGGGGCTTCGTCTTCCATCCTGGGTCTTCTTGTTGGTGTCATCAGTGGCGGAGGCGGAGCCATCACGCCTGGGGCAGCCGTGGCCGCGGCGCTTTCCTCGCGTTCGAGATTTTGGCGTCTATCCCTGAGGAACAGCGCAATGTGTTCCATCAGGGATTGCGACAAAATTCCTCGCTGCTGCAGTTCGGCTACAGCTTCGATGTCAGACTGCAGCTGTACGCGCGGGGAATGAGTCGCGGCTATACGGGGGGGCGCCGAGGGAGAGCGCCTCATCGTGGAATTCTTCTCCAATGTTCTAGATGGCCTGCTGGTGGTCGGGTGGATCATCGGGGTGGACGTCGCCATGGCGACCATCTCCGCCGGAGAGGCGGGTTCCTCCGTGCGCGCGGTAACATCGCGCGTCGCGGGGGAGCGCCCCGTACCAGCAAATGGTGGGCGCGCATAAGAGCGGCTGTCCTGAAAGCCTGCGGCGCTCGACGCGCTCAGGCTGGCAAGAGTGGTGAGATCGTGGGAGGGACCTCTCGGGGACCTCTCGGGGGGCCGTTGTCCAAGAGGGAGAATATCCCTCCAGTGATGCGGGTTTGGTTGTCCCGAGTCGTCTCTTCCAGGTACCGAGGGGTTCGGCTGATGCGGGGGCGGGGGTGCCCCTCCGCTGCTGCCTTCGCCATCTCCTGGGGGTGAGTGGTTTCGGAAACGGGGTTGCTCCCGCTTCGTTACGTCACGGCCGGTCATGACTACGGCCGGCTGTGGGTAGAACCTCCTGCTCGGCAGTCACTCGGCCATTGGTAGAATAGCCGTGCTTCAATGTGGCTCGGCAACTTTCGGCTTCACCTCGTGTCCGTTCGGCCCTCGTCGGGCCGCGTCTCCAGTCGCGGTCCCTCGGCGATCCTCGGTGACGGTCGGAAGTCCTCGGCAGCCCGCTTGGACTGTCGTCGACCTCCGGCCGTCCTCGTGACTCGTCGGAAACTTTCGGCTGTTTCCGCGGCTCGTCGTCGCTCTTCGGCAGATGTAGCCGATCGTCGCTACGAATTCCGGCGATCTCCCGCAGTACACGTTGGTCGTTCGAAGTGAATGCCGGCGTTACTTTTGGGTGATGCGCGGTGAGCTCTCTGTGTATTTTTAGAATAAAAATACCTGAAGAGCCCACTGTTGAAATGTTGACTCGTGCCGATGACTTGGTAGTATTCCGTAGATGGTGTACTAGCCAAGGCGGAGGCTGACTGTCCACTCTCTCAAGAGTTAGTTAACATGTCCCTTAATATTTATAAACCTGTCATAGTAGCACTTACTTATATCTCATTTAGTGTTAGTCAGGTAATAAATATAGAGATAAAAGATAAAAAGATAAGATTGTAAGCCAAATTGCAGGTATAAGTTCAGTATTGTGAAAGTTATACTGCTTTTGTCAATAGCCAGGTAGGTAATGGGTACGATTCAATTACAATTTTTGTGCAGATGTATTATTGTATTAGACGGTAGGTACAGTTTGTAACATAAAGTTTACAGCCAATAATAAAAATGTTTTTAATTTTTTAATTACGGATTTAATAGTCTTACTGTAAATTTATTATTAAAAATTCGTAGAATATTAAAATAATCGTTATTCATAATTAGGGGCCATCGTAACCCAGTGTGTCAGCGTTGGACTGTATATGTGATGATTGTAGGGCCGATTTCTACTCGAGAAAATAATAGTACGTTTGTTATTTTTATATCTCCGCTCTGATAAAAACAAAGCATGGAATACAATGGAATGGAATTGGGGAGGAAGGCGGCGACTTGAGTGTCTTGACACTAAGTTTTCTCTAGCTATTCCAATGTCTGGGAAAAAGCACAAGTTTCCATTTGCCTTTCCTATAACTATATGTAAAACTAAAAAAAAAAAGTTTTTACCAAAGTTAAAACGACATTACTTAGTCTAAGATATAAACTAAAAGAAAACTACTAATATTTAACTAAAAGACCTACTTAATATAGAAATCAAAAATAAAAAAAAACATTAGAATGAATTTCCCATGACACTTCGAGTTCTTTGTTGGTTCAAATATATGTAAATATATAAAATAATACACATTTTGTATGTATACAAAATAGTACACTTGCATAAAAATATTAATATTAAAACGTTTTCTCTTTGACATTACAAGGATCATTGCAGGTGTGGAGTATCAATACTTTGATGGGCTGACAAAAGTTATGAATATGGGTAATTGTATAATGTACGTAGATGAAACTGTATTATTTGGCTATTAGATGCATGCGTGGGAAGATCGCAAGGTGTAAAAATAAATTATCTATTTATGATATAGTACATTGCCCATTTCAAGATGTCAAAAATAATAAGAAAATATTTTTTTTTAATATTAAGCAGGATAGTCAAAATTAAGACACTCCGTTCTTCGTTTTTCGTTTAAAATAATAAAATATTCTCTGAATTCGGGCCATTGCGTATTGACTAGCGGAACTCAACGCTGCCCTTAAAAATGTTGTATAGACGCATTTATGTAGTATATAAAAAAATAACTGTTAAAAAACCGTCAAATTCATTTATTTAATTTAACTGTCAAAGTCATATTTTTTTTTTGCAATTATTTTTTAAATTTTATTAAAAAAATTAAGAAAAAAATATTATTAAAAAGTTATCACTTCAATACATATTTACACTAGATTACATTTTACTCAACAATCATTGTGCTAACTCTATTTGAATGCAAAAATAATCTAGTTTAAATTCTCAATTCCTATTCACAGTTAGTACTTAGTGCTTAAGCCTAGTTTACTGTTCAGTGCATGCGCCATCCATTTGTCACTTTAACACTAGCACACGAATCCCCCCTATTTAATGGACATAACCAAAGAATATTAAAAATAAATCAGTCCATTCTTCCATAAACAATAAGTATAAGAACAAAACGTGGCTTAGTTACTTTCTAACACATAACGATGTTAATCCCTTTAGAATACCGACAAATTGCCCGTTGCCACCCCAAGCCAAGGGCGTGATTTATACAGTTTATTTAAAAATAAAATACATCCATGTTTATATTATTTCATACAAATTTAAATTTACGAGTAAAACGCGGATGTGAATTTAAAATGAAATTAGGGTTGATAGATGTTATGTAACCCGGTTATTTTTTTGTTATTATGCTAACTTTTAACCGAATTATTTGTTTTTTTTTTTTTACAAATATTTTTATGTGAAATTTAATAAGTATATAATGAGAAAGTAAAGACAAAATGATATTTTTTTTTGATATTTTTAAATTTGGGAATATTGTTATTATTATAAAAACATTTTTTTTGTTGCAATGTTTTTATAAATATTGTAATACTATCTAAGCTAGAAAAGTGCCTAATAAATTTATATATCACATATAAAGAACTTGTTACGTAACTAGAGCATTTTTGAAGCTAACTGGCTAGCTACTAGACTTATAAGTTAATAAAATTAACAATGAAAATATTCTTAGTCTTTATCTTATAAAATATTGCAAAAATGACACCTATATTAAATTTATAACAAAAGTATTTCTATAAGTAGTCAATTAAAAATGAAAGGTATTCTTGAAGTTTCGTTTGGATAAGAAGAATCGATTGAGCATTCAAATCTCAGTATAAATACGTTTAACGTAAAAAATATAATACTTTTATTTATAAAGTCCAGCCAAAATACAAGAAAAATAAGGTTAGATACCTTAGATGGCTTAAAAAGCTCATTTTTTTAAATTTCCGAAAAGCTTAGAATTTTAAGTCAAAGGTCAAACGCTTATATAATAAGTACCTACATTGTATTATCTTGAAAAATAACAGCCTATAAGGTCGTTAACACTTAAAATCGCTGAGTAAATGTAATATTAGAATTTGCAATTCATTAAACCAACCTCATTTGTTGTTATCGTATAAGTACATTTAAGTCTTATTAAGTAGTACTGACTTACCCTGACTTCACTTGTGTTGGTATATTTTATTATTTATAACGAGTAAAAATGTATATAAATAATCATATTATTCTTTTTGTTTGAATTTGGAGATAATACATACAATAAAGCATGGTCTAGTTTTATTCAAAGGAAATTATTACTATTTGTTTTAATAGAATGACAGTTGCGGAACCTTTACTAAATTGACGATTGAAATAAATATTAATATGTCCCTTTTTTAATTATCTGTCAAGTAACAAACTATTTACAATAAAATAATTTATATCTATATTATCTGTTACGTAAATTTTTGTTAGCAGCTTTTTTTAAGTAAGTTCAAATTTTATATAAAACACTATTCAAATATACAAAAGAGATTTGTCCAATAAATCACCATTAACTAAACCTTACGCCTTTTGTGTCCACTAACATTACCTACTACAAACTATTACAAATAAATCCGGTTAACATGTAATCAAATACATTATAACTATTTAATAATACTCTTACCCGAAATCCGAAATTTATGAGGCCATTAAAACACTTTACACGTTTTACGACGGTCCCTAATGAAAACTGAATTTACAACAGGTAAATTTGACCCAATCAAATCAAATGAAATCAAATAAAATTGCATTCAACTTGACCTGTCATAATAAAACGTCTTATTTGTCAAACTTCATGTGACATGAATTGTCAACCCTAAACACGAAACGCTGAGCCGATTATGATGGGTACAACCCTTTCTAAGTGACAATAAGTTTTTTTAATTATCATAACTAATTTTACCATCTTATTACATGGTAAATAAGGTTTAAAATGGAGGATGTTATTATAAGATATTGTCTGCCAAAGTCAGCTAGTTACGTTAGTATACTTCAGAGTTCAGTTCCTGCACATCTATTTTTTGTCGGAGGGTCGAATGAATGTGAAATTAATTGAAGGGTACTTTCCCTGAAAGGGTTACGGTAACTGGGGCGCTTGATCTAATTTCACCATGGTTCCGCAAACGGCTTGCTTAAGCAAGAAAACTACTGTTTATTCTAATATAATGCTATGGGACTTTTTTGTAACGAACACTTCCGAGATGTTATTATTATTATGCGTGTTGAGTAATAATAATGCTGTTATGATAACTTATTTGTAATTTAAATGTTAATTCTTAAACTATTATTATTAATAATATAGTTGAAATCAATTACTAGTACTAGCTACTACTACTAGTTAAAAAAAAATTACTAGTACTTTTTTTCCATATTTGATCAAATACTTATCTAAGTAATTAATAAACCACATATTAAAATAAAATTACAAATTTAAACATTAAACTATGTATATCTTCCAATATTTATATATTGTATTGTAAGTCTATCACTAATATCTGCAATGCAGCAGAACGCGGCGTATTCCCGAACCCCTCTGCTCTCCCTTATAGCATAAGAAGCTTCCGCTCCCGATCAGTTGTTAAAATGATACTTTATTCCTTTGGAATAATACCTACATAAACGTATATATCAAAAAACCTTAAGATTGTAATATTTTTGTACTGAATTTTAATTTTATTCGTGTTAAAAAAGTAATTAATCTATTTTTAACGGATATATTGAGAATAATACATTGCTAATTCAACGTTTTATGTTAAACTGTTCACGACTAGAACGAGAAGTCTGATTTTTACATTAAAAATAGCTTCTTTTCTTTTAAAGTGTAATTATTTTAAAACCTAAATAACGTCATAAGCAATACATTTAATTTAAATATACTATAGTAGGTACGTTTGAGCGTTTTAATTTTGATCGTACTTGTTTTTATTGTTAAATACTTACAATCAGTTTTTTATGAGATCGCTATTAAATTAATATCGTAAATATTATTTTAATTCGCCATTCTACACTTTAAAGATGTTAAATTAAGCAAAAAAAATCTCTTTGGATCATAAAATACATGAATGAATGAATGAATGAAGGTCTTTGTACGACAACCTTGGAACCTAATTTACAATAACATTAACGATTTTAAAAAATTCAAATATTAACACCAATATCTTACGAAATAAGTAGGTATAATGTATAATTTAAGCAAAATTAATTTTAATTTAATGTTAACATATTTATACATATTTAATTAAATAATTAATTACTATATAAAGAAATACATCGCCATAAGTAACTACCTAGATATTTAATAGATTCTCTTCCTTATGAAGGACTTTTAAGTCAATATTCTTTAAAAATATGTATTAATAATGATAATGTACTTACGTCTTACTATATTCGATCTTCAACCATCCTAGCATTCATATAAATTTTACAAAGAGTAACTTTAGTACTGAACTCGTAATATTTGCAATGTCAACAAGTTTTTTTATTTCAGTGGGTATGCAACGCGAGGAGACCGGGGTCAATGACCTTTATGGCGGGAAAGTAGGATTGGGTGGTGGACGCATAGATTATAATATAAAATAAAGGTTATTTTAATGTGATTTTTTAAATTTACTTTTTGCAAATATATATGTAAAATCGTTTATTTATTAGCGAACATATTGTAGAATTTTGTTACCATAGCAACAACTAATACCGAATACATTATGTAAATGTACGCTAAATTATAATAAATTATGCATACATGTGCCTATTTATTTAATGTGGCATTCTTGATTTTAATCAATGTAGTATACACCTATGCGTAGTATCTACTGTAGACTTTTTAATCTATATCTTTATCATGAAATATTAAAAAAAAAGTAAAAAGCAATCTTTTTAATTATATGTATTGAAGGTAATTTCCTTAAGATTTACATTCGTTGGTCTGTGCGTGTTTAATTATATTTTACATATTACTGGACATCTTTAGAGTGACAGCTAATTGTTAGTGCAGACGTTCAGTCATAAATAATACGTAGCAATTCATCAGAAACGCTCAAGTATTTCTGCTTCGCGCCATAAGCCGCCAACTTAGGAATGCCGACCGACTGGCTTCGATATCGGCAGATGTGGGGTAACAAAGCGACGCACGCTCTGCCCCTCGGAGGGCCGTCGGCCGAGTGAGGAGTACGTAGCTAGCTCGATTTTCCACCCACAGAAAGCGCGCCGTATTCCGTACTTCACACACATCCATACTGTGTCGAATGGTGCTGCGCTGATTTCCTTCTTAGCGCCCCTCCTCCCCGCGAGACGCCGGACAACTCGGCTCGTTCTTTCGCAACAACTGGTGATACCACTCGAATTAGAATTACAAAGTGTAGAAGAACGGTCTGGGATATAGTTGAGTGTGAGTGGCAGGCAGGACTCAGCGTATTTTCAGAGTATTCGTGAATGGCATCAAATTAGCCGGCGCGGGGCGAGGGAGGAGCGGAGCGCCCCGAGGGGGACGCCGCGTCAGCGACGACCGGCGACCGCTACTCGCTCGCCACCTCGCGCGTCGCCAACTAGTCGTGTTCACGGCGCCACACGAAAAGCACGCGCGGCTTTACTTAGTATCGGCCCGCACCCGAATAATGTTTCAGTGTTTGACAAACTCAATCGGAGGTCTCGGAAGAAGTACCGTATTTAATTTACACTGTATAACCAACCGCATATTCTCAGTGAGTGTCACGCAGTGTGTGCGGAAAAAACTTTGTCGAAGATTCTGAAGAATCTTGTGTAAAATTGTGTAATTCGCCGGCCGCGTTCGGATCGCGTTTTGCACAAACTTTCTGGTAAGTGTAGTTTTTTTTGTATTTCTATTGTTATATATGGGGTAAATATGAATGTTTCTATGTGTTCTAATAATACGGGTAGACACTTAGATAGATACTCGTTGTGCGGAGTGGCGGGGCGTTGCCGGTTGCGAACCGCGCTCGGTGGACGATTCTGCGAAATGCCGGCACCCAAATTCCTAACATTACTGCCGAAGCAATGCAGTAAATGCCTTTATCACAATAACACTGAATTATTGTTTGTTAATAGATGTACATTTTTATTTATATTATTTTAGGGGGTACATAAAAAAATCGTAGTTTTGTGTTATAACAAGTAATTTATAAAATCATGTTTTAGAGTGTGATAATGTTCGAAAAAATATAAGATATTTATTTTAGAAAAAATGAACAATATATATTTAATTTAATACATTTAAAGTATTTTATGTAGAAAAATATAAGTGATATTTAAGTTAATGTAATATTGTGATTATTAAAAATGCTATAAGTCAAATCGAATACCGTAAAATTTAAAAAAAAAAACAATTTTGTTGACGTTAAATTAAGGAGTGTGTTAAAATTATTAAAAATTACAAAAGTGAAAATTAAATATATTTTTAACGTATATATGGTATTTATATATTTATATGTAAAAATTAAATTTCTAAAAGTTCTACCATTTGAGTTAAGTGTCGAGTTTTTACATACAATTTTTTATATATTACTAGTGAAAAGTGAGTAAAATAATATATAAAAGTTGTAAATAGTAAAATTGAAATTGTTTACACATTAATTAATGAAAACTAAAAAAATGTAGTAACAATTAAATTTGGGACACAATTATATTTCAATCACATTATTATCTAAAATAATTAATTTGTAAATTTAATTAGCAAAATATAAAATAACATACAAACTACTCGACTAGATAAGTTTGTTATTCAACACAGACTACTATCTACATAACATACGTAATGGAATGGACATAATTATATATTTGCTAAGGAAAATGCAAAATAGCGGGAAAACGACGATTTGTGTTCATATTATTAGTAAACAATGGTTTCGCGCCATTATTCTCTGTAAACAAAAGCAAATTTTTGTGAAACCTGGGACCGCCGAATTTGTGGAATTTTGTTGCCCTCAGGTAGAAAATAAAAAAAATGGGGGTGGCTAGGACAATAGCTAATTGTTTGATTTGGGATATGCCTCAAGGCCAGTGTACCCTTTAAAACAGTTGTTACTCGTATCCAGGCTTCAGTCGACATTCGGGCTTCATGCAGACCAGTTCATAGCTAACTGTCTTGCTTTACAATCGTGATTTGTTTGTAAATACGAGGGGTCAACACCCCTTGTGTTTATATACGCTTTAAATTTTCTAGTTTTTTTCTAAATATTTTTAAATCGGTGCTAGCCTAGACACTTAGTGCTATACTACTACTAGGTACCCACTACTATTATTTAACAACAACAGTTTTTGTTTCTTGTAGTGAAGTGCAATTATTAAAATAAACTTTTCATTTGTTGCAGACGGTGTGCGTGGAACCCGTTGCGCGCATCGTCCTTGTGATAAGAGGGCCCTGTGATATCGACGAGTTCGTCTTAGCTTTAAAACTACTTAGGCTTTAGTTATACAAAATGTCGACACTGCTCGACGACGCTCACATACTTCAGTTCGACGTTTGGGAGACTCTCGACGAGGAGTCCATGGAGTTGACGCAAACTTCCGAATTTTGGACTCAACTACAGTATGAGGATGAAAGAATGGAAATGGAACCGCCGGCGGACTTGAACACCTTACAGGCAGACGAGGCCGACTGGCGGATACCTGAGACACCGGAGGAGCAGCACAAAGACAACATCGTGCACCACGACTGCATGTGGGCCGGATCTTGTATAGATTCGAAGTTGCCGCCCAATACTTTCGTCCCTTCGGATTTGATAACTGCCACTCCTGGGCAGAGCTTGTTGCGTCGTGACACGTCACCGCCGAGGCCGGAGACGCCGCCCTCGCTGGACGGCGACGAGCCCCCGCAGTTCCGGCACGCGGTCGACGTCGCCGGCACTGCCCTGAGGCTCCTGAGGGACTCCGCTGCCGTCGCGGCCGACCACTCCTACACCCTCGCCCGTCAACACATCGACTACCTTGGCGTACAAACACCCTCTGACTCGTGTGAATCAGGTCAGTACAATTTTTTAATTTGTTTCATTTATAAATTTAAATTCCTAAGTATTGATGAAGTTTAAGATTCTCATAATTTGAAGTTTAAGATTCTCATAATTTACGCTGATGTAATAGGTACGATAGTATTAAAATGCGATCATGACCGAATTGATATTATAAAATTTAAATCGATCGTTTAAATATCTTAAACGATGTCGGTCAGATTTAAAATTCAAATGTAGCGGACATTTCAGGGGCGTATATTGAAAATCCGCACAATCTATTGACACCGACGTTACAAAGTCTATAATATCATATGTCATCTAGTGTTTTGTTTTATTTTACCGCTTCTTAATTGATAATTAATTTATGCTATTCAAATGATTGAATATTATGTAAGTATTTGTAACGGCATCTTTTTTGCGCGCTTTTAAATATGTATTAACAAGTCTTTTAATGCGTATCGAATTTTATTTTTATATATGTTTTTTTTGATTATTTATTACATTTGCAAGTAAAATTAAAAAATGACGCGGTTCATATTTCATTGAAAAGTTGTCGTAAATGAGTAATTGGGTTTAAGAACACGACAAGATGGAAGCGAGTCGTAGAACGCAGGCGTCGCGACAAGCGCGGGAAACTGCGTATCGACCGACGCAACCCTCCCCTGTCTAGACGTACCCGCTTCCGGAACCTTCGCGACCTTGAACGTCTCAACCTTAATGTCTCATCCACATGACACCTAATTACTGTTAAACCTATCCAGGATATCATTCGAAACTGGGTCAGTTTTGCTAAACTTTATGAGACGTACCTTATCATATATAATATTATCAAAAGTTCATGATTACATTGAAAAAATGCTAGAGTTAAAATACTTTAAATGTGATTAACTTCAAGTTAAGCGTTGGGACAGTTGAAACCGCATTGTCGCGTCTACCAATTCCCAAATCCCTGGCTTCGTCCTTCCCAGGGAGCCGAGGTCGTAGAACGATCAGGACGTCCCGACATTGACGCATCATCCTCGGGTTAAGGTTAACATCCTCGCAGTCTGGACGCCTAATAAAAATGATGAACGCGCTTCAAAGTTCATATCTATCGATTCAATTCATTCGAGAGGCAGATTAGGAATCGAACGGCTGATTAATTATCAAATTAGTGTTCGAACTTCGCTCAAAATTTAATTGCCCCACGTGTGCCTCGCGTCACAATACAGACACCTGCTGTCTGCTAAAATAGATCAAATATAAAATTTAAATGTTACGACACTACCGCAACGTAACTTTTTAAATGGCGTATTATTTTTTAATACAAATACAACCTAGAATATCGAGATTCCTTACAATGTGGTAAACATTAATATTTTAATTGTTCCTGCACTACTGTCGTTGAAGTTGATTAATAGTCGCGCTTTATAAGTTCATCAATCTTATACTTTTATCCCTATTTTAATCAAATTCCTAATTACGAAGTATGAATAAATAAATGGTGGACCGCTGGCGTGTCTCGACTGGAGTCCGTTATTCGTATAAGAATGCAATGGAATGAAATGGAATCTCATTGAAGTGGAGCTCGCGGCTCGCCGGACCGGTTTGAGACGGTACTCCCGTGTCTAGTCCGGCCAGATGACAATTTGATAGACGTCTATAACTCAGAAACATCCATTAAACTCGGTAATTATGATTCTTTACGAATATCGATTAAAACCGGAACGTCAGACTAGCGCGGGAAGTTTCGCACATGCGCAGTGCGCTTAAACAACGTGGAGTCAAATAGTCAGTTATCTCATTTCTACTATTGTTTTTTTGTAAATAGAGAATAATGATTTGCTTAATGACTCCGATTTTACAGCGTTCTATTTACCTACAGCGTACCGCCGGGTGTAGAATAATAAATCATCTTTATTAACGCGTTCCACGTTCCAGCGTCGACGCATCGGTCTATTCTTTTGACATGTTTTATGTCGCTTTTATTTAAAATCGTAAAGTTTTGTTAAGGTTTCGCAACGGCGCGTAGTTACGAACGCGGGTAACCTAATAAACTCTGGACTGATAAGCTAGCTAGGTGCTTTTGACCCGCATATTATCATGATAGATTGCGCGTTCGCAAACGTGATTTATGACATTTAAATTCTCGTTTACTAAGTAGGTGATTTAAGTAGGGCGGCTTATGAGTTCCTTTTAGGTTATTTGGACCAAAAGATCCGGTTCTTTCCATAATTGTATCAATCACAGACCGCATACATTCCTAATGCAATATTAGATTGAATCTAATATTTTTTGTAATTGCTATTTCACAGCTGATCATTTTTATACTCACTTAACTTTTTACTCGTGTTGAAACTTAATATAATTTTCACACGTTTTCACATGGAAATGATTTTATATTAATTTTATCGGTATATGACTTTTTTCCTATCCTTGAACAAGCCTAAAGGTACTCCTGCAATTAAATGGGTTTCTAAGTTGGACTAAACGTGTCTTAAAGATTTTATATTTTATCAAGTTGCAAACCGTAATAAATGGCCTCGGGCGCGTAGTTAAAGCAATTTGAACGGTTACATTAGGTATTTCAAGCTGCGACCTAAATATTGTGTTACTTAGCGCCTAACCTAGCCTTAACTCTGTTACTAGTCGACCTGTCGCACACTCGCCATGTGTGTTCCCTTCAGATTCTATACGTTTCATAATGTTTCACATTATCGCAATATAACCTTACATAGTATTAACTAAACGCAGACACTCGAATACAAGCGGTGTGACAAATCATCAGTGTGTGTCGGTTCTTATTTGATTTACGGCTGTAACACGAACAAAAACTTTAATTTGCTACTTTATTGTCGCCTAGCTCTGATAAGTTTATTCACCACGCCTCGGCCGTTATTACATTTATATGTAAAAATGTAGATACGAGGTAATGTAGTGGAAGTGACCTTGTATTTATCGTACAACTCAGATATTTGAAACAGTCTTGATAACTAGATTCGTGTTTGAGATGTTTGAAATACTAGGTCACTACATGATTGTTGATACAAATTCCTGTTCAAATATAACAACGTTCACATTACTGGTGGAGGGAGTCGTAAATCGAGTAGATAGTGGACATTAATGTTCTAACAAAAATAGTTTTTCATTTTCCAAGCTAAGGCGCGAAACGCACTGAAGTAGCATAGTATTAAATGAAGACATAGCTTTGCCGCCAGTCCGCGTGGCCTTCGAATCGACTATCAATGCCGATAACAATATTACAACGTGTCACAGTAACATAAATTTGTATTGTCTTATCACGAAAAAGGTCTTAAGTATAGCAAATTTTGATAAACCAACACGGTAACAAGATAATATTTGAATTCACCTTGATCTCACCGATTTTAATTTGTTAAGAATTAAATATTTTATTCATTATATGTTCGTTAATTTTCCATCGTCGTATACATTAGTCGTGTCCTTCACGACTCATCGATTGATCTGGTACAACCTTTAACACCTGTAGTATTGTTTGTTTGAGTGCCGTTCAATACTTGTCTCTATTTACGTTTTAAGTAATTTTCCTCGAATTCGTTTTCAATAAGTCGAATCGTCAATAAAAATTACGTACTACGCGTTATACGTATTGGAATAAATTATGATGTGCTAAGCAAAAAATTAACCAGACGTACTTACTATTATGTACTATAGATTTATTCTACTATAGAAGGTAGATAAATTATAAAATAGTAGATAACTATTGAATCGTCTAAACTCCAATATTATATTCTTACATATTTAATAACAATAATAAATATCAAAAATTATTAATTGACATAACAAAATGGGTGTGGCGTTTAGAAATACGACGCGAGTGAAGAGTAGAATGGCAACCAAGCCTCAACCAGTTTTCAAAAATCCGGAAACATAAGGTTGATCTATTAGATGAGATAGCTGGTTTCTCGACCACTACGCGCCGTGACATTTAGATAGGTCAATGCTAAGCGTTGTATTGAAATTAATTTAACTTGGTAACAGCTGATTAGATACTCATTATGCATGCAAATTTCGTCATTATCGCTTTTGGCCGCTTTATTTGCATAACCTCAAACAATAGTGAACCATATATGAAACGGAACGCCTGAAGGAACGCCTCTCATGTACAAGCAGTATTATTGTTCTATTTACATAGCAATATTGCGTTAATTTAAACAGTATGCGTGGTTACTCAAAACTGATTCTTCCGTTCACACTGGCCCAACGAAACATCAGTTTTTTACGCACACGCACGTCCATGAACTTCCGCATAAACCTCGTCAAGGTCGCACTAAACCAATCGATCCGCCATAAATTACTACCACCTATTATAGCAGGCAGACTCGAGTGGTTACCACAACAGTGATGACCGACTTTTCTTGATTGCGTAATGCGCCAGAAATACCTATTCGGCTACATGTAGGCCGATTTAAAAGTTCCCTCGCATACTTATATGGGCGGACTCGGTAACCATTCTGAGTGACGGGTGACTGCCTTATGAGTAGCTGTTTAGGTTTATCGGCGTCAAGGAAGCTATAATTTAACTTATCTTTTAATTAACTATAAGAAGTTTCCGTTTGGAGCATGAAAAAAACATAATTGGAGAAGTTTCCTATAAAAATTATAAACAACGATTTAGAAACTAGCGCAACCTCTTATTCTAATTAGTACCGGCTACATGGATATCCTACAAGACTTCATGTACAGGCTGTTACTATAAAATGATTGCGTGAATCATGCTAGAAACAGAGTACACACATGTACGACATACTTCATTGTAATAAAACTCAAGGACAAATACTTCGAGTTTTATCATAATCTTATCAATCGTAAGACTTCCTAACGTAGTAATTACAAAATAAATTCTTACTTAAGACGATAATCAATACATTTAGCACTTATCAAAAATTGTTTTAACTTTGTACCCGTTTTAAAAATGCAACGTCATTTCCTCGTAACAGTCTGCAGCGCAAGTCCATTAAGTCGGTTCTATGCAGCTTTCGAATTAGTTTTTTTTTATATGGCGGCTTTATCAAACAGCCTGTATAGGATGGCGTGAGCCACGAGCGCGTCACGATAATTTTTAATTATCGCTCTCAAATGCCAGTGAACTTGGCCTCGGATCGTGGGCAGCGGACCGTGTAGCCTCCGCCTTAACAGGTCACACCTGACGACATCATTGTGTTGCGTTCCATGCTGGATAGCATGACGGCGTCGAGACAACCCTTGCATTACACCTTTTAAAAACAAGCGGCTTTAGCTTTGTTACGAACAGTTAAACCGATATCAAACTGGGAAATTATACCGCAAGTGCAAATGTAAGTCACCGTTTTGTCGGAACTTAAGATAATTTGGAACTTATAATGGCATTTCCCACATTGTTAGGGGAGATTTTAGCCATTAAATGCTGGCGAAATGGACGTTAACGCCAATCGCCTAGCTCGCTTAATTAAACAATCTCGGAGAGATCGCGAACTTTCCCTCCAGACATTTCCTATACGAGTATAATTTACGCTATAGCATAAATTGTTTCGGAGACATTTCGAAATTTTGAACAAATGTTCACTTGAAATTTTAATTAGGAACAGAAGTGAGTACCTACCAAATTTAATCCTTGCTGTTGTCGAAATATAATAACTACTCAGTTGCAGTCTACTAAAACATCCGAGCATTGTATTTTAGTTAATGAATATTGTACCTCTATACATTCGTTAGTCTCCTTGAAATCAAACTTGAGCGAAGTTCGTCGTGACTATAATTGGAATGATGTTGTTTGCAAACATTTGGTTACGTTAAGTGTTACATAATTACGAAGTTATGTTGACACCGCGGGCACATCTTTTGTACGAAACTAAATAACTCATTAATTGTGCGACAAAGTTGGGAACTGTTGCAACTAATTCAGTTCGCTCTACGGTGTCTAGTAGCATACGGTATGCGGTTAACTGCGAATCTATGACTCATTGTATTTCTCACGGCAAGACAGACGGTACCTAGAAATTGTGACTAATCATCTCGAGTGGGAGAGCTTGTTCGAGATGAGCTATTTCAGCTGATTGTATATCACATTTATTTTGACTTTTATCTCGCAATGTCGAGCCGAAACGCTGCACATGAAAAAGATACATTTTATGAACGGAACCGTAACAGTAAACTTAAATTTAGAACTTGACGTTCCCGCGTATTCTGTACTCCGTGGCTATACAAAGATTGTAATAAGACGCTCGTCTTGAGGATAGTTGGTAGTTTTTTACCGCGTTCGGATGTCGGCACACAATAAAAAGCGGATTGTGTCTGGGTAAGGTTTAAAATTGGAGCGACGGCAGATCATAGAGCCGTGTCTCGAGTGATGTCGATATAATAGATATGCACTAGACCGAGCCCGGCGCACAATACGGGGCGTATCGCTTACACGCAGAGCTGAAACAAATACTCTCAGGCGTCCGTTAATCGCGTCGGCGCCAGAGAAAGAGAAAATCGTCAAGTGAAAATCGACCCCTTGTACAATGGATCCTCCACGCCTACATTTAGACGTCATGTGAGCCGTGTTTGACGACAGGCGCCGATACGCTGTACGGAATTAGATCAACGCGCCGCGGCGATAAGCGTTCGCGTAACTATGCGGAAATCGAATAAAAAGATTGCGTTGGTGTGTAAATTTATCGTCACTTTGGTCGATTATGCGTTTTTTCGTACTGCGTAGTTGCAAATTACATGGACGTCCCTGAATCTCGTACCATTTTGTAATAGAACAGCTGCCCACGTTACTTGTTTCTATTTTCAGTAGTTAGGATGTAATCAGAAATTCTCGGGCGGCAATTAATGATGCCTAGTTAGAATGAGGCCGAGTCGAGCGCCTTTAATTACAATGTACCGCTGACATAATTATTCACGTTTAACCGGATAATGCAACTAGTGACGATTTCTTCGAGAAATAAAATACAAAGTAAATATTTCTGACGAGCCTACACCATTATTTTATAGTCTGATACAACACCCTTTCTTCACATATTATATGTACTTATTCGGCTCATTCATTCATAGAAATACAATGTCGCATTTATGCTGCCCTCGACAGTATTTTCACTGCAATGCGATTATTGCAAAACCGCGCGGAATTCAGGCCGTTTCCGTTGGCATAGAATTACCTTAGTCTTATTATATTTAATCTATATTCAATAATATGGATATCCTGCTCATTTGGGAGTTCTGGCCCAATGGTCTTTGCTCTAGAAAAGGCAGGTAGATTGTATTAGGGAGGCGCCCGTGTTGAGGCAGTTACTATTGACGCCACCAACTCCGTACGTCTTCCACATTTTTAATTAAATTAAATAGTAATGAAGGTAATTGAATAAAATAAAAATCATAAATATTGTAGATTTGCTTTTGTAAATTCATATGTAGAATTTAAATCGTTGCGTCATAATTCCGTGAGAAATGTATCCCCTCTGGATGTTTGACACCTAACACAATACACTTAAAGCGATGCCGGAAAGCGTTTCCACCGGTTGATATCCAAACGTCCATTGAGAGTGGACGCTGCGGCAAAACCGCGCATGCGCTCTAGTTTTGGCGCGAATAGCCGTGACGTCAGGCGTCTGGATCGATGTCGACAGACGCTGCGGTAGTACGACGGGGTCGACGCCCTCCCCCCTTCCCCACCCACCACCTGAATACTGCAATCGCATCCTCGGCTACATCTATCTCTATAGGCGCTATGACAATCGCCCGCCTTTTATGGTGATGAACGTAATGAACGCTATGAATGAAAACATTCAATATGTAACGGTTTATGCGGGTTTTATATTCCAAATATGATAACTACCTTTGATTTTCAAATTTTACGCACAATATTTTATTTATTGAAATCACATTTCATTTTATAAAAAGAAATTCTTTATCTAAACTTCGTCTCGTTTGTTACAGAGGAGGAAATCGATGTGGTTTCGCTCGGATCAACCCAGCAGCCACTGGCTTCGACATCGCAAATGCGCGTTGACTCTCTGCCGCGAACACCTTCCATCCAGGAGCGGCATCACATACAGCGTACCGTTGAGAACGTGATAACAAGACCTCCCGCTAGAAAGCGGTTGATACCACCAGCTACACTCACGTCCGTCTCAGTGCCTCGTCGGCGGAGAGGCCCTGGGAGACGAGGACGTTCCAACACAGACACTGACTCCGAGGCCGAGTCCCCGGAAATCGAACGCCGTTCCATCCACAATGACATGGAGCGTTTGAGACGTATCGGCTTAAAAAACCTCTTTGATGAACTCAAGAAACAAATCCCAGCCACGAGAGATAAGGAGCGCGCGCCCAAAGTGGTCATTCTCCGAGAGGCGGCCGCTCTTTGTCGCAAGCTGCGGGAAGAGGAACTCGAGAGAGACTATCTCAAGAAGCAACAAAACAAATTGCAGGCCAAGCTGAAAAAACTCCGTACAATGCTAGCTCGCTCTCGCGCTTACTGAACGATGCATGCGGATATTTGGTAGCGTTTGTTCGGGAAGCGATGTCTTCTCTTTGGACTGTTTAACTTTGTAAGTCGTAACGTTCTATTATGATGATATGTGACTACTACTACATACTACTGGTAGTAACCGATGTCTTCGGATGAAGTCAAATTGTTGTTTTGTATTATCAGCTTTTACGGCTTACTCTGCTTTCGGGTATTGTGCGTTTTGTAGCGGCAAAACTGCGAGTTTGGAATGCTCAAACGTTTTGCAGTGCCAAAGTGAGCCATAAAACTGTATTTACACAGGTCACAGTAAACCTCTTAAATAGCTACAGACTGCTTCGTGAACTAGTAGACTGGTTTTACCTCTGAAATATATTTTAAATTATCACTTAAAAGTAATAAATAGTTGACATAGTACATAACACGTTGATCTTAACATAATAACTTTTTAAGTTTCGACGTCGATTCGGATTTTTTACTGGACCTTCATAACGATACGATAAGTCGACTTCGTTAACGCTGTAAATAAGATTGGTAGATTGAATTTATTAGTTAGGATGGCATAAGGTTGTTATTGGCTTTATGGAAAGTTCTAGAGGCGCAGGCCATTATATATGTTTTCGGCCCCGTTAATTTTAGGATTTTCTTTTTCCCGCGTCTCGATGTTGAAATTCGAGAGCAGGGTAGTGATATCAATATTCTTTTACTTGATATTATTGTAAGTGTATACTTAGATTAGTTCGCTTACGGTTTTTTGTAGTGTTTTTGTTATTTTGTAAATTTTAACACTTATTGTTTTTAATATTTAGACACGCGATTAACTTCGAATCACTATTTTTAAAATTAACATCATTGTGAAGTACTCAGCATTTGGACCATTTATTAATTATTTTTTTTTATATAAATTGCACTTATATAAAATGCATTTCATAACACATAGCTATTATGATATAGTATAAATATGTAATAAAATGGCGCACGTCTAATTGTTTTCGCGCCGTTTTTGTTCATTTTTGCCACAGATGAAAAAGCACGCGTGAACAATCGAAAACGATTAGTGCGCGCTTTTAAAAAGTTGATTAAAAATTGCACCATCATTTATTGTATGTGTATCATAATTATAAACTAGAATTTTATTTTATCTACATCATTATATGGACGCAGTAGAATGGATTTTTAAATACTTAGTTGTCTAACATACAGTGAATATAATAATCTCAACGACTCGTGTCCGAATATATAGACTGTGTATTTTGATAATAACATCAAAACCTACGATTACAGTTCGCCCTTATTGGGCTCTAACATAAAAATAACCACGAAATAGTTCCTCATAGTACCTACTAATAGAAAATTTGCATTTTCTTTATTATTATATTATATTTTATTGCAGTAAGTTAGTGATTACTTGTCGTTCGATGTTACGATACGAAAGTCAAAGCCTGGCTGGAAACATATTATAGGCCAGCATTTGGCATAGATTATAAGGGCAGTGTTTTTTTTTTCTGGTCAGGCTTTACGAAGGTTGATGTTTTATCAAGCACATGGTCAACAGAATTGTACGTAAAGGCTTTAATTGTGTGCGGAATGTGCCTTGCTATGTACATATACATATAGATAATATTAGGTTTATACTCGAATTAGTTGCAAGAAATATTTTTTTGTGAGAAATATTATTGTAGGGATATAGCGTTGTTCTTATAAGTAGTGGTACACGAGGAGGTTATATTTATCGTGTTAAAGATTCGCAGTTTATCTTCCACTAGGCGTATAATGTACATAATAGGAACTAGATCATAGACGTATGTCATGTTTTTTATAAACAAGTTTTTTTTTTCTAGTAATTGTTTAATTTTTTTTTTTCATAACTTGAGAGTCATTCTCGAATGTTGTACCTGCATTTAATTTTTTTTTTGTTAATCTTGACATAAATAATAAAGATAATAATGATTTAGTTATTTGAAAGTAACATTGGTTTCATACAGTGTTTAATGGAAAATAGCGCTTGCATAAGGAAAAGTCAGTAAGTTAATCGTTAATAGTAAGAAATGACAGCTTTATATTCGGTAGACAGATCGACATAATTAAAGCGAAAGTAATGCACATAATTTGTGACAAGGCACATTTCCACCACTGCCAAATGAAAAAAAATATGAATAAGGATAAAAAAAATTGCATAGCAACATTGGTTTGAATATTTTATATATAAGGTTGGGATGATTAAGTCATGTTGTAGTTTAATTTTTATTACTTTTTCTTTGTATAGTATCCTATGTAAGGTGGAACATCTAACCGTCGTCTGCGTATCGGAGCCGGACCGGAGTGAAGTTGTCCGCGAGTCGAGGGGGTTCCCCGCGATGCGCAGGCGACGGTTGCTGTACGCCGCTACAGAGAATGCAGGATGCAAAATAGATTCCGCCTAACATTAATATTGCACTTTGCAATCTTTGAAGCGGCGTTTTAAATTACAAAAACACACGTACTTACCACGTCTGAGTTTTTTTTGGATACTATTATTATGTGGAGAAAAGAAAAGTTTTTTGGTTTTTGTTCCTTAATTATGTGTATCAAAACCTTAAGATAATCATTAAATATGGAAATAAATGGTAAGTCGGATTGCGCAGAGCTAAGAAACAGCTGGCTATTAGATTGTGATTTTTATACTTTTTTGGTATATTCCGGGGGGATGAATAATTTGACGTTCAGATTCTGTGATTTTTTGTACCTGGGTGGTACAGTTGGGGTGCTGCTTCTCAAACTCTGCTAAGTTCGGCTGAAAAAAAAAATGGTTTTCTTTTATTTACCTCATTATTTTAAGATCCCCTTTAAGTTAAGTACACTATAATAAAAAAAATATATGATGAATTTGTAATAATATTTTTGATTATTTATTTAATTTTACTACTCATAACAATAAAGTTACAACAAAGTGAATATGAATTTATATTATAAAATTAACATAATAAGAAAACATCACTAATAAATACTAAGAAAAATAAACAAATTTAAACATGAAACTATAAAGAAGTAATATTCAGTACCATGAATTAAAAATTATTATAAAAATAGAAAATATTTACATTAAATACCAGCTATTCACATCATAAACATACATAATTATTACTCAAGTAAACAATTCAAAGAAGTAATTATCTTTCCGTTTAAACAACAAACAAATATAAAAATACAAAAAAAAAATAAACAAGAAAAACTTTTATTCTACTACATCTACCTATCTATTTAAAGTTACTACAGAAAGTACATCGTAAATAGCATTCATTGGATGCGTAATAACTATCAAAACAAATGCATACACGTGACACATAGGACTTCACGTGAAACCTACGATAAACATTTGGCTGTATAACGGACGACCTTTTCTAATAATGGAACGCACTACGCGAGCTGTCAAAACAGACGTGAAGTTAGTCACTAGTTAGTGTGTGAAGTGCGGTGTGAAGTTATAATGGCTCTAAGATCTGTGTTATCGTGTAAATTACCAATGATTATCATATTAGGGGCTACTGGGACTGGAAAAACTAAGTTAGGTGTTGAATTAGCCCAAAAGTTTGGCACAGAAATCATTAGTGCAGATTCTATGCAGGTAAGACTGACATAACCTCAAAATGTTTGTTTATAAAGTGCAACAGCTGTTGTTACTGAACTTGGGAGAAATAAATCTTAATAAGTGATTAAATAATCGTTTTCCATGTAGTATTATATATACTCTCTCTTGATTTATTAAGTTTATTGAAAAAACAAGTGTGTTTACATTAAAACAAAACATAACCTCTGTCCTCTTAAGTTTATAGTTAGAAAATATAACCTAAAATACATGAAACTTTTCTGCTTTGAATTATATTTGTAGTATATTAAACGAATATATTTGTAATATATTCGTTTAATAAATCATAAATAATATACAACAGTGAAGGACAAATATACAAAGTTATAATACAAAAAAATATTTAAGTTTTTTTAAAAATGCCCATCGGCTAAATGTTTTGAAATTTACCCTATCAGTGTACTGATGTACTGTTTATCTTATAATTAAAATTAATTAAATAACTCTTATAGCAACATTATTTTAACTTCTCTTATCTCTCTTGGATTTTAGTTAGTTCTATATAGTTAATTCTTCTAGTTGTCACGTTTCGAGTTGGCCAGTGGAGTTTTTTTTTAATACTGACTTATTGATTGGTCAACGCTGAGTAAAATATTTTTTGTATATATAATATTGAAACTATTTTTTAAAGTGTATGATAATATGAAGTAATAGTTATACATTACAAGCTGTATCAACTATATCGCCTGAAGTTGATAGCATTCAAATCTGATTTAATATGAATCTTAAATTCATATTAGATTTAATCAAATAATTATTTACAAGAATAGGTAACTTGCTTTTGAATGTATTGGGAGAAAAGTTCTTAAGAAAGTTTTTCCTTTTGCCTTAATTTTTGAAAATATCATTTATTGTCAAGAGTATGATTATACAGTCATCTTCTTCTACTTGGCATTTATTCCGCTCTCTCCAGGTTCTGTCTTCCAACTTCAACTACTCCATTTTACCATGGTCTTCAACAGTCATAACTTAGAAATATGGTATCAAAATAAATTATCAAACTAAATATACTATATTTAAATTTCTTATATTGTATTGTTACAAGAAAACAAGCATTATACTTTTGAAATTTTAATATTATTTAACTTTATTTAAATTTATGATACACCATGGTATTTACTCATACAGTAATATCATAAATAACGTCCCGGGTACAAGTTGGTAGTTAATAAAACATGTTCATAAACATTTATGTATTGCTTTCATATGTTTGTATAAAATGAAAAATAGCTATAGTTAAGCGTTTTTCAATTACAACATTAGGTTGGTATATTTTGTCTATTTAAATCTTAAACAATAAAAGTATAATAATGATAAATAATCAATAGATTGATTTATTAAAATAATACATTTATTATAAAATCATATTCTTTTGATAAAATACTTAAATTTTGAAAATTACAGCAAATTTTTACTACATTTTTAAAATCTTTTTTAATGTTACTGAAATTACATAAAATACTCAATATTTATTATAACCCCTTTTTTAGGTAAATAAGGTTTTATAATGACTATTAAATACATTAAGCTATTTTTAAAATATTTATTCGGAGAAACATTGTGAAATAAGAATTGAATGTGAATTGTGCAATCGTTGATTGCATAATGTTTTTAAACAAATGTAACTTTCCTTAACAAAAGTAATTCACTCATATTATCTAATCTATTACAATTACTACATACAATACTATAAATACTTGGAATATTTAATAAATATATTTTAAATAAGTTTCATAGATATGGAATGGTTATTATTAATGGTACATACAAAGCATAGAAGACTTTCAAAATTAATATATTTTTACAGTCTTTCTATTAACTCTGATTTGAAATTATTAATAATAATACTACTTGTACTTATTATTTTTTAGTTTATATAATATTATATCGCCTTGTTTACATTTATGGATATTTCAAAGCAATAGATAATAAAATAAATTTATCACTAGCTCACGATCTAGCATTTATATGACATAAATCAATATATCATATTATATTCGAATAAAAATATTTAAAAAAAAATATAAGGCAAGGAACAACCCTCGTTCTTCCTACAGTATACAAAGAACACCTACTTAATCTGTATAGCGTTTAATATAACTCAGACGTAATATGGCGGCATTTTACTTGCAAAACGTTATGAAAAAAAAATACACCGGTCTATTTTAACTAACAAATTATAGTCTTCTTCTTTGAAACGAGAGTATTCTCCCTCGCATTTACCACGCTCCCATAGAAGGTCATTAAGTCGTATTTTTACGGTTTTCACTTTTATATTTTTGTGTGTTTTTTTCCTTGTACCTGAGCTGCATTTATTTTTTGAAATCCAAAAACAAATGTCTACCATTAAGCCAGTATCTCCTCGGCAATAACATTTAAATTCATTCACCGATTACTTTTTATTTCTGTGGGACTGGTTGCGATTAATTAAATTAATTTAGCTTCTTTTTTTTTAATAAATTGATACATATTAAAATAGATTGTGTTATTTAAATAGGTTAGATAAATAGTAAATCGTTGATATACGCAGGTATTCATGTACCTATACGAAATGAAAGTTCTTTTGTTGACAGTGACAGTGATGATTCGCTCCGCCATTATGCCAGTGATATTTTTCTCTTCCATTTTAATTGTTTTTCATCGCTAAATCGTATTCACTTCATACATTGTATACTTTATTTATAAGCAAATGTCTTAATAAATATGTTGCAATGATGTACTTAGTAGTTAAATACTATTTATATCTATAAAAGGAAATTGATTATTCAATCTGTTTACGAACTACAAACTTGAAAATAGTAAACACGTGTCACTGTTTTGACTTGCATTGTAGGTTTGATTTTTAGCTGGTGTAAATATTTTTAATTGATGAAATATACCTACTTTTAAAAGATTAACCACGAGACGCGACTATGTCTGTCATTAGAATTTAGAGACAGGGAGAAAGGATAGATATTTTAAATTTTGACGTAAGTGTATGATAGACTTTAGCCTATATTTTTTATGAGGCATAATAAATATATTACTTGATTATTATTAGTAAAAGGTTTCTACTAATTAAATTTTATGATATTAATCATATTTTACATCATCTATATATAGTAGATTGCATCTGACTGAAAACAACATGGTTATGGGTT
Source organism: Dryas iulia moderata (assembly GCA_019049465.1). Classification (NCBI taxonomy): domain Eukaryota; kingdom Metazoa; phylum Arthropoda; class Insecta; order Lepidoptera; family Nymphalidae; genus Dryas; species Dryas iulia. The sequence continues at coordinate 11,273,744 of CM032426.1, forward strand.
CGATTCTACTAAGGGGATAGATTATGTATATGCAAATTTTTAATTTTCGCTCTATTACTAAAGAAAAGAAGCTGTGTTGAGTTCCGGTATTCAATATGAACAATGTCTCGATTTTCGTGTGCCACTAGGTTCTTTCTAACTACTTCGGCGGAAAGTGGGGAACGGAGTGTCTTAACACTAGGTTCCCTCTGCCTACCCTGCTGTATGCGGGATAAAGCGTGAAGCTAAAACAGAAACCTATAAACTTGAATATAAATAACAATATCCGCTATTTAATATTTTGTATCATATATTAAACATAATTAAACATTTTTATAAAATATATAATCTATTAAATCTGACAAACATAAAATATATGTCACAACATTAAAAAACCATTCATCTCCTAACAATCAACAGAACTCATATTATTGTACATTTCACCCGCATAGTGTCCGAGTTTGTCTACTCGTTATATAACGAGACGCTGTGGGATGCCAGCTAGCCTTCGGACAGGTCGCTGCCGTCGTAGTGTAGGCAAAAACGTGAGATTAGTTTACAAGTATTGGTATTGCGTTTGTGTGTGAATTTGAAATTTTAAATGTTTTTTTGCTGTTATTTTCAGTATATTTGTTTATTATTTTTTGCGTTTTGTAGGGCAGATTGTGTTGAATGTTTAATGGAGAAAATAAAAAGAAAAAAAATACTTTTTTCATGGCTCTAGTAAAGTTACTAATATACGATATGTTTTTGTACAACTTATTAGGTTTAGGTAAAAGTTTAATAAAATTGACGATTCATTCATTTATTAATTTATTTTTTAAATATCATATTCCAAACTCTTAAAAATCTAATCGATGTTTTAATTTTAAATAAGCTGTCAGTTATATGTTTAAGAAAATTGCAGATCAAATTTCATTCATTTATTAATTCATTTTTTTAATATCATAATCAATTGTTTGTATACATTAATTATTTAATTAATAAATTGTTACACGTAACATGAAAAGTAATTAATTTCCACATACATTTTTTCCACGAAGAGATATTAGAATTTTTTAACTTGTAGGTGCTATTGCTTCCAACTATAGCGGAACTATCTCTACATTGATGGCTAATTGATCCAATTAGAGCGTGGTCGAGACATGCGTTTGGTATTCGTGATGTCAAGCAACGGGTATGGACCATACATTTAGTGGCACTATGTAAATAAATTGCGATTGATTTTTTTTTACGCGTACAAAAATGGCCCATTAACACCTTAATGCTAGTTTTGTGGTTACCAAATACCAATCCAGCCTCTTTTGTTTTAGATTGTGTTTATTTTTTATCTATGGCAGTTTATTTTTTAATTTAAATGACATTTCATTTTTTTTAAATTAGCTGCGTATTAATCTTGACTTACAATATAATTAGTCGTCTAACAATTATAATAATTAGGTTCAGTTAAAAATGAAAATTTATATATATTTGTAAAATTTATATAAAATTTTTCATAGTAGTCATTAATCTTAGTATTTTACGTATACGGTATAATTTCGGCAAGTGGCCGGCTGGTCTTGTTTGCATTCCGCCGCGAGTTCGTCGTCTCTTTCAAGGTTTGTCCCCGCCACCCCGCAGCGCCTCAAAATGTGAATTCGCCTGCCCAAGGCTGTAGGTTCTGTCTCTGTTTTTACCGACCCGGCAAAAAGTGGTTCCTCGCTTATCATATCTATTTATTTATTGCAATTTATTTGTTTTTTTATTTATTTCCGATTATTTTAGCAGGGTTGTTTTTTTTGAGGCATGTGTTTGTTTGTCTGTATGTATGATTTTTGACACGTTCTATAATCGAAATGGATGAACGGATTTTGACATGTAAGTTTTCAAAATGGCGATTATAAATGGAAAAAAGATTGATATAATGTTTATTTCTTATCTTAAGAATATTTGTATTAAAAGAAAAAAAATGTGATATAGCTTTTTTAAGCAGACGGGTTTTTTATTTTATAATTATAATAATTTAATTGTTCATCACCATTGTAAATATCGAACAGTCAGTTATGTTTGTATGTCACGTGTACGCTAAGCCATTTCCTATTTTATTCTTTGATATAATAATTTTATTCGAATATTAATAATTTATTCGCACAGTCTAGACTAATATAAGCGATGAATGGAATACAATAGTATAATTTGCAATCGGCAACTCCTATTGGAAATGACATAATTTGGTAAACTTAATAAATATTAAGTAGTTTGGTGTTTAGGTAAGTAGATATTTGCGTACGCGTGTAATTGTTACGTAAAATTAAATACGTGGGAATAATTGATTTTTTCCTTTTGTCTTTTTTCTTGTAAGAATTTTATTTATTTTTGTATTAGCATAGTACGGTTTTAAGGGCGGTTTTAACAAAGCGCGGCGTTAAGTTTCGCCGAAAAATGGAGAACTAAATTTATAATTACTTGGTTCTCTGTAACGTTCTATTCGAAAATAATGTATAAAGAACAATACACTAATATTCGCTTACATTTTTTATGGTGTAGTTTTTTTTTTTAGCTTCACGCTGTATCCCGCACACAGCAGGGTAGGCAGAGGGAACCTAGTGTTAAGACACTCCGTTCCCCACTTTCAGCCGAATTCGGAGGCTTGCGTGTTAAGTGGGAATCGAACCCACAACCAGTCGTTTACAGTCACACGCTTGTGCTACTGGGCCACGACTGGCCGCTTAAGGTGTAGTTCATTCAGAAAAGTTATTTTAAAATATTTACGTAATATTTTATGGTGATTACTTCAATTGCTTGTTAACAATATTTTATTAAACATTTTTTTATATTTATTGTCTTAAATGATTAAGACATTTGATTCATTATTCATGGAATACGTAAGGGATTAGTAATGGGAGAATTTAATCATGATTATCTTATACCCACTGTTATTTACTATTTCTGAATGCCAAACAGCTAGTCGACAGAATCGGATCATTTCCAGGAATTGTATTGTCTTCAATTTTCCTCAACCAAAAAATCGATTGATTCCTCATCTTAACGTGGAACCATAGTTTGTTAGTTTAACCAACTAGGCCTGATATCTTTAATATATATTTACTTATTTTTGAAGATTTAAAGAAGTAAGCTAATGACTTCCACATTCCGGCCCAATACAAGAAGTGCTAGACGTTGCAATTAAACACAATGATATGTTTAACATATCCATATTTTTGAATGTACATAAATTACTTTAGCGGGAATCGAACCCGCAACCAACTCAAGCAAAGTTGATACTTAATAAAATCGTATTAATAACTTTAGGTGGTTATTAACGATTATACTTGTTAATGAATTTAACTGGTTTTTGACGTAACGTGCCGATTTCGTATACTTTGTACTATGTATTTGGCACGGTATTATTATTTAAAGGTTAAACATTTAACCTTGACCGTCTCTTTCTTTGAACGCTTGTATAAGCCTCCATTTTGGCATAAAGCCTTTCTCGCTTTTGTTGTTAACCAATTAGGAGAAAAGTGTAAGTGATATTAGTACTTAATAAATGTATTAAGCTAAAAAGAATAATTATTGAATTAAGATGGTAAAAAATAAGCTTCAGACTTTTTTTGCATAACAGGATAGTGAGAACCTAGTGTTAAGACACTCCGTTCTCCACTTTTCGCCCTAATTCGAGATAATGCGTGTTAAGACGCTCTTTGTGTCACTAGAGCAAATAATTGGAAATAATTTGAATATATGTGTTATTGAGGCCAATCGTGCCATAAGGGCACAAAGTGTGACTGTAAGCGCGATAGGTTGTGGGTTCGATTCCCACTCGAGGAGCTGAATTATTTAATATTTCCTTTTTCTACGCTCTAGTGTCGAGGCAAAGCGTGGCGGAAAATGGGGAACGAAGTTTCTTTATACTAGGTCCTTAATACTAGATTTATTCTCTTTTTTATTCAGGATTGAACCCACGACCATCGCGATTACCATCAGAAATCGTTCCACTACGTCACAATTGTCTTAAAAATATTTGGTAAAACTTGAATTTATATATAATAGTATTTGCGATATACAAGATCGAGATAGTAAAACGATAGTACATGTGTACTGTAGACAGTACATCTAAAGTTAAACAGTTGTACCACTGACGCATACAGTTGACAGATGAGATCATTTCTATTACGCCCATTCTGTGATAGTATGCACCGGCGCTGTATGATGTCTGAATTTATGAGTCAATGACTTTTAATAGTTTTCTCTTGAAAGTTCTCAAGGTTTTGACGAATTTCGGAAATTCTGAGTTTTGCCCAGAGCCTGTCGAAGTGGAATAACGTCTAAATATAAATACTATCGGTTATGACTTCGATTCTTACTCGAGGGCATGGTTATATTTTAATTATTTTCATTATACCGCTCTGGTATGTAAGACAAAGCTCGGCGTTGAGTTTCGTCACTCAAATTGCAATGTCTCGATTTCGTACAGAAAGTGAAGAACGGAGTGTCATGATACTGGGCTTCCTCTGCCTATCCTGCTGTACTGGAAAAACGGTCTAAAAATCTATGCAGTATTTTTAGATTATAAGTAATAATTTACATATATAATTTGCATAAAAGTTCTTTTTTTATTATATAACTTAATTACCAGCACTGTTATGTTAAAATATTTTTGTGATTTTATTTTTATGTCATGAAGGATATTAATAAATCATAAAGAATTTAGTAATATTGGTTACAACTACATTTAATTAAATAAAAAAAATCAATAACATGGCCAGTTAAAAATATAATTTGTTTTATAATACCACTGCCATTAAATATTAAATAAAGATAGATATATTCATTACTTTCAAACCCTATTATTATATGAATCATAATTCGCTGTGAAACACCCAGTAATTTAATACGTACACTAAACCATAATGTGGCAAAAACAGCTGTCATATGCTAGATTTTGCTAATTTGTTATAGATCTACCCACTATGAGTACCAGATATGTGAGTTATTGAGTGAGGTACATTAGAAATATTGAATGTATATTTGATTTAATTAAGAGTAGAAACCATGTGGCTCAGTGGGACAACGTCTGCCTAGATCGGTTGTGGGCTCGATTCTCTTTTGAGGAATGAATATGTTTAATATTATACTCTTATTTTCATTTGATGTTTCGATTTTAGATAGTGTGTAGAATGGAGTGTCTTGAGACTAGTCAAGGGAAACCTTGCTTACTATACAATTCGGGAAAAAATGTAGACAACACTGTAAAAAAATGAAAGACAAAAGTCCACTATTTCTTTCAAGCCTTTGTCTGTTAATATAAACTTTTATATATTAATTGATATAATAATATTTTGTTTTGATTAATTAAATTTTGGGATTTTTAATATATATTAATAATTATTTAAATATTTGTTTAAGTCTATGTCTTATGAGAATGACCAGCAGAAATGAAGAAAGTAACTTAAAAGTTCAAAAAACATATATGAATAAGTGTGTGCTAATAGAACCCGTTATAACCTAGTAACATTCAGGAGACTCCGTTATCTATACGAGGATGTACAAAATGCTTGCATTTCTTAGTGATTGACAGTAAACTAATAACCTGTATGTAAATGTACTGGGCATAGAAAGTTGAAATTTGACTTGCAGGCTCTTTTGGGTAGTTTAGGACGGCACTAAGGTAGATTCCTGAAATTCCCACGGGCATGGGAAAATAAGTTTTTATGTTTTATAGACATTTTGAAACAAGATATAATATGCAAAGATGACCCGTATGCGAGATAGTAAGGGAGATTTCGGTTGCCCTTAGAGAATATTTAGGCGAAAGAAGTAGGCAGGGACCGTAGCAGTTAGCTCTCCGTTCTCACTGATTACCCACATATGGATAAAGTGTAAACCTAAAAATATATCAAATATAAATTAAAAACCGCCCTTAAAAATAATTTGTCGTTATCCTGGTCGTCCAGGACAGAACATCAAGTCCATGCTGTATTTGCAAATAAATCGACCGGTAAGAAGCGTGTCAAAATAGAAACATATGAAACTAATAAAACGTGTTAAAATACTTTTAAACATTCTACTAGAATATTCAGAACATTTATCTATATAAGGAAGACCACGTATAACGCAAACTAAATGCCAAATATGTTTATTTTCATAATTATTATGTCTGTACGTATGTCTATGTATATATACACATATGCTTGGTCAACAATAGTACCAATTTGTGAGTTGTCTATTCCATTACAGGCTGTAATGGATAGGCTGATAGAATTCATCTTATATCTTTAATTTCCTATTGGAAGTACTGTCAATTACTTGTGATATTAAATATATTTATACAGATTTGTTAAGTTAAAAGTGAAGAATAAAGTATCTTGACAGTGCTGTGCGGGAAAAATGTAGGTGCTAGCGGAGAAATGATAATAATTTAGTGACCTAAGTATATAATCATTCCCCCGAGTAAGAATCGAACCCATAATCAATTGTCTCATGGCGCCACAATCATAATATTTTTTTTAGTAGTTTCAAAATAATAATTTATGTAATAAGTCATACAAGAAAGTAATTATTTATTTGAATGGGAAAACATAAATTACATTATAAATATACATTTTTCTCTGCCTGGTTTACTCTATCACAACCACAAGTAATTAGAATTACCCGTATGAGTACTAATATTAGAATGGCAAAAGCGTCACAGACAAACTTCTGTCCATGACGCTTTCACAGCGAAATTGCTACAGCGATTTTGATAAAATTCTGTATGAAAATAGATGCAGACCCAGGGTCAAACATAGGCTACTTCTTTTTCAAAAATCAAACCCTGAAGCTTTGAGCGCAGGGATGTTCTTTTTATGAAAAGTTGTGTAATTATACAGATTAAACCGTGAAAACTCGCTAGAAGAAGTAGCTTATTTAGTTGGTCAATTTAGTAACGGTATGATTGTGTTATATATATAGACCTAGTCTTGCAATTGCACTATGATAAGTGTTAGTTTAAAATTCGTCATCGTGGTGCAGCGGGACAACAAGGGATGATTATATTCAAATGTTCATTACTTTTAAGACAAAGCACAGCGTTTAGTTTTGCCACCCAATACACAATGTGTTGATTTTCGGACGGAAAGAGGAAGACGGAGTGTTGGGACACTAGGTTCTCTGACTATCTGAAAAAGCTTGAAGCTGCTTAAAATTCGTATATATAAAGTAAGCACAGTAGTATAGTATAGACCAGTAATACATTGCTTTCACCAGCCATTATCACATAGGTGAAATCTAAAGCTTGCACTCGTCCGACGACTTTACTGAAAAACAAATTGAGTCGTCAAATGAGTGGAACATCTGGTGCTAATTATAACCACACGGGTTTCAGCTACGACAGGTTACTGACACACCAAGCTAGCCAAGTTCCGGGCTAAGTACCGCTTCATTGATAAATAATTTGGCTTATAGATAAATGGTATAATTATGGTACCAATACCGCTGCGTTCAAATTTTTGTACGTATTCTAAAAATGTCTTTTCCATACTTTAAAACATTTTTAAAGTGTTATTTCACACTTAGAAAACCACTGAGCTCAGTTGTGAGAGTGCCTGGACGGTATTCAGGAGGCGCGGGTTCGAATCCCGCTGCGTTCAAATTTTTGTACGTATTCTAATAATGTCTTTCAATTTTCTAAGTGTGTAAATAACACTTTAAAAAGCGTTAATAGGGAAATAATATTTATGTATAGATAGTAAGGACGTAGTGTGATAGCATCTGATTGTATATGCCATGGTTATGGGTCCGATTCCCACCCATTGGAATCAGTATAGGTAAATTTATATTACTTTCTTGCTTTAGTATTCGTAGTGTTGAGTTCTGATTGTCAGCTTGTATCTAATATAACTTCTAATATCTTATTTTCTAACAGATAGTGGAGAACGGAATACCTTAACACTGTCCTCCTATACTTTAAGTGAGAGAAACGTAACCAAACAAAGGAAATACCGCATACATAGTAATACCCATCCGCCTTTTAGTGCTTTTCTACACACTTGTAGTGAGTGACGTCCTCGAGATCGTACTTGGGGTGCCGCCTCGATAAGATAGGTCTTATCGAGTTACTTTGTTTTCCATCTGCCCGTCCAGATCCTTTTCATTAGGGACTTGACTGCGTGTTTGTATAAGTTAATGTTATCTTGTGTATATATGTATGTATGTATGTATATATGTATGTACAAATATATGATATTTTGGCAGAATTGAACTTTGTACCATTGAGAACTTTTAAACAAGACTAATTCGTTATATTGGTAATACTGGGGAAAATGTTTCTTTAATAATAGGGTAGTTAAAGAGAATCTTTTAGTCGTTTTTTTCTAGTAGTCTTGACATCAGTTAAAACACTCAGTTTCCACGTATTGCCCGAAACCGAGATTGCGTATTGAGTAGTTGAACTTAACGCCGGTCGTTGTTTGTTATTCTTTTTTTTTTGCTTCACGCTGTATCCCGCACACAGCAGGGTAGGCAGAGGGGACCTAGTGTTAAGACACTCCGTTCCCCACTTTGCGCCGACTTCGGAAGCATTGCGTGTTAAGTGGCGGAATTTTGCCTTTCGCCGCGCTTTGCCTCTTATACCAGAGCGAAGGAAATTGAAATAATAGATATTTTCACTCCTCGAGTGCGAATCGAACCCATAACCAGTCGTTTACAGTCACACGTTCGTGCCACTGCGCCACTGACTTTTTTTTAACCACGCGAAAACATACCTATATTATACACTGAATATTTTATTACCTATTTATATTATTATGTCATTATTTTAGTATATTTTTTGTTTGGTAAATTTAATTATTTCCTAATATGCCACTTATTGTAATATCGACATAAATGTATAGAAAATAAACGGAACGAATCGTTCGATTTGTTACACCGGTTGCTTTACTAAAAGCATTAAATGTGTACTTGTTGTTATAATCTAATAACTGAGTTTTCTTCTTTGTATGATTATTTTTTTCGTTTCATTATTATATATATTTTTTCTCTCTTTAGACGTACGTGTATAGAAGTTTTTTAAATAATATATGAAAATGTAGGAAGCGAACCTGCGCCTCTTGAAAATTCTGACTGTTATACTTTACTACTATGTCAGACGCTATTAGATGTCAGTTTTTATGCGAATTCCAAGAGGCAAGGATTCAAAGACTTAAATGTTTTTCATGTCTTAATATATGAATAGCACTTTAAAAATGTTAAAAGTTATTTTTTTGGTACAATATTTAATTTGTTGCAATATTCCTTTAATAACTTTATATATCATATATAGGTAAATAGACATATCTATTTACCTGTAAATGTAAAAAAAATACAACACACTTTTTTTCGTACTACCGTCCGATGTGCTTTGATTTGCAAACGTGTCTGGATCTGATGAAGATACAATATGTTTATAGTATGACCTTTTTGTTCACTCTAAGACCAGGATGTACAGATAATAAACTTAAGCCAGTTCTTATTAAATTTCTTTTTAAAATAATTCTGTTAAGTGCTAATATTTTCTTATTTGACACCTTAGCAGTGCAATTAGAATATTTGCCCACACCATATTTTTCCATCACATTGCACGTTACATATTTCGAATCGTTTTCTCGTTATTACAGTAAAAAATAGCATAACAATAACTTTTCTTTGCGTAAAATTACTCATTACCTCCATCGTAATCTTCTAAAAGCTCATAAACAAGTGTTTAATACATAGTAACATGCAGTTATTACAAATAATCTGCCGTTACCGTTTGATGGACTCTTAACAGCAGTATCTATTGAGTGGACGTTACGCATTCCTTGACTCAAATCATCGAGTACGAGTATGAAGACGTTAACAAGCTTTTAAGTAATACTTTCAACAATTTTTAAGTTGGATTGCTTTAAATTTGATCACGGTCGCCGAATTTGTATAAATAAAATATTACCAAGTCATTGTAGGGAATGAGGAAAATTCTACCGGTGTAATTGTGAGGACCGACAAAAACTAGACAACTTTGTATAGGTTCTCTATTCACAGCACCTTCTCACGTAATGAACAACGAAAAAATGTGGCCCTAACCTCGGAAGTGTTTGGTTTAGTTATATTAACATTTTAGACAGCTACTAATTAGGTTAGGTTGATGCTAGACGTGGCGCAGTGGCATAGTGCGACTGTAAACGCGAGTGGATATGGGTTCGATTCTTACTCGTGGAGTGGAAATTTTTAATATTTTCACTTCTTTCGTACTGGTGTCGGGGAAGAGCGGAGTTTAGTTCCGCCACTTAACACGCAATGCTTCCAGAATTGAATGTGAATGGGGAACGGAGTGTCCTTAACGCCAGGTTCCCTCTACCTAGCCTGCTGTGTGCAGGACACAGCGTGAAGCTAAAAAAAACCTAATCAGGTTTTAACGCGGATATACCGATTTATGCGCAGTGGCACACCATGTGACTAAAAGCGACTGGTTGTGGGTTCGATTCCCACTCGATGAGTAAATATATTTAGTATTTCCATTTCCTTTGAGCTGGTATCGGCGAATCATTAAGTGCCGACACATAGCACACAAAACCTCCAGAATTTTGCAGAAAACTTTCTCTCTCTTTCTTTAACGCCAGGTGCCCTCTGCCTACCCTGCTGTGTTCAGGATACAGCGTGAACTTAAAAAAAAACTAATTAGGTTTTAACGCGGATATACCGATTTTTTTCTCTCTCCATACTCAACTCACCGTGATTCCTTCATATCAGATCTACTTGTCCGAATATAAATTTTGATACGACTTAATTACTGTAATAGAAGAATCTGTCTGTTCCTGATAAAAATCTGTAGACAATGTGGAGCGTGTTTTTCTAAAACAATATGAGCTTATTCGGAATTTAATAAGCAATAAAAATTAATGAACCGACCATATATTTCATAAATTATGAAAGTAATCGTTATTGTGTAAGTAATTATTTTTAATATCGTTGATTTGCAATTATGATGTCTGTTTGAACGCTTTATATTATATTTGTTACTGGACACGCCCTCGCTTTTAATGAGTCAGTGTTAACCGAAAAATTTTGGGTTTTTTAATGTAGTGTGACTTTAAATTATAATAAATTAAACGAAGCCTTTGTTGTTGTATTAGAGGTTTTTTTATAATTTTTTAGTTATATGCATATATGTATGTGTAGTAGTATTTCTTTTCTACATAACTAAAAAAAATCTCCACATGATATAGTAGATTAGTCAAAGAGAACCTAGTGTCAAGGCACTCCGTTTTCTATTTGTCTATTTTCCATTCTACGTGTGTTGAGTGGCGGATTTGTCTTCTTGACTATTCCCTCACGTAGTGGTCGAACCCACAACCTATCAAGTTTACAGTCTGACGCTGTTCCACTGCGCCACGATAGTCTTAACTATTCTCTTTCTATCTAACCTAACAACTAGACTAGACTTCTTCATTCTTCATTTTCATTTCATTGAAAAATCCTTTTATTACTATAAAATATAAGCAGGTACTTAGCAAATTGTTGAATTAGCGGATCTTACCCAATAAGCCATCTCTAGAAGCCTGCCAACGTACTCGCATACTAAAAATAAAACGAAATATTTCGTTTTTCCAAGTTTTTATCAGTAAGTAAATTTAAGAAGTATGATGTCTTGGTAAATATAAAAAGATTTTCTGTATCTCAATCATAAATGCTGCAGAGATAACAGAATGTTACTAATTAATATAAACTTTGATTAGCTGTGTTTTGTGTTACTTGAAAGAAACTGGGGTTGATGTTCACGATCTTTTTTATAATACAAAAAAATCTTTTAACCTGTTATTATTCTATAATATTTTTATAACCGACATCATGTACATATGTCCATCGTGGTGCAGTTACAGTCTGACTGTAATCGCTATTGGTTCTGGGTTCGATTCCCTGACGAAGGAATTATCATTATTTAATTATTTTTATTTTCTGTATTGTTCTGATGATGTAGAAGATGAATTCCGCCACTCAATACGTATCGTGGCCAGTCGTGGCCCAGTGGCACAAGAGTGTGACTGTAAACGACTGGTTGTGGGTTCGATTCCCACTCGAGGAGTGGAAATTATATTTCCATTTTCTTCGCTCTGGTGTCGAGGTAAAGCGCGGCGTTAAGTTCCGCCACTTAACACGCAAGCCTCCGAATTCGGCGGAAAGTGGGGAACGGAGTGTCTTAACACTAGGTTCCCTCTGCCTACCCTGCTGTGTGCGGGATATAGCGTGAAGCTATTTAATTTAAATTTAATTTCAATACGTATCGAATTTGGGTGGAAAGTGGCGGTAGGAATATATTGACACTAGGTCCTCTCTGCTATGCGGCAAAAAACGTGATGCTGCTTGTTCATATACATAATCCACAAGTCCCATATAAAACCATTTCAAAGGACACAAAGGATATTAACGTTCTTACATCAGACAACGTCAAAACTTCATTATGTAAATATTTGTGTACATCGAAACAAAGTTCCAACTAGCTACAAAGAAAGTCTTGGCTTCAAACTACATATATACATATATCCACATACTATTCTAGTCTCGAACAAAGACCGGTATCGATGACCGAAACGCGAAAACTCCGACGCAATATTTAACACTCTAATCTAAAGCGGCCTCGCTAGGTCACTGGCATACTATGATGTCACTAGCATTAAACGCAAATATTCCGCACAGTGATTGGCCCAGGGTTGCCATTCACGATGGAATTACACAAAAAATGTATCGATAACTTATTTATTATGCTTTGTGTCTGTTTAAGTGAATGGTATTTGGTTTTTAGGTTCACGCTTTATCCTGCAAAGAAGGGGTGGTTAGATCTGGTGATATAATACTTTATTTTCTGCTTTCCGCATGTATTTGACACAATATGTGTTAAGAGGTGGAACTCAATGGACTTTTGTTTTATAGGAGCAAGGAAATGAAAATAATTTAAATATAATCTTATCCCCGAATGAGGATCGAAACCACAACCGATAGCGTTAACAAGCAAACGCGCCACTGCGCCACGAGGGATTAGATTTTTATTAAAAAAAATTAAATAGCTTCACGCTATATCCCGCACGCAGCAGGGTAGGCAGAGGGCCAGTGTTAAGACACTCCGTTCCCCACTTTCCGCCGAATTCGGAGGCTTGCGTGTTAAGTGGCGGAACTTAACGCCGCGCTGTACCTCGACGCCAGAGCGAAGAAAATGGAAATATAATTTCCACTCTTCGAGTGGGAATCGAACCCACAACCAGTCGTTTACAGTCCACTCTTGTGCCACTGGGCCACGACTGGCCACATTTTGGCTAGATTTTTATTAATTATCTTATATATTACTTGAGGCAACGGGTATAACAGTAGTCTTAGATTATAGTGGAACGTTATATATGCGAGTGTATTCTATTTGGTCATTCAAATCAAATTGGAAATTAAAAAATTGTTATTGTGACATAATTTGAAGAGGAAATAGAGGTTATTAAATATTTTGTATAAAAATCTAATATTTTAAAAGTCTGCAAAGCTGCTGTGACTTTTATTGTCTACTCTTACAAGTTTTATTGATTTTTTTAATATTTTGTAATTTATTTCATTAAATTTTTTGAAAAACCACAGTTTCGATTTGAATTTTTGTTTGAAATAAAGTTAATTAATATTTGTCTTATCTTTACAGGTAATAATTTGAATATAGTGTGAATATTTCTTTCTACAAATATGCATGAACTGTTAAGGAAAAGCGGAGTCTCCTCACACAAGAACTAGTATTATACTAGTAACTCACATTGCTTCGTAAGAAAATTGAAATAATAAAATATAATATACCTTTTATTTTTTATACTTAAATTTTTTGCACCTTAACAATAGTTTTATACAAGACTTGGTAGGTAATTCCCCGTATTTAAATTAATTTAACCTTATCGGTAAGTAACCCTATCGTTGCTCTCAGCTGACTAAATGACCTGTTCGATGGTATTTCACGCTTAGTCTAGATCTGTATCTATGTGGTCTATTAGGAAGGAGGCAGACTCTTTTCTCATGCGTCAGACTGCTCTAGGCGCATAGCTTGGATTAGCAAAATTATAATTTAAATAATGGTGAAATGTTACGCAAATTATTGATTTTGGTTAGATTCTTAGTGAAATTTTGGAAATATTACGTACTAAATAGTATAACCCATAAATTTTTACACTAAAAAGTTTTATTCAAAACAAGAAAAATACATTTTTATAGAACGTATAAAATCTGGAAGGCATGGCTTGGCAGTTAGAGAGCTTAGACGGTTGTCAAGTGGCGCGAGTTCGAATCCTGCTGCGTTTATTTTTTTTATACATTTTCTATAAATGTTTTTTACAACCCATATAGTTTTAAACTGTTTCCCAATGAGTTACTGTAGAATTTGACTTTGTATGATATGATGATGGTGTAGAAGATGCATATATTAAAGGTATTTTTAGCAAACGAAACTATCCAAATCATAATTTTTGGGCATGCAAAAATCACATTTCTTAATAATAGGTTAAAAGGAGCGGTAGGATATCTGTAACATAAATAAACGCTTGGCGGCCAGCTTGCAGGCGACGGATTGCGTTCCCCTGGCACAATTATAGTATTGTATAAAAATACATACATTATATATATGAAATACATCAATGGCAATCGTGGCGCGATGGGACAGCGTCTAATCGTAAACGCATTATGTTTTAGGTCCCCATTGGGAAAAGGAATTATATTGCAAAAATGTATACTGTAATATTATATATATTTTTTTAATCTTCTCGCTGTTTCCTGCACATATCAGGGTAGGCAGAAGGAACCTCGTGTTAAGACAATCCGTTCCCCACTTTCGCCGAATTTGAAGGCATTGCTTCTTAAGTAGCGGAACTTAACGCCACGTTTGCCTCGACACCAGAGCGAAGAAAATGGAAATATTAAATATTTCCACTCCTCGAGTGGAAATCAAACCCACAACCAGTTGCGTTTACAGTCACACCTATGTGCCCTTGCGCCACAGCTGGCCCCAATTATATAATAATTATTTTTATATATCCAGTCTAGTTATATACAGAGCTGCTTTGAGTTTCGCCACCCAAAAAATAATATCTCAAATTGTGTACTGTGGAAACTGGAGATCAGAGTGTCTGGTTCAGAGAACTGGAGATCATGATACTGTGTTCTTTCCTATTAGCTAATATACAGAAAAACACGTGTAGCTAAACAAATAAACCATTTTCTTTTGTCAAAAAGCAATAAATTAAAAAGTCAATACTCTTCCAAAAGCGACTGTTCATTCAACATTGAAACAATTAGAAATAGGTCTGAACTTAGCTATCTGATCACGTTTCTGTTGAATTTGGTAAGCAATTATGCAAATCTAAAACGATGTACACACCGTGGCGGAGTTAATTAGTGGTCACTTCCATTGTATAAGGAACATCCATGATTTATGAATTTCTAATTGAACACCTTCTAGGAATTCTTGAAATGTGTTTGGTTTTATAATGGAAAATACCTGTTTAGTAAAAAAAGAGTTTCATCCCTTTCTCCGCAATGTAAAGAACCTAGTGTTAAGACACTCTGTTATCTACTTTCCGCCTGAAATCGAAATTTGCAAATTAAATCCGCCACGCGGTGGACCATGA
The DNA here is from genome assembly GCA_019049465.1 of Dryas iulia moderata. Taxonomy (NCBI): domain Eukaryota; kingdom Metazoa; phylum Arthropoda; class Insecta; order Lepidoptera; family Nymphalidae; genus Dryas; species Dryas iulia. Next base: position 11,289,337 of record CM032426.1, read on the forward strand.
CGGTCGTGGATACCAGAGCGGTGAATTTAAACTAATATATAATCCCCCATATATAATATATAATTCCCCACAGTGATAATCGAACCCACAAACATCAAACACAACACAGTTAGTTCCACTGCGCCACGACGGCCTCTATTTATTTCATGTTACATAAAAAGTTGTTTATATGATTTTAAGTAAAGAAAATAGTATATTATTTGATTTTTGTATTATTTTGATAATAATTTAGAAGTGATCTTCTATATAGTTCTTGAAATTTGAAATAAATTTCAGGTGTATTCGACATGTTGTATGACTTGTCAGATAATATGTGTCATATAATAGATAAATCGTGTTAGACAAATTCCAATATGGAGTAATCCTACAGATTTATAAGGCTCAGTTTGAAAAATGCTTTGTCAATTTTAAAATATTAGTAGTATTTTTGAACGCTAACAGTAATTAATTTGGAAATTGAAAAGTAATTAATCTGAAAATGTTACACTGTATATTTTATATACAGTATCTTAATAGACTGAACTTTGAATTAATTGCCAATAGATAACTATAAACTAAGCCCCTTAAGTGAATACTTCGATAAACATTGTACTACTAGTCTATAGGATATTAAATATAAAGAATATATGCATGCTAATATTTTAAAGTCTATTACCTACCCCATTTTGGATGAAATTCGCATTGAAAATAGTCGAAGACCAAGTGTCAAACACAGTTTACGTCTAAAAAAACAAGAAATCTTATAGGATGGAAATAAATGTAAGTTTGTATGAAAAATCTAATTCTCTCAACCAATTGCAACGAATTTTCTCTTATGATGAAAGGTCAAATAAAAGCTACCATTTTTTTCAAAAACCAACTTCTAAGTGGCTGAAATAGGGGATGAAAATTTATAAATCGAAGATACGAAACTAAAATTTATTCACGAGAAGTCGCAAACAAGTTGCTAGTATAAAAAATATATGGCCATATACAATACAATATTAATTTAAATAAGAACATATTGAATAAGTAATTTATCGTTTAGAAATGAGTAAAATGCATTGTTTTATACCGCAATGTACTCATTTGCAGCGGTTACTGTTAGTCACTCTGCGCAGTCAACAGAACGTCGTAATACTAACTCATCGAAGATCACACACTGGTTCAATTATGATGTTATCAAAGTCATTACACACATTGTTTTTGTTGCTTCACGCTCTTTCATTTGCAGGTTAGGCATTAGGGACGTGTGTCACTTAAATTATCTGTTTTACATCTGAAAATTGCGTTTTTACTGGGTTTTTGTTAGGCGCCATGTTACTTAATATGTTTAGTAATTTTATATTGTTAATGTGGCCAGTCGTGGCCCAGTGGCACAAGTGTGTGACTGTAAACAACTGGTTATGGGTTCGATTCCCACTCGAGGAGTGGAAATAATATTTCCATTTTCTTCGCTCTGGTGTCGAGGTAAAGAGCGGCGTTAAGTTCCGCCACTAAACACGAAAGCCTCCGAATTCGGCGGGATACAGCGTGAAGCTAAAAAAAAACTGCTTTATTTGTGGCCGAAATGGCGCACACTGTAAACGTGGTGGTTATGTATTCGGTTCCAGCTTGAAGAAGTGATTATATATTATTTTCATTTCTTTGATCTTACCAGACTTACAGACAATTTGACCACTTAACATGCAATGTTTCGATAACTTCGAAAAGTCGACAACGGACTGTCTTGACCATAGCTATATGAAGCTACTTTTGTTATTTTGCCATATCATTTAGCTTTTTTCTACATTGCTTCCAACAATTAATTTTTCTCTAGTCTATATAGACAAATGAGAAATTAAACATTTGTTTTTGCCGTCAAGGGCATTTTTTTTGAGCTTCGTGTAGTCAGAGTAAAAGTAGTGACAAGATACTCCGATCTCCATTTTCAGGCTTTGGCAAATACATTGCGTGCTTTGTAGCTGTACTCATTGTAGGGCTTTGTCTTATCAAAATGAGTATATAAACATATGATTATTTCCCCGAGTGGGAATCGAACCTACCGTCTATCGCGTTTTCACTCAGCCTACGCTCAAAACAACACTATGATGGCCTCCCATAATTAACTGTTTCATTTATAAACAGTTTATTTGTTTTATAGCGTCTTGTTCTAACGAAGACTTATATTTTTTTTTATTTTGAATTTATTTTTTTTACTTTATTGATAATGAAAAATCAGCGTTTTGTTTGCCAAGTCATTCAAAGTATGTATATATATCAAAGTATGTATGTAATATGGATCCAAGAGTTAAATTCAAAAGGTATTATATCGTGGCCAGTCGTGTAAACGACGGGTTGTGGGTTCGATTTTCACTCGAGGAGTGGAAATTATATTTCCATTTTTTTCGCTCTGGTGTCGAGGTAAAGCGCGGCGTTAAGTTCCTCCACTTAACACGCAAACCTCCGAATTCGGCGGAAAGTGGGGAACGAAGTGTCTTAACACTAGGTTCCCTCTGTCTGCCCTGCTGTGTGCGGGATACAGCGTGAAGCTAAAAAAAATATATAGGTTTACTAATTAATGCTTCATAAAATATTCTACCCTTGCATATTGTTATTTCCATATTTTTACGACTTTTAAATCATAATCCCTACCCTATAATATTCTTTACTTATAATTTTTGGTCGAAGTAAACATAGATATGTACTATAATAAAAACCATAGCCAGCTTTGGATTTTTGAATATAAATATTAGATTTCAATAGAGGGTGCATGATGGGACCGGATGTGGGCGACACGGTCTCATCTATGGGATGTTTCATTTTAAAATATTTTGATAATATTATATAAATAATATTTGTTTTTTCTTATGCAGGTTTATGCTTTTCAAAGTCAGAAAGAACTTAGTGTCAATACACTCCGTTCTGTACTTTCCGCTCGTGTTGAATGGCGGAAATCAACATCGGATTTTGTCTTGTTTACGAGAGTGGAGAAATGTTAATAATCATTATAATTATTACTGAGCGGAAGTCGAACCAACAACCATCGCGCTTACAGTGAGACTGTCCCACTGCGCTTCGATGGCTTTTAACATGAAATTGTTTCTAACAATATTTGGTTATATCTTTTAAGTCAATAGATTTGTTGATTAACTAATGCTTCCATTCTGATGTTCCCGAAATTCGGGAGATAATATTATATATAGCGGTAGACGTAGTATTTTCTTCTATAAATTTATTATAAATAATACATACATACATGCATTTTTTTATAATCAATCTTTTTGCACTTAAGTATATATTTATGTCCCTTAGAGTAAGTACTTCCTGTCCTTCCTCAGTACAAATAAGTAAAAAGGAACTTAACAATTTCATTCTAACATCACTATAATTTCTTTGAAGTAAATGAAAATGCCTGTAACACCAGCCATTATTGAATTAGCCGTGTTATACGAGGCATTTAATTATATAAAAATAAACCTTTGATTTACTCGATCCGTTGGAAAATGCAAGCCCGCAACAGTATCGTGTTTCTATCGATTTTGTAATCGCTTACAAACTCGACACGTTTCAACTGTTTATGTGTTTTTAAATTATTTATTGTACTAGTTGTTTGTTCTGGCGTTGCTTGAGATTTAGTGGGAGTTTTCTTCTTCATTTTCTGTCATTATGATTACATTGCGTTTAGTAAAATATCATATCTTTAAACTTAATTTATTTTATACAGGATGTAGTGAAGGCAAATGGCAACTTTTTTTAACAAAGGCCTTAAAAAAAGCTTATATAAGCTTAAAAAAAACTTATATAAGCATTTTTTTAGCTTTTTGTCGGGTCAAAATCACACTTCTTTCTAGTATTTAGAATTATTATACATTAGATTACAAAAAGTATGAGAAAAAAGAAATTATTACGTATTATTTATTACCTAGCCTGTGCAAAATTAATTAAGATGGGGGAAAAAAGTACACACTGTATATTTTTTCTAACCAATGAAAATTGATCAAATTTAGATCAATTTCTCCATACAAATAACCATATTAGTTCAGTAGAATAAACAATCTTGTTTTCAAACACTATGTGCAGATTTGATTCTTTTTCGAAGTTAAAAATTTAAGCTTCACTATAGATTCAACCATTCAATACTTATAGATTAACCATAAAAAATAGACTACACGCGATTGGTTTGTAAAAGAAACTCGAGCACTTCCTCTAACAAAAACATCAATTTTATAAGGCAACAGCTGTACCATAGTAATAAAATAGAAGTACGAAGTAAAGTCAAGCTAGGCAAAATTCAGGGGGCACCTGACGTTATGGGAATAACAAAACGTTCACCATAACTGTTATGGTATGGCATGATATGGTATGGTTATCCATACTAATATTATGAAGCGAAAGTCAGTCTGATTGTCTGTGTGTTTGTTATGCTTTTACGACTAATCTACTGGTGCGATTTGGATGAAATTCAGAACGAAAACTCTAGAAGATCCGGCGTGATATATAGGCTATTTTTTTTCAAAAAATCCACCCTTAGAGGGTTGAAATAAGGAATGAAAGATTATATGAAAATTCTAAACCGTTTGACCGATTGTCATGAATTTTGATATAAATATGGTTGATAGCCCACGGTTAAACGTAAGCTACTTTATTTTACAAAAATCCACGCCAAAGGAATAAGATTTTAATGAATACTTTGCAGTAATATAGCCTATACGTCAGAATAAAACATAGCCTACAATTTATAAAGATATTTTTTCAATTGTCCAAAATATCAAGTAAATCAACTCCTTTGATTTTACAATTATAACTGCTTCCGGTAAATCCGCGCGGACGAAGTCGCGGGCACAGCTAGTGATCTATAATGTTGGGGACGCTATCTAGGGGACTTCCCAAGTGCTTACCAAATATTTGTCCTAGGACCGGACCAAGATAGTTGTAATAAGTTAGACTAATTTGCTTTGATACCAATTTTGCTTGATTGGCTGTAATATTGCTTAAAGCAATTTTGTGTTTCGCTTGTGTTATTCCGTGCGTTTAGTACGCATAAAGTACGCGCGTAAAGTAATAGTTGTGTTGAGGCCATCGTGGTACAGTGTGTCTGCGATGTATACGCGATAGTGTAGGTTCGATTTCAACAGAGGAATGATTATATAAATAAGAAATTATTTTTTTTAGCTTCACGCTGTATCCCGCACACAGCAGGGTTGGCAGAAGGAACTCAGTATTGAGACACTCCGTTCCCCACTTTCCGCCGAATTCGGAGGCATTGCGTGTTCAGTGGCGGAACTTAACGCCGCGCTTTTGCTTCTGATACCAGAAAAAATGTGAACTATAAATATAGTTCGTTTACTTAAGTATAAAAAAATTAGATGTTAGTCTCATTGCTTTCCGCTTCAAATTATTTTAACATATATAGAACGTTTAGTGACGTGGCCCTACATCAGAAATAGTCTAAACTAGACGAGAAAAAGATCTTTGAACCTAAAGGTTGAACCCATGCGTAGTCAGACACGTTGGCGTCGACTACGTCAATCTGATTTTTTAACATTTAATGATTTCTAGGTAATATTAAAAAAGACGACTCAAATAGATTACGTGATGATAGTTTTATGACGTCGCGGGCGTGTACGAGTGGTCGGACACCATACTCTGAATGGGTTAATTTTTTCTGTGGCTATTTTTATTACTGGCAAACGATTGTGTTTTAGGTCCATGACTTATGGTGTATGTATGTATTTGGGGATATTTAAATATATATATTAACATTTATAGAAATAGAGGCTGTTTGAATGTATACGCGATTGGTTGTGGGTCCGCTTTTTGACTTGGAGTAATGATTATTTGAATTGTTTTCATTTTTACATTGTGGTAACTAAGATTACCCTTGAATGGGGATAGAAACTATTCCCATATCCCCTATACACATCGCGTGTCGATTTTCTGATGATCGATAATGGAGAACGGAGTTGACACTAAGTTCTCTCTAACTTGCTATACTTGCGAGAAACTACATAAAGCAGAATATTTATGTTCCACGTCATTTTATTACAATATACAAATCTAAATTATATATTGTGGCCAGTCGTGGCCCAGTGGCACAAGCGTGTGACTGTAAACGACTGGTTGTGGGTTCGATTCCCGCTCGAAGAGTGGGAATTATATTTCCATTTTCTTCGCTCTGGTGTCGAGGTAAAGCGCGGCGTTAAGTTCCACCACTTAACTCTGAATTCGGCGGAAAGTGGGGAACGGAGTGTCTTAACACTAGGTTCCCTCTGCCTACCCTGCTGTGTGCGGGATACAGCGAGAAGCTAAAAAAATATATATATATATAACACGATAGATGAAGAAAAAGTATTATTAAAACCCTCAGTATTCCATTATCTGATCAATATAAAAATATGATATGTTGAGTAAAGAACGGAACTCAACGCAGTGCTTTGTCTTAGCCGATGAATAAATTAAAATAATTAGAATGTAATTATTCCTCGATTGGAAATAGAACCTTTGACCAACGCGTTTAAAGTTTTCCACTGCGCCATTAAGTGGCGGCGTGTTATATGATTCTAGAAATAATAAATATAAATGAATGAAAAATTATCACCCATCCATACTTATATTATAAATGCGAAAGTCTGTGTGTTTGTCTGTCACGCTTTCACGGCTAATCTACCGGTCCAATTTGGATAAAATTTAGAATGAAAGTTGTAAGTAACCATGGGTCTAATATAGGCTACTTATTTTTTAAAAAAATAGCCGCTAAAGGGTTAAAATAGGGGATGAGTGTTTATATGAAAAAACTAAGCCGCATGACCGATTGTAATGAATTTTGGAATAAATATAGTTGATAATCAAAGGTCAAACATAGGCTATTATTTTTCAATAATCCACTCCCGAGGGTTGCAACATAAAGAAACATTCAGGCAGTCCACGCGGCGAAGCCGCGAGCGGGCCGCTAGTATCGATATAAAGTAGAGATATTTAATTATACTTTTAAAAACCCGTCCCATTGAGATTTATTGTATTTAATTAAAATATTTAATTGAATATAATAACTACTTAAATAGTACTTAAATACGTAATGAGTCTGGTCTCAAGTGTTTTCGACGCACAAAGGACCCGATGCCGCAGCAATAATGTGATTAGTTTAACCTATAATTTGTTGAAAAATAGCATTTTTGTAAAAAAGGTTTTACATTAAATATTTTTAAGCATTTTATATATTCTGGCGTATACTTGAAATGGCGTTTTAAAATTAAATCATTACCAGGGGGTATTACGTGATGGTTGTAGGTTTGATTTTTGTTTAAATAAGTGTCAATTGTTCAAAAATTTTAAACTGAAAATGTGAAGGGAATAGATTAAATCATAATTGGTTTGGGGTTCGATTCCCACTCAGAAGAATGATCATCATTTATTTATTTTAACGTAAAACGGTAATTCTGCCTTTAAATAAATATCTTTTATTATTTGTTTAGTTCTACCACTTCATTCAGCGTTGAGTTCTACCACTTAATTCACAATGTTTCCAATTAAAGGGAAAGTGGAGAACATAATGTTTTGACACTAGTTTTCTCCTTGACTACCAGTAAAAAAAAGAAACTGAAAAAAAATATTCTATTCTATTCTATGCTATACCAAAACTAAAATTACCGTTCCACACAAAATACAAAAACAATGCATTGACTCCCAACCATTTTTTTCCATAAATAGATAGCAAAATAGAACAATACTAAAACACTGAACACCGTAAGAACGTCCGGTGAACCGTGAATCCATCGAGTTACCTCTACATTTGAAAGTAAAACCGTTTCCCCTGACCCATTGTGATGGTTGGCCCGTGACATGGCCTTGGTAGGTCACGCCCGCATGGTAAACAATTTGCTTTTTACAAATTATGTATTAGTGTTTGTTTGTTTGTTTTTATGTTGGATAGGTGATTAGTGTGTATATGTTATTAGAGCGGCGTTAAGTTCCGCCACTTGACTTCCGGCAGAAAGTGAACAACGGATTTTTTTGATTCTAAGTTCTTTTTGACTATCTATACTACTTAGCGCAAAAAGCGTGAATTTGCTCCATATTTATTAGCCTTTTTCCTGTGTCTTGGGCTGAGTAGAATTATTAAGATTAACTTAGCAGCGTAGTAACTAGTGGGGAATGAATAAAACTATAACATTCATAATTGGGCGGCGTTAAGTTCCGCCATTCAACACGTAATGTCTCGATTTTGTGCGGAAAGTGGAAAACTGAAGTGATTTCGTACTAGGTTTAAATACCCTGCTCGGGAAAAAATATGATACTTATTTCTAAGTAACTTTTTTATTTGTCTTCGTAATATTTTATTTAATATAATCTTTGTTTATTTTATTCTTATATAGTACGGGTGTACGTGGTTAGTTATACTAGATTGTGTTATGAAAATATTGTATTTTATCAAATCCGGACACGTGTAAAATATTTTAACGTTAATCGTTACAAATTTTAATAATTAATTTAAAAAATCTAATACACCAATAAGAAGTATAGATGCAGGTGCAACTTATGAAAATATATATCACAAAATATTATTTTATATAATTATTGTAATGCCAAAAGCCATTTTTATTAGCTTTGGAGGATATAGACGTATTAAAATTAACACGTACGTAGCTATGAAGTACTAAAAATAAGGAAGTACTAAAATTTATTTGACCAGAGCTAGTTACGCATACCATCATTTCATATGAATGTGACATAACCTTTTTAATTTTGTCCCCGGATGTTAATTTGGTGCATTAATGCATTCACTTGAACCATGGCCCTTATCTGTTAGTAAATATGTAATTAGGAAAGAAAGGAAGTATCGTAAATTAAGTTTATTGATAATGATTGATATTTCATAAGAATTTGTTGTGTCTTTATACAATCTTGCCTAATGCAGGGAAATTCTAGTGATCCGTCTCTCAATATTCCAGTTGGTATAGTAGACATGTAGTGTAAAGTAAGCAAGTCAAAGACTAGTCTTTGACTACCTACTTGACACTAGTGTATCAAGACACTCTGTCCTCCACTTTCTGCCCGAATTTGAGACATTGCTTGTTGAATAGTGGAATTCAATGCTGTGCTTTATTGTTGGTACTAGAGCGAAGAAATGAAAATATAAGTATAATTATTCCGCTGACTGGAAATCAAACCGACAATCATCGCTTTACAATCAGCCGCTGCGCTACGACGGTTTAAATTTTAAATATTCAATTTAAATACGATCTTAAGAGATTATCGTGACGCAAAGAAATACTTTCTGTCTGTAGGTAAGGTTGTGGGTTCGATTCCCAGCTTGGAAATGCCCATCAGACACAAATTAACTAACTCAGGATTATTTACAAAAACTTTATCAGTTTACCTAAATATATTACTTTTTGGACATAAGCATGTAATCCTTTTCACAATATGACAGATACACAGACAATATTCGTACAAAAAATCCAATTTGCCTGTTATCCGTTGGTTTTTACATTTCTTATTACACATCGAATACTGCAGCCTGTTTCATTTCCTCGGTTTTATATTATTGGTTTCCGCAGATTCGTTTTTATTTCAATACATTTGAATTACGCAGGAAACATTACTTCCCAGCTTCCCGTATAGCTTGAGATAGTGGTTTAGGCTCATCTTGTGTACGTTTAGAATAGACTTATAGATCACACACGTATTTCTTCTTGTTTTTCCATTTTTTTGGATTTCTGCACCATTTATTTATTTATTTTGAGTTAAAAGCTTAAAAAGATTGTTAAATGTGTGGTAGAATAGTGGCTATTGTGATGAAGTGTGACTGTAAACGTGTAGGTTGTGGGTTCGATTCTATCTCGAGGGATTTTTAAGCACTGTACTTTTAACTTATACTTAAACTGAAAATACGTATCTCTCAAAGGAATCGAATCAAGACTTTTGGTATGAACAATTGAACATGACAACAAGATGGTTGCATAAAACATATTATTAATAAAAACAATAGAAAAAAAAACTTATAAGAAATTCATTCATTTTAGTTATAAAATTATTCTATGTAATAATTCCTTAATGAAGCTACGTTAGTGACTTAATTTATTCCGTCTGCGAATCGTAATTATTCAGAATGGAAACATATAGAATTATGTAAATTTTTGATAATATAACATTTGATAACGTCGTATACGTTTTATTATAATTTGTCTCAATTTAACTAGAAAGATGACGTCAGGCTTATCGATAAGTATTATAGTAACTAGTGATCCTCTCGTGGCTTTGCCTGCGTAAACTACAAGATTAACTATTTCGTCTTTCGCCTAATAGTTTAAATTGTTGTAACCGAATAAAATAAATACTAAATTTTAAGGGAAGCTTACTAAAATACGAGAGTCAAAGTTGCATTTAAATCTGTTCTGTTCTGTTCTGTTTCTGAGATTAGCTAACTAACGCACAGACAAACAAAAAAATTATAAATATTATTTTAGGTTTTATTACTTTGAAAAATGCCCCCATTAATGACCCATCCACGTACAGACAGACGATCAGCTACATTTTTATTATACGTATAGATTCGTTCGACTATCGGGCGTGTCTTATTTAAACATTTAAAACGATACAAGATTGATTAACTAGACGTATTTAACTTGACACTGTTTTAAAACTCGTCTTAACACTCGTGTTACTAAAAATAATGTTCATTTTATTTATTGTGAAATTCTCGTGCGGCGTAAAAAAGATTATTATTCTGTATCAATTATTTTATAATATTTTTAAATGCTATTGGCATTTATGACAAATTATATATTTAAAAATGCATTTATATATGTAAGTAAGCAAAAAAACGACTAGTATTAAGTATTTTTACAATTGTATGGAAATTTGCTAGCCAGCGTGGCTAGTCGTGGCCCAGTGGCACAAGCGTGTGACTGTAAACGACTGGTTGTGGGTTCGATTTCAACTCGAGGAGTGGAAATATTTCATATTTCCATTTTCTTCCCTCCGGTGTCGAGGTAACCCAAGCCTCCGAATTCGGCGGAAAGTGGGGAACGGAGTGTCTTAACACTAGGTTCCCTCTGCCTACCCTGCTGTGTGCAGGATACAGCGTGAAGCTAAAAAAAAACAACAGCGTGTATGGAAACTTTGCTTTATAAAAACTAAATGTACAGCTTATTTATGTGTTAAGTAGTTTAATCTAGATCACTGGTATATATTATTCAAAATGATGAAGGTCAAATCTTTTACAGTTTTTCTCTCTTAGCAGGGTAGTCAGAGAGAATCTAGTGTAAAGACACTCCGGTTTCTACTTTTCACCTGGACGAGACAGTGTATGGCGTACGACTTGTTACCAGAGCAGAGGAATAAAATATAGATAATGTATTGAATATTGCAATTCCTTCGAGTGGGAATCGAACCCACAATCATTACGCCCCGATTGTCTTTTTAAAGAAATATTGTAATATAAGAAAATAGACTTAACCTAAATTTTATTTCTACATATCTCAACCCTAAAACACCATTGTCTTACCACATTGCCAATTTCTAATACAAACCATAGCGTATTCTTTTTCGAACAACCAAAACCCATTGTACATGGCGATTCTTTGTCGCTACACTTCCGAGGTATATGACGCAATACATTCAAAGTTTGCCCGGTAGACTGATGGTACTGTTGCTAGCTAATACTCGCGTAACGTGAAGTCGCGTAGGTTACGGCAACGACCCGGCAAGGCCAAAATATCCGTTTATAAGACGCCATTCCGAATTTTATGTATGACGCTACGCTTAGAATTAATAGCCATTCGGCGGTCTAACTAGATCTAATCTGTATAGGAAGATGTTTTAGATGCTACAGTGGATATGTGATCAAAACATAGCATGCGACTGGAAAGTAAAAGTGGGGCCGCGAGTGGATTCGAACCTCCGACCTTGTAGCGCCAGACGCCCAGACTTCTATATTTAGCCAAATAAAAACAATTCCGTGTCGAATTTGCATGGTTTTTTTTTCTTGTTCTTCTATTATATTGTATTAATAGGTTTTTAATATAATGTTTGAGTGTTAATAAGATTTTTGGTATTCGCGGTTTTTGTATGTCTTAAATGTAACTATTTTAACCGGAGTAATGGCGTATGTTTTGGTATTTGAAAATAAATTTTAGAAAATATGACCTATTGAAAACTTTATAGTACTCTCTTATGGGTACAGGTAGGTCAAAAATTCAAATCCTCTAGTCTACTTTGCAGAAACAAAAATATAAAATAGCTTAATTTAAAATTTCAACTTTAATTTAAACAAATATAGACAACTACCCTATGTCGGTCATAATTAATTTTGTTTTCAAATGCAAATATCACATAAAAGGACGGCGAATGGTGAAAATGAAAAAAAAAATGAGAATTCCATATCAGCTCTCAACGCCACGTACATACCATTTTATGCCCGGACGTGAAGTGCCGTCGCCGTACCAAGGGGCCCATAGCAATGATAATACTCAAACAACCCTATTAATATCCCCCTGAAATAAAAAGTAATGCTTGTGACCGTATTTTTGATGTCTCAGCACTATTTTCAATCGTAACGCCGCAGGTTACGGCCTAAAATATGTTTATTTTGTACATATGGTGTACATATAACGCGTTACGGCTAAGGTGCATGTCAAACATTGCGAGGGTTACTCTTTATTCAGCATATTTAAATTTTTGATTGAAACCAATGGAGATGATAATGTCGATAGTGAATGAACACTTGCTGTTTAGTTTTGATATTAGTATGGGTTATGTTTTGTTTGTTTGGTCTGTGTGAAGAAGGTATTTATATTAATATTGTGTTGTGTATGAGGAGATTGTAAATTCAAATGTTGAAAAATGACTTCTTTGTAAAATTTGTTTTTTTTAGTAGTCGGGAAATCTTACTGCACATTGTGTTTAGATACACAATTCTTGTGAAAGTGAGAACGCAGTGTCTTAACGTTAAATTCTCTCTGACTACCCAGTTATACGTGAAAAGGGGAAAAGCTAAAAAAAAATTCTTTAAAATTTTCGCCCTCGGTTAATCACATGATTGTTCTTACAAACAAACTGGAAGGTTCATTGCCTAACAAATCTATTAATTAAGACAGTGATATAAGATTTAGATTAGAGAGAGATGAGTGATAGTATCGAAACAATGCTACGCTTTGTCTTAGGTACCAGAGCGAAAAAATGAAAATTTAAATATTATTTCCCAAATAGTTATTGAACCCACAACCATCGTTTTTGAGTCAGACGCTGTTCCACTGTGCCACGACGGTGCATGACTTTATATATTTCTAAAATATATTGTAATGTATAGTTATCTTTTTGAACGACAATGTTCGGCGCAGTCCAGGTGTCTGGCCTGTATTTTGATAAAGGCCTGTATCTACTGACCTGTTGTTTATGTACTTATGTAAATTATAAACTATTATTAAATGTTGAGGCCAGTCGTGGTGCAGAGGCACAAACTGTGTCTATAAACGCGACTGGAAATTGCAAGTTCGAGGAGTGGAAATATTTAATATTTCCATTTTCTTCTCTCTGGTGTTGAGGTAAAACGCGGCGCTAAGTTCCGCCACTTAATACACAATGCTTCGGGAATTCGGCGGAATATGAGGAACGGAGTTTCTTGATACTAGATTTCCTCTGTCTACTTTGCTGTGTGCGGAGTACAGCGTGAAACTAAACAAAAAAAAATATGAACGGTCATTATGTACGTAGTTAGACCAAATTTCTCAAAATACTTTGATAAAGACCTGCAGCTGACCTATTACTTACGTACCTATGTAAATTATAAACTACTATTAAATGTTATAGTTTAAGTTTGTCAATTGACTTTAAAATCTGATAAAACCCTAGCCCATGCCGCTAAATAAAGGTGCGGAACCAAATTCATGTCAAATGGGTTGAAAGTAACGTAATTTCACAAGCTTAATTATTTACTGACATCAAGCAATTCGCCCGTCACAATGAAATCGAGTAATTAATCTTAAGGGAAATTGTTTTCGGCAATTTGCTGCAAAATATTTTGATAAATTTGTTAGACATTGTTCGGTGGTGAATTCTTAGCGGGTGTTGAAAGATCCTTATCATGGTTGGATCTTGCTTTGTAATTAATTGTGTGTGCATATTATAACTATAATTATAGTATACAGGTTTTATTTATATTATTATTTGTATATATTTTTTTATTTTTATAGCTTCACGCTGTATCCCGCACACAGCAGGGTAGGCAGAGGGAACCTAGTGTTAAGACACTCCGTTTCCGTAGTGTGTTAAGTGGCGGAACTTAACGCCGCGCTTTACCTCGGATACCAGAGTGGAGGAAATGGAAATATTAAATATGTCCACTCCTCGAGTGGCAATCGAACCTATAACCAGCCGTTTACAGTCACACGTTCATGCCACTGCGCCACGACTTGTATATATTAAGTGTAATAATTTTTAAGGAAATATATAATGTACTTTTGAACATTTTTAAAGTGTTATTCCACACTTAGGAAAATTGAAAAAGATATTTAGAAAACGTATAAAAATTTGGACGCAGCGGGATTCGAACCCGCGCCTCCTGAATACCGTCCAGGCGCTCTCACCACTAAACAGTGCGTTCAATCCCGCTGCGTTTAATTTTTTATGCGTTTTCTAAATGTCTTTTTTAATTTATAGTGTATTTTTCATTTTTCATTAAAAAATATCTTGACACCTATGTCCGTATAGCTTAATTACTAAATACCTAGTGTCAAAACACTTTATTCTGTTTCCGTCATTTCGTTTATTGTATAATTTTATTTTAAAACGATATTATTTTCATTATTTTCTTTAACTTCCGCTGTACACAGCATACAGCAGGGTAGAAAACCTAGTGTTAAGACACTCCGTTCCCCATTTTTCACCGAAGTTTGGAAGTATTGCGTGTTAACTCGGAATTTAATGCCGCGCTTTGCCTCGATGCCAGAGAAATATTAAATATGTCCACTCCTCGAGTGGCAATCGAACCTATAACCAGCCGCGTTTACAGTCACACTGTGTGCCCATGTGCCACGACTGGCCACTGAAGAATAATGTATATATTTTAGTTTCGCGCTGTATCCCATACAGAGCAGAGTAGGAAACCTAGTGTTAAGAAACTCCGTTATACACTTTCCGCCGAATTTTGGAGGCATTGCGTGTTAAGTGGCGGAACATAACGCCGCGTTTCGCCTCGATACCAGAGCGAGAAAGTGGAAATAATAAATATTTCCATTTCTCAAGTGGGAATCGAACCTATAACCAGCCGCGTTTACTGTGTGCTCGTGTGCCACGACTTGCCATTGGAAAGTAATATTTAAATGATTTATTTTACGTCGTTCAATGGTTATGGTTGTAAGTCACTCGTGTCCGTGATAAATCAATTAAAAAAATATTTTATCAAATATATTAATAGCTAAAATCGTATATGTAATTATATTTAACGTCTGTTTGTAAGAAATATTTGATTTTTTTTAACCATAAGAAGTAGTATAGTAGTACAGCGTCTGATTGTAAACGCGATTGGTTTTGAGTTCGATTCCCATTTAAGAATATGATTATATTTAAGTTATTTTAAATCTTCACTCTAGTGAAGAAGATAACAGGAGCTTATTTCCACTACTGAATACGCAATGTTTAGAATTGAGGCGGAAAGAGGAGATACTAAGTGTCAAGACACTCCGTTCTTTGTCTTCACTATGCTTAAAAGAACATGACACTGTAAAAAAATATTTAACTACAACTAGACTTTGACATCTATATATTTGTAATTTAATAACTTATTAAAACAATAATTCATAGATTTTCATCTATATGTTTTTTTTAATCTTTTCTAGTATTTAAATATTAATTTAAATCATTTATCATATACCTATTGGAAGATATGTATATTTTACCCTTTTTGTGTTTTTTCTTTGGATTTATGCTTTATTTCTCATAACACTGCCGGCAGAGAGAAGCTAGTGTCATAACACTCCGTCCTCTCGCCCAAGCTTATTACATTCACTTATATCAGTTAATCTTAACTGTTCAAATAACTTAAATTTAACCATTCTGAATAAGGGATTTAAATAATTTGCATATAATTTACTTTGTAAGTCGTTATACCGCCAAGGCCATTGCGACACCTTGCGATTTACAACTTCCGAGTAATAGGTACTTTGTTATTTTATTGAAGGTGTTAGAATCGAGAACTTGATTATTATGTATCTGAATACACAATGGGAAAATGTATATGTGTATTATACATTACGTACACGTGTATTTGTGTATGTGTAATTTATAAAATGTATTTAGTGTGTTTATTTATTTTTTTTGGCTATAGTGGCGCAGTGGGATAGTGTCTAAATGTAATTGCGATTGGTTGTCGGTTCGATTCTTCATGGAGGAATAATTTTAACTTAATTATATTAATGTGGTCAGTCGTGGCCCAGTGGCACAAGCGTGTGACTGTAAACGACTGGTTGTGGGTTCGATTCCCACTCGAGGAGTGGAAATTATTTCCATTTTCTTCGCTCTGGTGTTGAGGTAAAGCGCGGCGTTAAGTTCCGCCACTTAACACGCAAGCCTCCGAATTCGGCGGAAAGTGAGGAACGGAGTGTCTTAACATTAGGTTCCCTCTGCCTACCCTGCTGTGTGCGGGATACAGCGTGAAGGTAATACTTAATATTCTTCTTTGGTTAACAAGACAAAGCGCAGCGTCAAGTCCGCTTTTCGAAAGGCTATGTCTCGAATTTGGCCTGAAAGTGGAAACGCAATGTCTTGATACTAGGCCCTTTCTACCTTGATATACGAAAAATACTGTGAAACTGTATTTTTATGATTATTTTATTGTTCAACTATTTATTTATTACTTCATATTTTCTTTACACATGTTTTTTATTTATGATTTATTTATAGTGGTTTATTGAAAAATGTATAGTGTATAGTGACCATAAATTTTTTGAACTGTTTTAGGAACTACTTACCTATAAACAGTTATGTCAGTTAATACTTCAGATTAGTAATAGAAAAAAATATATTAATTTGTTAACAAAAGGTATGGAGCACGTGTCCGTAGTGTGGAGATCAGGGGTCTCCAACCTTTTTTTGGCCAAGGACCACTTTTACATTATTCTTGCTAGCAGGGACCACTATGTATGTAATCCTTGCAGTTTCTGTCATATTGTAGTTTGATGAGCTGTATAACTTTGGGTAAAACTGGGTTCAACACCTAAATACACGCTAAATTTGAAATCGTTCACGGACCAGTTTATCCCCACTGGCCACTGACCACTGGTTGGGAACCAGTGGTGTAGATGGAAAGAAACAATACTTGAACCAACTACCGCACTCAGTGTTACTTCACTTATAACAATAGATTCAGCGGGACAGACCCTAAGTATATACACGAAGCTTGCAGGTTCGACTCCATTTTTTTTGCAACTTTACGCTTTTTCTCCTTTACGGGAAGAGTAATGTAATGTCTAAATACGACGCTTTTCACTTTACGCCCATTTTGTACAGTACGTAACTTAACGCCACTTAAAAATATAACCATTTCCTCGTATAATTACTACTACTATACTACGTATTTTCTATGTATTTTTTTGTTAATAATAATTGACGCAGATTAGAAATCCCTATAACTACGATGGTTGTATATGAGTTCAAGACAAGAAACAATGTTTATATATAACTAATTTATTCTTTCGCGTTGCTAAGACGAAGTCCTGGGTTCTGTCACTCATCACACAACATTTTAAATAGGCGGAGTGTCTTAACACTACGTTCTCTCTGTCTATGTAAGGCTAAATCACTCCATTTCACATTCTCCGCATCTTTAACTCCTTATAAAAAGCAGAAATCACATTTCGATATTTATTAAGAAAGTCATTTTATGTTTCTTTAATAACTGTGAACAAGTAGTTTCTATTACAGTTAGCGTGGTGTGTATCAAATTAGCCCTTATCACTTGCGTTAGAAATGCGAATTCTTTCTAACCACGTCACTTGTACTACTGCGTCACGTGTTCACAACGTGCGCAAGTTAAATTGATTAATAGCATACAACTTTGATATTACTTTACTTTACTGTTTCCCTTGGACTGTATTCAATAGAATGGAATAAGTATTTTAGTACTTATATGGTGAATGTTATAGTCATTTTTATAAATTTTTTGGTGAAAAGATGGTTATGGTTGTATATCAGCCTTTTTTTGGGCATAGCGGGGATCGACAGAGAGAACCTAGTGTTAAGACACTTCGTTCTTTAAGTTCCTACATATCACCGCGCTTTGTCTTAGGTTTGGAGTAAGAATCGAATCCATAAGCTATCGCTTGTAATCACACGTTGTCACGTAGATATTTTTTTGATTTATGAGGAAATGACAATTTGTTACGTATGGGTTTACACAGTTGGTAGTGTGTCTGCCAAAATGCAAAGATCGTGGATACTCTTCCTTTCAGTGGAATATTTTTATATCTAAACTATAAGCACACACTATATTAATATTAATAGATGATACTCCACGGTTAAAATTGCGATACATGTATGATTAAAGGAAAACTCTCTGCGTATTGGTTCATAAAAAATTCAAAACATCCCATTTAACGCATCCTGCTTCCCATTTTGTAACCAAACCCAATAATATAAATTCTTAACAATTTAGGCTTAACCACGTAAAGCTTACAAATAACAGGTCAAAATCACCCCTCTATTTAAACAGAGTATAAAATGTATTCAAAGTTCAAACATCCTGTACGAGCGGCACGATAAGCGTGCCCATTGTCAAAAATCCTACTCCCATTTCGCGAGCATTCTCAACTACTTTGCTTCGTTTGATGTCTTCCTCCCTTTTACGTACGCCATAATATTAAGCCGCATTGCATTTTTAATCGATCAAGTCTGGTGTTTCTTAAGAACTCCCCGTTTTGGCTTTTCAACGTTCGTCTTGGTTGGTAGTATGAAATTTCCGCATGCTTTCATGCCATAAGTATAATGAAATAGTGTTTATTTTACATTTTTTTTTTGGTTGTTCGTGGAATAATTAATGTTGTATTAATAAGTAGTTTGGATGATGTACCTTCTCATAATGGGAGAAAATATACTCTTGTAATTTAATCGAGTGTCTACTAATTTCGGCATAGATGGGAGTCCGCGAGAACATAGTAAGAACCTTAAGTGCTGGAAATCAACGCCGCGTTTTGTCATTGAAAATATATAAATAGAATTTTTTTTTTCGCACCAGACCAAAAAAATGAAAATAATTTAATTATAATCATTCCTTCAGATAGGAATCGAACCCACAACCAATATCGTTTACAGCCAAGCTTCAATTTAGTATTTTAATAATTTATTTTATAAACATTACTATAATGTATAGGGGCCAGTCGTGGCGCAGTGGCAAGCGTGTGACTGTAAACGACTGGTTGTGGGTTCCATTCCGACTCGAGGAGTGGAAATATTTTATATTTCCATTTATTTCGCTCTGGTGGCGAGGCAAAGCGCGGCGTTAAGTTCCGCCACTTAACACGCAATGCCTCCGAATTTGACGGAAAGTGAAAACGGAGTGTCTTAACACTAGGTTCCCTCTACCTACCCTGCTGTATGCGGGATACAGCGTGAAGCTACTATAATATTAAATTAACACAAACCACTAACATTGAACATCTGTCATACAATCGCAATATTCTCTATAAGGTATAGGAACACAATATAACACGCCTAGTAAGTACAGTACAGGGTGTATACGGAAATCGCGCTACGACACCAAAGCGCCGGTTGAATCTAAATGTTCCCATATTCCCTGATTAAAATGTCTACAACGCCTTGACATTCGCTTTTCTTCGAACACCTCATATGGAATATTTTGATCTTCACAAACGTAACACTTTCATGGTGTGGTTATGTAGAATTTTATAGGAAATTTATAGGTTTACACCTTTTTTATGTCTAACACTATTGTGATTTTATGATTTACTATGAAAAAAAATTAGAAAGCGTATTGAAATTTGAATGCAAAGGGATTCGAACCCATGCCTCTTCGTAATCGTCTGAGCATTCACATTGCTAAGCTATTCGTTCATAAAGTTATAATTTATTTACTAGTTGGTGCCTGTAACTTTGTTTGGATTGATGGATTTTATGCTATCTGAGTAGGTCAATAGGCTAACTTAGCTGTGAGTATGTATTACTTGTAAGTGTTAAAGAAAACAGCTTCATGATTTTACTCGCATTGCAGGGTCAGAGAGAACCTAGTGTCAAGATATTCCGTTCTCCACATTCTGCTCGAAATCGAGATATAACGTTATTTCTGGCTGGCTGGCGGAACTTAACGCCCCATTTTTGTTTAAGTACCAGACGGGAGCAATATAATTTCTATACATATAATAATTTTTCCAATTGAGAATCGAACCTACAACCAATCTCGACGACGAATTACATTCAGACGCTGTCTTGAATTGGCAGTAAGTGGGTCATAAATATAGAAAAAATGAGAACTTTGCTTTTATGTTCTTTAGTAAAAGAACAAAGTGTACCAAGTGGCCAGTCGTGGCCCAGTGGCACAAGCGTGTGACTGTAAACGACTGGTTGTGGGTTCGATTCCCACTCGAGGAGTGGAAATTATATTTCCATTTTCTTCGCTCTGGTGTCGAGGCAAAGCGCGGCGTTAAGTTCCGCCACTTAACACGCATGCCTCCGAATTCGGCGGAAAGTGGGGAACGGAGTGTCTTAACACTAGGTTCCCTCTGCCTACCCTGCCGTGTGCGGGATACAGCGTGAAGCTAAAAAAAAAAAAAAAAAAAAAAGTAAAAGAACAAATTAATTCATCACATTATTTAATTTCATTACTCTATCATTTTACAATATATACCGATGTGTCGTTCATTTTGAACTAATGTTATTGATAGTGGACGCGCCCATACAAAATCAACAGCGGGAGATAGTAATCAATCTATCCTATCCTACTACCTAAGTCAACCTGCCTTTTACGTTTAGACAGTTCAATTTCTATAGACGATAAATGTTTATGTTACCTATAAAGATATCAGTCACGGTCCAGTTAAACTGCGTAGGCTTTAACTGTTTTCCCATCCTTCGTTGTGTGCGAAATCTATACACATATAATTTTAATAGGATAATTGTTATTAAATTTGAATATTGAAATATGGTTTTCTTTTTTTAACATTTTAAGATTTTTTAGAAGAAGATATTATATACTTATCCTTCACGATTTTGAAACTTATAGATATCGTCTAGTAGGTTTTGTGAGTATATCAGAACGACAGACAGACAAACATACAGAAATCAAATATTTCGCCTATATTTTACACGAGCGACCCACTCGTGGCTTCGCGTCATGATCTGCACCTTTTATCTCCTATTTAAGCCTCTTTAGGATTCTCGTATATTTCTGTATAATTACAATAAAATATAGACTATAGCACTCCTAAATAGTGTTGCTTTCTAATTGTGAAAAAAAAAACATGAAAGTCCCAGTATTTCCGAAGATTAGTCTTTACAAACAAAGTTACAAACTTCACCTCTTTATTATAATAGTATAGATATATGAAGACTTTTAGAAAAAGTTTTTAGTTTATATTCTTTTGCTTGCTAAAGAGAACAAATAAAAATAATTGAAATATGATGAAGCTGTAATCCGTCTTTAAATAATATGTTTTTTTTAGCTTCACGCTGTATCCCGCACACAGCAGGGTAGGCAGAGGGAACCTAGTGTTAAGACACTCCGTTCCCAACTTATAGTTTATATTCAATAGAATTAACCACGTTTATAGTCTTAATATATGTATGTATAGAATCTCATGAACTAATTGTAACTTTCAATACTATAAAGAATAAAACAAATAACTAATATGAAAAACCAATTGAACCAAATTTAAACAAAATTAAGATCAAATAGATTCCGATATTATATACTGATTCTCGGAAATTCTGAACATAACATATCGTTTTTTAGGATTTGCGCGAAAAGCGAGTGACAGATAGATAGACAAAAATTTAAAAAATCATATGAAGACTTCTAGAAGTTTTTTTTTAAGTTACATTCAATATATAGAATTAATTTTCTTTTCTCTTTTTTTAATACGTACAGATGTACAATTTTAGCTTTTCAAACAATAAAAATAAACAAATAACTACTATAACAAGGCAATTGAACCAAATATAAACAAAATTAAGACCAAATAGACTCCAATATTATTATACTAATTACAGTTAAGGTTAAGAATTTGAGAGGCGTCGACCGGATGTAGAACGGACTGTCTACTGAAGACCCCTGGTGAGATGTATCATTTGTTAGGACGGACTCGCACCGGTAGATGTTATACGCGATAGCTAAGCCTTCCTTCTGAGAAACAATTTTGCCCATTTGGCAATCGTCACGCATAAGTTAGTGAAGGTTTTTGTGGGTTTGCTTGTTATTTTGTATATAAATAATATGTAGTGCACGCCCAATATCAATAATCGATCCTAACCCAAATTTTACCCGTGGAGGGACAGGTTAAGAATATAATTCCCCCCCGCCACTGTGTAGCGTCCCAGATAAAGTAAAAGCTTGGTGGTAGGAGATTCGTTCTCCGACTGGCTCGTGACCACTATCGTCTCAAAGACGAACCGCCAAACATCTGATGATATGTTCTGGTTCGATGACGTGAAGTCAGGTCTCCCTATTCCCACCATTTCCATCCATCCTTCCTCCCTCTGTCCTATATCCCCGAGCTGGCAACGCATCCATAACTCTAATGTTGTGTATGTCTATTGTTGTGGCGAAGGTAACCACGCAACACCAGGTGGGCCTTCTGCTCGTTTGCCTCCTTTATTCAATTAAAAAAAAAAACACCAACCTTAGATTGATCTAGCATTCATTTCTTTGAGTATTTAATTTTTTGAGTATAGTAAAGGTAGAATATGCAATTCCTTGATTGGTTATTGGCGATTATTGATATTGGGCGTTTATTAAGATAGTTTGTTTATGAATTTCCTCTCAATTTAGTGGCATGATATTTTTGTTTAAGACCTTCGTGGTGCAGTGATAGTGTTTGAGTAAACGCGGTTGTTGTGGGTTCGTTTTACACTTGGTATAATGTTTTTTTGGAAATTATTTTCGTTTTTCCAATTTAGTAGTTTGTTAATTTCGAGTGGAAATAGAGAACGGAGTGTCATGGCAGTAGGATCTCTCTGACTAATGTTTTTATATATAAATGTGCCGATTTTAGTGAAATTGTGTTCTGAGTGACTAAATTCGTTGCCACACTTATTTTTATGAAATGTAAGGTCCCTAAAATTTGATTTGAACTCACTACCTCTTCGCTTTTACCTTCAAAATTTTCCTTCCGCTAAATACACATTGACAATTTTTTTATAAGCCTTTATAAATAATCAATCATCAATAGTTTATGCATTGAGCCATAAAAATGAAATATTAAATTGTTTTGTTAAGTTATATCACACGATGATCTAACCTTTAATTGCATTTATCATTTTTGTACCTTATAATACGTTCTTTTGTAATGTTGTTTACAAATTGAGTAAACCACTTTAACTATGTAATTGCTTTGAATAAATATTTTTTTTATAAAGTGTGAGGTAAATTACTTACAAGGTTTTTTTAGTTTCATGCTTTTCTGCAGGTAAAAAGAAATTAGTGTTAAGACACTCCGTTTTGTTCTCCGTTTTCAGTGCGAGACTAGATTAAGTTTAATTTATACCTCAGAGTGGAAATCGAACCCACAACTTCGGCTTATATTCAGACGCTGATCCACTGCGCCACTATGGTCAAAATGCTTTATTTTACATGTTTCATTGTTTTATTTACAAAAAATACAAAAATTCGGATCGATTTGAAGTTGAATGAATAATTGTGCACAGACAGACGTAAGTAATGATAATCTAGCTAGTAATGGTGCTAGATTCATTTGAGATAGCCAGGTGAACGCTCTACTTGGGTTGAAGGCCAAACATTTTTTGCACTCGGTTTTTATTTATTAGTACCCACTTTTTATATGTACTCCACGTACAACTAGCGATACGGGTATACAGTTTAATTCTTAAGAATTAATATATTTTTTTAGCTTCACGCTGTATCCCGCACATAGTAGGGTAGGCTACGTGTTAAGTGGCGGAACTCAACGCCGTGCTCGAGTTCAGAGCGAAAATAATGAAATATTAAATATTTCAATAAGTGTAAATCGAACCTACTACCAGTCACACGCTGTGCCTCTACGCCACGACTGGCCTTTTCATACAGTTTAATTCTTAACAATTTATATGAATATTTAATCTATAATAATATTTGTAATATTTAGCCTACTGTTTAGTAAGGGTCTTCGACCTGAGCAAGCAGATGTGAAATTTTTGTTTTCAGTTCAATTGTTTAATTATGGTGTAATTTTTTCTTTAAGAATATGTAAATATTGTTTTTCTTTGCTAAGAAGAAAATATTGTTTGCAATATATCGTAAAAAGCAGCGCAGCAGAAGTGTTATGACACTCCGTTTTCCATTTTTTGGCCAAAATTGTGCTAAGTGTCTAAACTCAATGTCATGTTATTTATAGAAGTGTAATTGTGTTCTAAGAAAGTTACTACAACGTGAGTCTGTAACCTTTACTCTACTTAACACATCCGGTCCTGAAATAGAAAGAGAAATTTCGCTGGTCTACGCTACATTATTTTTGTTTATCTGCTTCAGGCTTTTATCCTAATATCAAGACACTCTTCGACTGAAATTAAGACTTTACGTGCTGAGTAACAGAACTCAACGCCGGGTTCTATCTGGTCACTAGAGAGAAAACCGGAAATAATTTAAATTTATCATTTTCCATAGTGAGAATCGAACCGACAACCGTGTTTACAACCAAACGCTGTTCCACTTTGCCTCTAAACATATTCACAATAACAATAATTGCACTTAACACTATTTTATACAAACGACTTCTATTTTAGTACACTCGACAATATATAATACAAATTGATTGATTCATCGAATTTGCAGCAAAAACATGTTAACAAAAATATTAGCTTTATTCAATTGTAGTTTATTGGCCTGTAATTTAAGTAGAAGTGTCTGATTACAAAAACTAGACTATTGACACTATTGTTGTTATAACACAGCTTTTGGGATGAGTGGTTTCTCTATGAATAAAGCAAAAAATTGAAGTGAGTCGCAGTCGTAGACTCAGTCTGGAAGGTTTTTTTTTTTCAGCTTCACGCTGTATCCCGCACACAGCAGGGTAGGCAGAGGGAACCTAGTATTAAGATACTCCGTTCTCCACTTTCCGCCTAATTCTGAGGCATTGCGTGTTAAGTGGCGGAACTTAACGCTGCGCCTTACCTCGACGCCAGAGCGAAGAAAATGGAAGTATTAAATATTTCCACTCTTCGAGTGGGAATCGAACCCACAATCAGTTTGTTTACAGTGACACGCTTGTGCCACTGGGTCACGACTGGCCACTAGATGAAACGCGGCGTTGAGTTCCGCCACCTAATAAGTTTTAAATTCGGGCGTGAAGGATATCGCAGTGCTTTGACACAAGGTTCTCTCTGTCTGGGCTAAGAGAAGTTTTTTTTTTATATGCTGTAATATAATATTTTAAATATTAAATGTCATGATCACTTATTTATTTTACCCATATAAAATACTATAGTAAAATGTTTATATATTATGCTTATTCCTAACTAAATTTGTATAATATAGTGTTTTTGGAGATTTGTGATAATATGATTTTAGTCATATAACATTACAAGTTAGAAATTTATTAAAAATCTTCAATTTTATTGTTTTACATTTGTATTACTCTCTATTGGCACGAAACGTAGGTTTTCTTATTGTTCTAACTTCTAAGTAGGTGGTTGGAATGTACTAAATGCAGTAGCTACAAGGTATCTATACACTTTGCTTAGCTATTTTTCATTAAATCTTTATATTTAGATCTGTCTTTAAGAAGACTTTAACATTTCTTGGAAATATAAAAATAGTTAAAAAGATTGTAGTAGATTGCCTCGGTTTAAATTTTATTGGTTTTGATTTGATGTTACCATTTCTAACTTTCTGTAACATCTTTATGCTTATTTTCGAAATATAGATTAGGTCCTTCACGTTAAAGGCCGGCAACGTTCCTGTAGCTCCTCTGGTTCCAACGAAGTGACCCGGACGCTCGTTTGCCTTGTCCTGTCTATAACAAAAAAGGTAGAGAAGTGACATAATATCCCATTATTCACTTTCCGTCCGCTCTCATAAGTGACGGAATTTAACGCCGCGCGCTCTGTTTCCAGAGCGGAGAAGTAATAAAAATGAAAAAATAACCATTCTCTTGGATGGTAATCGAATTCACAACCATCGTTTACAATCAGACGCTGTTCCACTACGCCACGATAGCCTTAACGCTAATTCTAGTATAATTTATTTAACATGCATATTAACAATTGAGTGATAGTTTAAACCTATTAAATAATTCAATACTGGTTTATTCCTTCCTTAAATCAAGCGTCTAGTCAATGAAATGTAATGAATGAATTTGAATGTACTTAGTATGCACCACGTCTGGTGACGAGACGGTTCCATTAAAAGTTGACGAGGTATGCCGAATCCTAAGTGGTTACGACGTACCTACGATTTTTTATGTTTATTCTCATTTGGATATGAACCTGTTACTAGTACCTTAGTTTAGTTTTTAGTTATCTGTCATAGGAAATAGGTAATTAGTTGCCAAGATGTGCTTTTAAATTATTTGTTAGATTTAGAAGCTGCGGTTGTACGGCAGTGTTATTATTTACCTCACTTCGATGGTTTTGAGTACAATTTATGTTAGGAAATATTTTTATAGATTTATAAAAAATATTTATACTTTAAGTTAATTATGTTGAAACTGAAAAAAGCTAGGCAATACCTCGAATTAGGATAGCAGGTGGAGAACGGAGTGCTTAGAATCTAGGTATTCACCTTACTGTTCAGGAGAAAACGCATAATACCGTAAGCATAATACGGAGATGTATGACGATATAGTATGTCTTTTCTACTCAAGCCATGTAGCTACTGTGACGTATTCGTATTATATATATATATATATATATATATATATATGTATATATATATATATATATATATATATATATATATATATATATATATATATATATTTTTTTTATTTAAAACTTGTGAATGGCATTGTATTTTCGATGAGTAGGTAATTTTTGATACACGCGTTTGGGCTTTTCTTTACGTTATTCTATTAGGAGATTTGTATATTTTTTAATTGTTCTGTTTAATGAATGTGAATTAACAATTTAATAAATGAATTTTGAAGCAACCATTATAATTCGAAATTATACCAAGTGTTATGACAATTCGCTCTCTACTTTCCGTTTTTGAAAGCATTGCGGGAATAACTTCTTGTCTTGTCTGTCTGTTCTTTAAATGTCTTGAATCTTAGGTCGGAATGAGGTCGTCGTAGTAGTGATTATGCTTACTTTATATTATTTATTACTCTGCTCTGGTAAGATAAGCCGCAGCGTTAAGTTGCGTTAACCGTTCAACACGCAATGTCTCGATTACTGGTCGAAAGTGGGAAACGGAGTCTTGACTCTAAGTTCTCTTTGATTACCCCGATAGGCTGGAAAAAACTTAAGCAAAAAACAATTTAAAATATCTGTAGATATTTTTTTTCTTTCTTTTCTCTTTATTTTTTAAATGCCACAGATTCGAATTCCATCTACTTTTCAGCTTTTTCTTTTTTTATTTTTTTTTAATTTATTTTAGCGAGTGAGTACACTCGATCACACGTTTTGTATTTCGTACGGTTATTTTGTCTGTAGATATGTTACATCTGTAGATGTTAAAATGACGCAGGTTCAATTTCAATACCACTACAATTTATTATCGCCTAATTAATAATATTAAATACGGAATTACCAAATAGATAAAGGAAGTAAAAAAAATTGAAAATTAATCCCTTTATAATTTTTTTCATCGTCCTACTATACAAGAAAAAGAAAAAAGCTAATATTTATAACAGCTACATGTTTAAAGCTCACTCATCTTTGATTATAACACCGCTGAGTGAATTTTAATGCGACTTTAACTAGTGCGGTATCAGTGGTGTCATGCAAAAAAACACTATGTATTAAAAAATAATTTTGTCAATTTGAATGTTTGTGAAAGCAAATTCACCTAGGTATATATATTACTTTACTAGCTGTGCCCGAGGCTTTGTTTGCGTAGATTTTATTAAATAAGTTATAATTCTAATATAAAAGTAGATTAAGTTGCTCCTTAGTATATTGACTATCAGCCAGTGAAAGTACCGTGAAAATTGGTCCAGCCGTTTGAAAGATTAGTTGACCAAACAGACAGACAAACAAGTATAAATTGTATTTTGGTGTATGTATCATCACTTCAACAGCACTTTTTAATAAATTCATGTATGTATATAATACATACTATTGTATACATACATGCATTTATTAAAAAGTGCTTATTTTTATATTATACAAACATTCCAATTTTATTTATATAATATACTCTTAGAACGTTACAAGTCAGCCAGTTGGGGCCAGTCGTGGGGCAGTGGCATAAGCGTGTGACTGTAAACGATTGGTTGTGGGTTCGATTCACACTCAAGGAGTGGAAATATTTAGTATTTCCATTTTCTTCGCTCTGGTGTCGAGGCAAAGTACGGAGTTAAGTTCCACCACCTCAAACGCAATGCTTCCGAATTTGGCGGAAAGTGGGGAACGGAGTGTCCTAACACTTGGTTCCCTCTGCCTATCCTGCTGTGTGCGGGATACAGTGTGAAGCTAAAAAAAACACGTAACAAGGCTATTGACACATTATATAGTAATTATATAGAGAGGTCATTGTGGCTCAGTTAATGTGTGACTGTAAACGCAATTGACTGTTGGTTCGGTTTTTATTTCACTGGCTCTGGCTCATTTGCTCTGGTAAGAAAATCTTGATATTTGATGTGTTAAGGAACTCAAATCCTTAACACACAATCGTCTAAATGCCGATGGAAAGTGAAAAACGGAATGTCTTCACCAAGTTCTCTGCTTACCCTACTATACAATAAAAAGGGTGAAACGTAAAAAAAAACATTAATAATTATCTTATTACTTCCAGATTACAGATTTCTATCCATCCTTTTTGCACTTCGCTTAAACTAATGATATAGAAGATGATCTTTAAATCTAAATTGACGTGCTTAGGTTTCAACACGCGTCGTCAAATACATTAATGGCTTAATGATTCATTTGAAACGAACAGTCATGCTATTTGGCCAGGTGCTTGTAAAAATTAAAACGTGCCAATCTGCTTGGGGTCAAAATCCTATACGATTTTCGATGTAGCTCTTATTTCTATGAACGTTGAGGCATTCGTTGTGGATAAAGAAAATCTATACGTAAAAGGCATGGAGTGATCACGATTTGTATGAATTAGTACTGATTGCGTCGCAGGTTGAACGATTGATATGGTTTTAGGCACTGCCTTAAATAGGCTGTGACTAGTTTAATCTTTTTTTTTAATACTTGTTGTTATTCGTTGTTGGTTTGTTGGTATTATTTGTATGTGTTATTTGTAGGGTTTTCTTATTTTACTGATATTTTTGTCAATACTTTGTAATAGAAGTAATTCAATTAATTATCATCATCATCATCATTATTTTTTTATGCATTATTAAAATAGCATCAATTATAATTTTACTTTCTATAATAAAGAGTACCTTTACGCAGTATAATACTTTTTTTTTAAAAAAAAACCTTGTTCAAAAGATATATTTTTAAATAACCTTAAACCATGTTAAAACAATGTAAAACACATTGAAATACCAAACAGATTTAACCAGCTTAATTTGTAAACAAAGGATTAGTTTAGAATGTAACAACTCTTTTGTAGTATTAAACGTAGGTACACGCACGGCAACCGCGGAACAATCAAATTGGATTTCCATTTTCCTACTTAAGACGGGAAGCTCTAAAACTGCTGTGGAAATACAGGGCTTATTGGGGTGAAATACTGTTTCTGCCGATACTAAATAATTGAAAATGTACACATACGAGTATGATGTTACTATACGTTTTATTTATCAAGTACTAAATAGGTAGGGACTAGCGGTTAATCTGTTTTAAGTTTAAGTCTATTTTAGTTGCCCGTCTTAGTTCAGTGGGAATGAATTTTATTGTAAGGCGATAGTTATAGGTTCGGTTTCAAGTCGGGGAATGATTATATTTAAATATTCATTTCTTCGCTTCAATTGTGATTTCAAAGACAATGCGCGGCGTTGAGTTCTGCCACTCAACACGAGGAACTAGCCCGTGGGAGGCCGGGTTAAGAATACTTTTCCCCCCCCGCCGCTGGGTAGCGTCCCGTAAAAGGCGGTTAACACAGTACCTTGGTGGTAGGAGATTCGTTCTCCGACTGGCTTGCGACCACTATCGTGTCAAAGACGAACCGTCAAACATCTGATGATGTGTTCCGGTTCGATGGTATGTAATGTCTGTCCTACATCCCCGAGGGTGGCAACGCATCCATAACTCTAATGTTGTGGATGTCTATGGGCGAAGTTAACCACTTAACACCAGGAGGCCCTTCTGCTCGTTTGCTTCCTTTATTTCATAAAAAAAAAGAAAAAGAACGAGTGTCTTGATACTATGTTCGCTCCTACAAGTCCGCTATGCGGTAAAAAAGCTTGAAGCTTGAAAAAGACATTTAAAGAAATTTCATTTATTTCCTAAGTGTGGAATAACACTTTAAAAATATTTAAAAGCTTGAATCTATTTTAATTTTAGCGTGGCATAACACAATGATACTTTTATCTAAACCCAATGAGATAATATTGTAGCTTAAACATTACTAAGGCGTCGTGGCGCAATGGGACAGCGTCTGATTATAAACGCAATAATTGTGGGTTGGATACAATTTAGAGAAAGATATACTGTTTTCATTTCTCCTAGCAGAGTAGAGAAATCCTGAGCATAGTGGCATCAAAGTCCGTGGTTTTTCGTTCCGTAAAAGTGTAGAATGGAGTGTCTTGACACTAGGTTCTATTTAACTATCCTGGTATGTGAGACGATACTGATAAAATATTAACCAGAACCCAAATTGTACTAGCAATTGAGTACTTGTAAGATAAAGTGCGGTGTTGAGTTCCACCACTACTTGAAATTAATCATAAAGTATAAACCAGAGTGTCTTAATACTATTCTCTTTGCCCACCTTACTTTACCTTCACGCTTTATCCCGCACACAGCAGGGTAGGCAGAGGGAACCCAGCGTTAAGACACTCCGTTACCCACTTTCCGCCGAATTCGGAGGCATTGCGAGCTAAGTGGCGGAACTTAACGCCGCGCTTTACCTCGGCACCAGAGCCAAGAAAATGGAATATTAAATATTTCCACTCCTCGAGTGGGAATCGAACCCACAACCAGTCACGTACAGTCATACGCTTGTGCCACTGGGTCACGACTGGCGACTAAGGCTTAAAAACGTACGGCAGACATATTATTAAGTTTTACATCACTATTACGTAACTTAAGTTATTGATACTCAATATACCCAAATTTATTTAACGCGTAGTGCTAATGTTATAAGACACTAAATACTGAAAATCGTGTCAAAGTAAACACGTCTGGGCTATTCGTAAACATAACACTTTAAAGAACTAATAAGAACCTGTTGGTGTTAGACTGTGCGCTAGTTATGTGGAGATATATTAAAGTTATGTTTTTTAATTAAAGTTATGTTTTTAAAATAAATAATAGCTTCACGCTATATCCCGCACACAGCAGGGTAGGCAGAGGGAACCTAGTGTTAAGACACTCCGTTCCCCACTTTCCGCCGAATTCGGAGGCTTGCGTGTTATGTTTTTTAATTATAAAATAACAACTTTTGGTTTTTTTCGTATAGTAAAGTAGTAAGAGAGAGCCTGGTGTTGAGACACTCTATTTTCTAGTTTCCGCCCGAAATTATATAGTTAGATATATATAAAGGTGAAATATTATAAATATAAAAGTCCGTCTATTCGTTTTTCTGTTATGCTCACGGCTAACCTAAAGACCCAAAGTCAAAATTAGGCTAGTTTTTTTAAATAAACCCCTAAAGTATTGAAACAGAGGATGAAAGTTTGTGTGAAAAATCTAAATCTGGGCCACGACTGGCCACTAAAATCTAAATCGCTTGACCGATTTTGATGATTTTTTTCAGAAAGGCAGTTGATCACGTAAGGTAAAATATAGGCTACCTTTTTTCAAAAGACAACCTCTAAGAGGCTAAAATAGGGTGACAGATATAGTGCTATTGTACAAAAAAAATATAAAAAACCTCTACTAAAATATCTTATCATCGCTTACAATCGCTTTAATAAAACGTACTTATGTACGTATGTCATAATCTACGCAACATATACCGAAACTGGGTAATGGCCGTATAATATGTACGTATACGAATATTAGCATAACGCGCAGTTAAACGGACCGCTGAAACTAAAAGTGATTTCAGGATTATGTATTAGGAATAACTAATGTTGTATTTAATTATTTTTTTGTTTTTATACGTTAATTAAGTTTTTTTATGTATCTAATTTTGTTTTTATTCTTTTTTTACGGAATTTTAGTTTCCTTGTATACAGGGAAACGGATGTTGCAGATTTCCTGTATACTCTGCTATAGCAGAGAGAGAGCCTAGGGTAGTGTCACATAGACACTACCCTAGAATAGAATAGATACATATCTATTCTGTATTCCACATGAATACGACCAATTACGTTTTAAGTGTCGGAACTTAACGCCGTAGGATACAAATGGCTTTGGAAAAGAAAATAATTTAATTGAGAAGTTTTTTTACCTTTTGTTAACAAACTCATAGTTATATTATTATTACATTATTAGATGTTTTTTCCTGTTACATAACAATTTTTAGGAGTCCAAATATTACTGCTATATACTATATATGCTTTATACTACTTTATATATATATATATATATATATATATATATATATATATATATATATATATATATATATATATATATATATATATATATATATATATATATATATATATACGCTTTATACTACTTACTATTATACTTACCATTAATAAATTCAGAAGTTGTCTCATTGCACAACAGTAGCCTCTAAAATAGGATTAACCTATAATTTGATTTAAACTTGCGCTTCAGGATAATAGGTTCAAGCTTTTTTAATCATTAACTTTTCCTAACCTCGCTACTTTTATTATTTACACCTTTGTAGATTAACTACATATGATTTTACTTATCACCATCATGGTGCAGTAGCTACGCGTCTTATGCAACGGTAGTGAGTTCTTTTCTATTACGCATATTTTTGTTTTCACGCTATTGTTAGAGGAAATGCAGCGTTAAGTTCCGCATTCTATATAAAAACGACGTAACTTAGATTTACTGCCTAAACATCGATAATACATTAAAATAAAAGTATATCGACATGACACATTTGATTCATATGTTTATTATAGAGATTAATACGGCGTCTTTTCATACCAACCGTCTGGAAAGTCATTCAGTATTGCAATTGAACCCCCGACATCCTGCCGTTTTATCAAAATGCAAATTCGGGATTTTGGGGTCGAGACCAGTCGTAACGCAGGGGCACAAAGTGTGACTGTAAACGCAACTGGTTGTGAGTTCGATTCCCAATCGAGGAATTGAAATATTTAAATTTTTATTTTCTTCGTTCTTCTTTTTATTTTCTTGCGTGTACACCACACGCAAAGCACGGCGTTAAGTTCCTCCACTTAACACAAAATGCCTCTAAATTTGAAAGGGAACGGAGTGTTTTAACACTTGGTTCCCTCTGCCTACCCTTCTGTGTGCGGGATACAGTGTGAAGTTAAAAAAAATATTTCATTTTCTTCGCTCTAGTGTGCAAGTAAAGTAAAGCGTTGAGTTCCGTCACTTAATACGTAATGCCTCCAGAATTTGGCGGTGCGTGAAGAACGGAGTGTCTTAACATTAGGTTCCCTCTGCCTACCCTGCTGTTTGCGGGATACAGCGTGAAGCTAAAAAGGGTCATAGAACCCAGAGACAGTTCAGACATTGTAAGGTGAAGGGCAAAGTGTACGCACGCTGCATGAGGGAGCGATATGCTTCCGCTCCGAATTGGGCGACATCCGTCGGTGATGTCATTTGGTGTAAGGCATCTTTGATTGTTTTATGGGGACTGAGTAAGCTGTGTTTTATAGATGTATATTTAAATGGATGTTTTTTGTAATAAAATTTTAATTTAGTTGATTAATCGCGTGTGTTTTTGGTATTCGTAAATATATTTTAGAAAACCTTTTTGAGAAAAAAGACTTTTTGAACATTCGTCGTCACAGTTACTCGTAGACTGGGCTTAAAAGAGTTTTATTTCAAAATGTGTAAAAATCGCGAAAATAATAAATGTATGAGCATTAGTCAAGTTCTGTTTATTTAATTAATGTTATTTTTTAACAACATTAGGTTTATATTATATCTAAATTGTACTCAGTCTATAACATTAGTAATAATGATCAATTTCTTTGGCCATCGAGGTCCTAATGGCGCAGTGGTACAGCGGCTGACTTTAAACGAATAATTATGAGTTCAATTCCCACTCAGTGAAATAATAATTATTTCGTTATTGTCATTTCCTAGCTTTGGTAACTTACTTCCGCCATTTAACACTTATGTTTCGATTTCGGGTTGAAAGTGGAGAACGAAGTGTATTGACACTATGTTCTCTCTGAATGCGTGGCTCTGCACCTTCTAATTAGGTTGTAAGTGAACGAACATAAATCGTTATCCTTAATATAACTATCATCGTCGTAATAAACAAAATCTGCTTTAGTTATTTTCATACTAAGTACACGAACGTATTTTTTACCCTTGAAAAATAAAAACAAAACTAACGAATATTTAAAATAAATAACATGCACCCGTCAAAATTTCAAGATAATCATCTGATCACAAGAATTTATAATTTAACCCCTCAAAAACACAAGTTTGCGCATTCACCGCGAAAAAGACCCCCTTCAATATAGCGCCTAAATTCCGGGGCATTCCTCTGTGTACTGCTAAGAGTATTGGGATCCTTGGGGTCGACATTTCGAACGACGTCCAGTTTAGGAGTCATTTGGAGAATAAAGCCAAATTGGCGTCCAAAAAGCTCGGAGTGTTGAATAGGGCGAAGCAGTACTTCACATCGGGACATAGACTTTTGCTTTACAAAGCTCAAGTCCGTCCTCATGTGGAGTACTGTTCTCACCTATGGGCAGGTGCCCCACTATATCAGCTACAGCCACTTGACTCCATCCAACGCCGGGCAATCCGAATTGTCGACGATCCCAAACTCACCGACGGACTAGAATCCTTAAGCGTACGGAGAGATGTCAGTTCTCTATCGGTATTCTACCGTCTGTACAATGGGGAATGCTCCAAGGAATTGTTCGATTTGGTGCCACCATCCACCTTTTACCATCGCACCTCCCGCCTCAGGAGTAAATACCATCCGCACCACTTAGACGCATGGTCTGTGTCTAACGTGCGTGCGTCAAGGTCGTTTTTCCCACGTACATGTAAGCTGTGGAACGACCTTCCTCCTGAGGTTTTCCCTGAGCGCTATGTCATAGGTGTGTTTAAGCGTCGAGTGTACAGGTACCTCCATCCTGTAGGCCGGCAACGCATCCACAACTCTTCTGCTGTTGTAGATGTCCATGGGCGAAGGTAACTGCTTACCATCAGGTAGTCCTTCAGCTCGTTTGCCTCCTACTCACATAAATAAAAAAAAAAAAAAAAACAAGAAGCATGTCGCCCGATAGCGATCAAACAATGTTTATTTGATAAAATATATAATTAACTAAATAAACGTTTAAAAGGTAATCTTTTATAAATAAAAAATACTGGATTAAAAATGACTTGCGTGTGTTTAGCTGCTTTTTTGGCAGTACTTTTTTAGTGGCCAGTCGTGGCCCAGTGGCACAAACGTGTGACTGTAAACGACTGGTTGTGGGTTCGATTCCCACTCGAGGAGTGGAAATATTTAATATTTCCATTTTCTTCGCTCTGGTGTCGAGGCAAAGCGCGGCGTTAAGTTCCTCCACTTAACACGCAATGCCTCCGAATTCGGCGGAAAGTGGGGAACGGAGTGTCTTAACACTAGGTTCCCTCTGCCTACCCTGCTGTGTGCGGGATATAGCGTGAAGCTATTTTTTATTTTTTTTTTACTTTTTCAGTACTAATTTATTCCGTCGTAGTGCAGTTAGTTACGATGAGTAGTGGGTTCAAATATGACACGGAAGAAAGATTTTTGTTAGATTTTTTTTATTTTACGACACGAGAAAATGTGGCATTTATATGTATTAGTATAGGTAGGAGTATTTTAACACTTAAACCGTTTCTTCCTTCCTTGTTATACGGGATAAAGCATGAAGCCGAGCTTAAAGTAAGATTTTAGTTAATACAGAGAGAAAACCCAGTGGTATGAGGCTCCATTCTCCGCTTTACGCCTGTATTCGAATCATTATGTATTGTAGTGGTGAAACTGAACACCGCGCTTTATCTTACCAGAGCAGTGTAAGAAATAGAACGTCCTACTAGAGCATTGTAATTAAACGAAAATAATTTTAATTGTAAATATTGCCTCGATTGGGAATGGAACCCACGATCATCATGTATACAGTCACATCCACTCCCACAGAATATAAATATAAATATAAATATCAAAAATACCTCATTTCCCAGCAGATGGAGAATATTGAAACGTGTACAAGGGATATATAGAACCGGTTGGTAATAAATCGCCATTGGGGTTTGCATTGGCCGTCATCATCAATGGGTTCTAGATCCTATTACTGATGTATTTAGAGGTTATACTGCATGTATGTTGATACTAGCTTTTGCATAGTGTAGGGAATAATAGAGGTTTGTTCTATTAATTAATTTATTTATTTATTGACCCAAACGTCCCAAATCTAAGAGACGGCGAGACAGACGCTTAAATCCTGCGCTCATTTTCTCATACGTTATCTAAAAATAAATACGAATTATTCTTACAAATATTTCTCCTATTTTTATTTTCGCACTTAACTATAAAATACATTATTGTATTAATACACGCACAAATAAATATGACTGTTTTTTATATATGTATAAATATGACAATTTTTAAAACACATTTCACTCACATTTCATATTTTAAAGAGTTAATCACACACTTAGGAAATTGTTAGGAAAATTTTAAAAATATCTTTTACATTTCACTTGACAAAGCGTATGTTTGTTTTTTTTTATTCCGTCCTACATCAAAATTAAAAAAAAATGAGAATTGTTGGGTAAATTGTTTTACCAAATCGTTCGTTATTTAAGATATCGTATATATAAAACCTACCTTTGAAAATTCGAAAGACAAGAAAATAAACATATTTTTTTTATAAATCTCTCTACAACATATCTACTCTATGTATTGCAAGATATTAATTTTGGGCTGTATCATCTGTGCAGCGCAGATTGAGGAAACTTTTTCTAAGACAGCTTTCTGGAGGGAAGAAAGTTTGCTATAAACTTGTTACGATTAACGCAACTTAGTGTAGTCACATGCTCTTAATATCGATAAGTACTGTTGAGATATTAAATTATGTTCTGTGTATAATTTATATAGGTATATGTAAGAATAGTTAATTTATTATTTTTATTATTATATAAAGACCATCGTGGCCCAGTGGAGTAGTATCTGACTGTATACGCGATGGTTCTCGGTTCGATCCCACTCTGGAAAATGATTACATTTTAATTATTTTCGTTTTCCCGATCTATTAACATAAAGTGCGGTATTGAGTTTCGCCACGCAACACTTAATGTCTGGAATTCAGCTGGAAAGCGGAGAATGGAGAATTATAATACTAGGTTCTCTCTGCCTACCATATAGTTTTACTGTAAGCTATTTTTTATTACTTACTGATTGATTTGGTTTCAATATTCACACGTGAGGTTTTGTTTGTAAACATTACATAATCTCGATAATGAATAATGATTTTATTTATAATAAATTTCCAAGGCCCCAAGTTCAGTGGTTCATTTAGATATTCAGAAAGAACCCTGCTGGGTATTCAGAAGACCTACTGTCATAACACTTAGTTCTCCACTTCCCGCATAAATTCGACACGTTACATTTTCAGTAGCGTAACTTAACATCGCCCTTTGTCTAGGTACTAATGCGGAGAAATAAAAATAATTTATAATGATTCCTCCGATTGGGAATCGAACCATTGCATTCACATTCGTTGTCCCACTTCACCACAACGGCTTTCAAATATCAATTACTTCAATTTTTCTCCAATTTTCAATACAAATACAAATTGTCCAAATTTAATATGTAAAAAGCAAAGCTAGATGTGTATCTACGAAGGCTTGGTTTTGCGACGCCCGTAGGTATGTAGTACGCATATAATTGCATAATAAATGAACAGCGTAAACGCCGTGGCAGAGACTGATTAAGATGGATTAACACTGTGGCCACACATAGGGTATTTGACGGACTTACGCAATCGGCTTTTCTGGCTTTGGGTGGTCGGTTTAAATTTTGAGTGGAAATAGGTTATTATATGTATGTGTTTTTGTTGTTAATTTGTTATTGTTTATGTTTTTTATTTTTATTTATGTAAAAGTAATAAATTTAACTATGTATTGAAAAATATAGTCAAGTTGTTATTTTTGACTATCTGAAAAAAACTAAACACTTATTACTACTTTACACTTGGGAAAAGATCGTTTTATATCTAATAGTTATAGGTAGAAAGAAGATTCTTTTCACATAATGTGCTTAAAGTATTTTTTCAAAAAATATAGGGTAAACATTTAAAAATTTGTTCCTATTTGTTAACTGGACTACCCTGTTGTTAAAATGAAATAATTAGAGAGATACTTTCTTTGTTAATTTATAAAAACAATGTTTCTTACCAATTTTCATCCTAACAGCGGCTGCGCGTTGCATAGGGAAACCTAACGCCGTTGGTAGTCTCACTAGACAAGTGAAATTATTATTATTTTTTTCTTTTCTTTTTTTCTTTCTTTTTTTTAGCTTCACGCTGTATCCCGCACACAGCAGGGTAGGCAGAGGAAACCTAGTGTTAAGACACTCCGTTCCCCACTTTCCGCCGAATTCGGAGGCATTTCGTATTAAGTGGCGGAACTTAACGCCGCGCTTTACCTCGACACCAGAGCGAAGAAAATGGAAATATTAAATATTTCCACTTCTCGAGTGGGAATCGAACCCATAACCAGTCGATTACAGTCACACGCTTGTGACACTGGGCCACGACTGGCCACAGTGAAATTCATACTCATATACATATATTACAATTAATTAACCATTTTGTACAAGAATTACACTATCTTCTCTCTGTCAACCGTAGTGGAAAAAAGTGAAGCTGATCACAGGATCAATGTTTTGTTTTAAAAAAATCTTTGACGCCATCGTGGCCTGAATGGACAGTGTCTGACTGTAAACTCAATTGGTTGTGTGTTCTATTCCCACTCGGGGGAATAGTTATATAATTACGTTATGCTATTGCTCCAACCTGGTACTTAAGACAAAGTGATGCGTTGAGTTCCGTCTTTCAACACGCAATCTTTCAGTCCCGGCTGATAAGTGAAGAACAGAGTGTCAGAGTGTTTCTGATATGCAGAAAAAAGCCTGAAACTTACACCTGAAAAATAAACAAATAGACAAACAATCTATATTGTCACCGTTCGCAAAACTAAAACCGCATAATAAATTCAAGCGAATGCATTCAAAATCACGCTCAGTCACGAGGTGTCCGGAATTATCCACGTTTATATGGAGTCACTAATTAACTGAGATGCCGGCAGAGGCGGTCAACGACACGGGCCTTGGCATTACTTCGGCTGATAGTTGCGTCATACCAACCTGTCAATAGGTAGGACGGTGTTATACATTCACATCGCATTCTTTTTTTATGTCCACCCCGCATTTATTTTTGAATTTATACATAAATTTTGAACTTATTATGCTTTTTTATGATGCGCACGGGCTGTAAATTTTTATTTTGGGACTAGTGATTGCGTGTGGCTTCGCCTGTGTGAACTATAATGGTGTTATTAATTCGTTTCTTCAATTTAAATGATTGTATATTTTTTTATTTATGAACCCATTAAGATAAAACAGACATTTAATGAGGTGGGGAACGGAGTGTCTTAATACTAGGTTCCCTCTGTCTACCCTGCTGTGTGCGGGATACAGCGTGAAGCTAAAAAAAGCAAAGCATTAAATCTTAAGAGAAGCTTATCAGAATACAAAACTCAGAACTGCATTTAAATCAGTTAAGCCGTTTCAGAGTCTAGAGAACACAAACGCGTACACAAATAGAAAGAAAATTCAATTTTTTTTAATTCTACTGTATTGATAAATACCCCCCTTCTTTCTATTCTCTCCTATATCATCCATGTACAGACAGCGATTAGTTACATTTTTATTATATATATAGATTTATACATAAATTTTGAAGTTATTATGTATTTAAGCTTTTTTATGACGCGCACGAGTTGTAAATTTTTATATGGAATTTAGTTATTACGTTAGTGCATCTCTTTCATGTATAATTCATCTCGAATGTTTGTTTATGGTTTAATCGTGACGCTTTAAATGTTTTTGGCATTGTCACGTAGACATATGAAGGCTTGAAATGTTATAATAACAAGTGTTAATCTTTTTTTATTTCATTATTAAAGTTTATTTTAATGGGATATTTAAAAAATATATATTTTTTATTGCATTAATTTTTAAAATTGATTTTTATTATTATTAGTATTGTGTTAGTGGCTTATATTTAATGTCATTGCCACTAATTTTTGATTTAAAAAAAACGTAGTAGCAAATTCACTTTCAGTTTCTGTTTCAGATTATTGTAATTTGTATTGTGGTTTCGGTAGCCAAATTTTTATTATTTATTATGTTTAACAAATATATGTATAAGATTTGTAATAAAAAAATAATAATTTTCTCCAAAACGTTTACGTTACACGGAATAGAATCGACTATCCATAATGCTAATCTTATTTATACACTGTGCTTTACATCACCTGCGATCATCTTAAATTGTTTCTATCATACTATGTAGATGTAAACAAACAATACGATATGACCTCAAATTAATCGTTTTTTTAGCTTAGGGTTTCACGCATAGCTGTAGCATAGCAGAAAGAGCATAGTGTCAAGTCACTCCGCTTTCCACTTTCCGTGCAAATTGTTATATGGCTCAAGGCCTCGCTTAGTCTTGTCAGAACGGAAAATAAAAATTATTTTATATGTAAAAAAATCCCCCAATTGGGAATCGAACCTGCAACCAACTACGTTTACAGTTCTTTTTTGTTTTTTCTAATGATTTATTTTTAAGTTTTACATAAAAGCGTCCGCTAGGCGAATGGAATTGGATAATTATTGAATGGGAAATGTGTTATTAAATTTGTCAGGTTTTATTGGCGTGGGATTGTTTCGCTTCGTGCCTTCGTTTGTTACCGAAGAGGATAACACTGGCTGGAGCTGTGTAGCTAAAATATAGGTAACGAAGTGTGACTCCATTTTGTATTTTGAATATATTTTGTGGGATTTTAGTTTATTTTGAAATAAGTAGTGATTTTTCTTCTAGTGTGGGAGTTGTGAAGAAGAGAGTCTTAATAGTAGGTTCTTTCAGTCAGCTAAACACTCTGTAGGTTTTATTATATTACTAACAAATTGGATGCTGAATACTCGAATTTGTTTAATTCTTGAAGTTAATATCAGTGTGTTTATGTCTTTAGCGAAATGTTAAGTTTCTAAGACTAGAGTTAAAAAATCGATTACTTTTTAGTTGAAATAAAAAGTGAAAAACACACAGTGTCGATTTCGAGTGGATAATATAGAACGAAGTGACACTAGGGGCTCTCTGACTACTCCGATATGTGGAAAAAGGTACAAGCTATATTTTTTTTATTCTCTCACAATCTTCTCATTACATACACATTTTAAATAGAGTTATGCTTTAATTTACACTTAGAGGGAAACCGGAAGTGACTTATATTTATAAGTTATAAGTTTTATAACACTATATAATCAAATTAGCACAGTGGCCAACATACACAATAAATAATAATAAAACTTAACTAATTTCGAGTATACAGTTATAATATTAAATAACAAATAATTAAGAAACTAAAAGCTTAAACAAATAAAACCTACACTTAACCATTAAAATAAAGCTCAACACAAGCAAAGTAGCTAGCAAAAGTTAATCTTACTAAGGCGATTCGAGCCACGTAGCTACAAGCATCTAGGCATTACATCCTCAATGACGACGGCCGGCAAAGGTTGGTAACCGCCGGGTTATCAAGTTTTTTGCAGATAACTACATATATACAGTATGCATACTAATTAATTTCGGCAATCGATTACGCCGAAAAAATGTTCTGACCTGCCGACGTACGACATAAGGAACAAAAAATGAAGAGCATAAATAATTGCGTGTAAAAAGTTCTGTATACATTACGTATAGTTGGTTTTTAATGTCGGATTATTGTTTGTTTGTTTGTCTGTTTTTGATATTTGTTTTTTATAATTATGATGATTTAGCTTCACGCTTTTCCCCCGCATTTAGCTTCACTTTTTTCATAGTAGGGTAGTAGAGAGAAGCTATGTCTTGACACTCCGTTTTCCACTTGTTGCCCGAGACATTGCGTGTTAAATGGCGGAACTTTACGTCACGCTTTGTCGTAGGTACTAGGTTCTTTTTTTGATTTAATTAGGGCCGTGAAGATTAAATTAAATTAAATAGCTTCACGCTGTATCCCGCACACAGCAGGGTAGGCAGAGGGAACCTAGTGTTAAGACACTCCGTTCTTCACTTTCCGCCGAATTCGGAGGCTTGCGTGTTAAGTGGCGGAACTTAACGCCGCACTTTACCTCGACACCAGAGCGGAGAAAATGGAAATATAATTTCCACTCCTCGAGTGGGAATCGAACCCACAACCAGTCGTTTACAGTCACAAGCTTGTGCCACTGGGCCACGACTGGCCGTGAAGATGTTTCATGAATTGCAATGTTAAAAAAGGTGTTCATAGTGTATCTAATTTTACAGTATTTTTACAGTTTATCTTTTTAAATCTGATAGATATGTGATCTGAAAAAATCACAGCTCAGCAATCAATAACCCTGCGTACCTATATATAATTTGTATTTTTTTTTAGTTAAATTACTTTTATTTGACATCAAACAGGAATTCTTAGGTTATGATGCATTATTTAATCAAAAGAAGAAGTTTTCTTTCCTTTTAGTACATCTTTTCTAAAACATAAATACATATAGTATGGTTTCTGCAGATCCAGGAATCGGCTAATAAGGCTTTCGTTACTTTGTTGTTTGCGCACTTGTCAGTGTAACACTGGCTGACTTCCCATAATGGCTATCGTTGAATCAGAATAGACAGCTATACTGCTTGAAACATAGATGAGGTCACATTCTTTCATCCCCATCAGATTGATATGCCTAAAACAAATTAAAACTTAAATTATTACTACTATGTTATATTCTAATTATATAGTTATTTATATATTTAGAATTAAACCGTGTTAAGTTCCGCCACTTAACACGCAATGCCTCCGAATTCGGCGGAAAGTGGGCAACGGAGTATCTTAACACTAGGTTCCCTCTGCCTACCCTGCTGTGTGCGGGATACAGCGTGAAGATGAAAAAAAAAAAAAGAAACCGTGTTTATAATTTAACACTCCTAGGATACTTTTCACCTATATTTCAGACAGTGTCTTTTTTTGCTCATGTAAATGGCACGCTTTGTTCAAACAAATCAAGAAAACATGTTTCAAATATACAAATACTTCCAATGCTATCGGACCAATGTGTGCAATCCCACGCTTCCTCAATAGAATGAAGTGCAGTAATATTATTATTAAAATAACAGCCTCACGCTTCTTTCCACATAATGAGCTGAGGTCAGAGAGGACCTTGTGTCAAGACATTCACT
Source organism: Dryas iulia moderata (assembly GCA_019049465.1). Taxonomy (NCBI): domain Eukaryota; kingdom Metazoa; phylum Arthropoda; class Insecta; order Lepidoptera; family Nymphalidae; genus Dryas; species Dryas iulia. Next base: position 11,333,316 of record CM032426.1, read on the forward strand.
CCATCTTTCATTTCCGACTCGAAATCAAGACGTTTGGGTGCAGAATTCAACGTTGCGCTGTCTTACCAGAACGTAGAAATGAAAATTAATAAAAACCAGGGTAGTTACAAAAAGAAAAATCTAATTAAGGTAAATTATTCTGTCCACTACCGTTTCCGTTCTAGGTCTCTATTCTCAGGATCCCTAAAATCAAAGTATCCAATGGTATGTACGATTGAGTTGCCAACCGGACTCGCTCTTATTTCAAGATAAAGCACAGGTCACCGAAAATCAGAGGCGATGTTTATTTTATTGCCTTTACAATGTAATTTCTTGATACCATAATGTGATAGAAAGATAAAAAAATCGTTTATTTACAAATATATGAATTAAAGTATGTCAAGTTATTATTTTTGTTATTGATAAAAATCATGCAGTTCTCGTAGTTCTGACGTAAGTAAAGAATAACTTTACCTTGTACAAGATAGCTTGATGTTTTTGACAGATGTAAATTTTTCTGATCGACATAACTTTGCAACGACGAACTTATTATTTTCTTAATTTAATGATTTTAAAAATTGTAAAACTTTTCCATAGAAACATGAGTCAAAAAGTGTCAATCTCGTCACAGTTAAAAGTATTTTAAAACGTTATTTTTGGACTACTAGATATTTTCTGTTACCCTTCACTACCCCGGCTGTCAAAAAGATCAAGTTATCTTGTACAGATTATAGTGTTATTATACTCTATTCTAATCTTTAGGCCTAGATCCGAGATAACATGTGTTGTGTGGTGGATCTCAACACCGCGCTTTGTCTCGTTCATCAGCGCGGAGAAATAAAAATAATTAAATTATGATAATTCCTACAACTGGAAAAAAACGACTATCTGGTCTTCTCTCTCAAATCCCCAGGGGGGGAGAGGGGAAACGGCTTCAGGGCTGCGCCCTCTGGTCGTTGCTGTCATCGCCACCCACAAACATGGATGGGTCACGGGGGAAGGCCCTTTAGGCCTTGTCGAGTGATTCTCTTTTCTTTATCCTCTAAGATAGGGGGTAGGGGATGGGCGTTGACTACCCGGGCGATCAACCCAGCCAGGTGAGACCTTCGACTACACGAAGGAGGCCCAGCTTAGGCGATCAGCAACCGCGGCAGCCGGCTCAGGAGTCAGATCGGGGAAGGAGATCTCTAGGAAGAGGTACTCTATCAGGGGGGCGTGTGTGGCACGGCGCGATGTCTCGGATATGCGGGAAGTCCGAGACATCAGCACGGTGGAACAGATTTTCTGCGTGACGGCGAATGGTGGCGTCCAGACTCTCGATACGGAGGTCGCGATGTATAGTTGCGTTCCTCACGTATCGCGGAGCCTGAGTGACCCGCCGGAGCGCTACGTTCTGCACGATTTGGAGTGTATTCCTGGATGTGGCGCTGGTGAATGCGTACCATGCCGGCGCTGCATACGTCAGATGGGGTCTGACGTATGTTTTGTACAGCGCGGCCTTGGTACGCAGGGGCAGTCTGGACCTCAGAAGGGGCTGGAGAAGGAAGAGTGCGGCCCTGGCAGCATTGGTCGCCTTCTTCACGTGGTGGGTCATTTTAAGTTGGCGGTCAAGAATGTGCCCCAAGTAGGTAGCTGTATACGCCCATTTAATGGAAATTCCCTGCATAACCAGCGGCATGGGAGTCTTCCGGCGACGCCCAAACATAACAGCTTGTGTTTTGGCTACGTTGAGCGTCAGCCTCCACTTCGCCAACCAGTCGGGCAGCAGGTTCAGGGACGTCTGGAGCAATGAGGCGGCGCGTCGTAGGCGGACAGACGTGGTAAGAAGCGCGATATCATCCGCGTAGAGTGCCAGAAGGGCGCCTTCCTTGACTGGGACGTCGTCGGTGTACAGGGAGTACAGCAAAGGCGACAGAATGCTGCCCTGCGGAACTCCGGCTGTGATGTGCTTGCTGGGGGAGATGGAGTTCTCCACTCGCTCGGAACGTGCGGCCGCTGAGGAACGCGGCTAAGGTCCTGGTGATGTGAAGTGAGGTGCCAGTTTTTAGCAACTTGTGCAGAAGGCCGGGATGCCAAACCCGGTCAAACGCCCCAGCTACGTCCAGGAAGGCCGCTGCTGCGTTCTCCTTCCTGTTCGCGGCGGACGCAATGAAACGAACCACCCTTGCTACCTGTAGGGTGGTCGAGTGTCCACCTCGAAACCCAAACTGTTCGGGGCGCGGCCGGAATTGTACCTGGATGAGAGGTAACAGCAGTCTCTCAAACAGCTTGGATGACGAGCTAAGTAACGTAATGGGGCGGTAATCGGCGGGCTGTCTAGGATTCTTCCTGGGCTTGGGAATCATGATGACCAGGCCTTCCTTCCATGCCTGGGGGAAATATCCTAGGCGCAGGATCCCGTTGAAAAGCCTGGTCATAGCGACTACCATCTTAAAGGGCAAGTGACGAAGGGCGGCGTTTGTGACGCCGTCGATGCCGGGGGATTTTCTGGCTTTCAACGTTTTTACCGCCTTCTTGACTGCTGACGGTGAAAAGAACGGCGGCGTTGGGGAGATGATATCTGGTGCGTTGAGGCGGGTGAGCACCTCGTCTTCAATCTTGCAGTGAAATTCTGGACAGAGGCTTGGATTGGGAGTGAATTTGGATGCTAGATGGTCGGCGAATATCCCAGCTCTTTCGTCTGCGGCGTACCTGAGTGTGCCGTCCGCATGGAAAAGCGGTCTCACCGGCGGCCTTCTCTTCATCAGTTGACGGCAAAGCTTATTCAGCGACGGCTGGTCTTCGGAAGCCGCGTCAATGCGTTTTTCCCATCTGCTGGCAGAAATCCCTTCGAGTTCTGTGCGAATATCCTCAATTAACTTATTTAGTTTGGACTTCAAAGAGGGGTCGCGGGTTCGCTGCCACTTGGCGCGGGTGTCCTTCTTCTGCGCCAATAGAACTGTGATCCGACGGGGAGTTGGGGGGAGTCGCAGAGACTGAGAAGAAGTGGACGCCTCATGGAGAGCAGTGGTGATGGTAGTGGTGATCTCCCTTTCCATACGATCTATACCAGCAGGATCAATCAGTGGGTCTAGTTGAAGGGATGATTGGAGCAACGTAGATTCGAAACGCTTCCAACAGATCCTGCTCCTGATTGGGGGGTTGCGAGCGAGCGTTAACCTACCGGAGATGGTTGCCAGGACTGGGAGGTGGTCCGAGCCGAAGGATAGCTGGAGGGTCTCAAGGACGACAGAGCTCACTCCTCGGTGCACAACCAGGTCGATCGTGCTGGGGAGATGGCTACTGACGCGCGAAAAGTGAGTCGGCTCTAACTGGGAAAGAACCCATATCCAATCCACTATGAGACTATGATGAACTAAGAGCAGAGTGACTTGTCACTGACCTTTTACTTCCTATATCCAATTTGCGAAAAACGTGGTATATGCATAAATTCTAATATACTGTATAGTACAATTTTTGTAAGGTAAAATTTCAAATTGAGCGTAGAATTACTAAAGTATTTCATTGATTACATGTTAGCCCGGCGGATGTAGATTAGTTATATTCAATTTATCTTGAAATATGTACCGAATATTTATAATTAATTTCGTTTTAATAATTATTAATCGGTATTTCGTATTGGTTAGTTTGTTTCTTATCAGAATGGAGATTATATAAGTATCTTATTTCTACGACTTGTAGCCCGAAACTTTGAAGAAATTTTAAATTTTAAAAATTAATTTTCTCTCTCGCTAGTTGACCTATGAGAATGTAGTATCGATGATAGTGGAGGAAAATCACGCAAAAAGTATGAGGACTCCTCGGGGTGAGGTTGATGATAGTGGACGAGGCGAAGGGAGTATGCAGGGACCGTAGCGTTTGGCACTCCGTCCTCTCTTACTACCTAAACTAGGTCAGGATAAAGCGTGAAACTCTTTTAATACTCTTCTTGAAACTTTACGCCGTATTTCAGCGTTCTATACACAGTAGTGTCATCTGGGCGTTACCTGTCAATCATTCACACCGTCACGGAAGAGTTTGATATATATTGATTGGCTGTGCTTTAACTTAAGGACTGAAACATGTATGAAATCTGTCAAGAATCTTTTGAAAAGCTTTTAAAAGCTTTGGTCTGTAATACCGGCTTTGTACGTAATGCGTTCATTTCGCTTCCCTATTTGTGACTATACAAATAGGCGGGCTGGAAGTATGCACACTACAGGCGATGGTTGTGTTCAATAGTAGTGGTGGTAACGTTTATACTTAAAAAAACATTGTGTTTTTGACCACACGAGTAAAGTAAACTTACGAAACTTATAAAAGTGGCTATAAGATAAAAAAAATATGTGTTTTCGTCTCGCTCTCTTGCTCCTACTGTAATGTACTAAACGTAATTCTCTCTTCAATCTTCGCTAACTTATATTTATCTTTGTTCTGTTCGCCTCCCGGAATCACACTTTCCGTAACGCTCTCGTAACTTATTCACTAGCTTACTCCGCAAGTTAAGTATGCATAAAGAAGTTTAGCTTCAAAAATATATTTTTAATCCCTTTATCTGCTCATACAAAGCGCAGCGTTAAGTTCCGCCAACTAACATAATGTAAATTAATTCTATTTCCACTGAAGTTTCGAGTCCATCACGTGACAATTTAAACAAGCCTCTGTCAATGTCTACTCTCTGATATCGGACATGACATCTCATTGCTTTGTTCTTGCTGATACGTATCAGATGCGGACGGACCGTTAGTAAAGAAAGAGCGCCGTCACTTCTTATCAGGCGTGGTCATATCTGTAGGTAGGTAGTTAACTTGCCGAAATTAACCGGTCACCTAGAAGTTTAATTGGTTCTATATCCGGTTTCATATACATATGTATGTTTGTTAAATGTATGTGTGTTATAAAATTGAGACCGTCGTTGCGCAGTGGAACAGCGTTTGATTGTAAATGTGATTGATAGTGGGTTTAAGCTCTGTTCGTGGGAATGATTGTGTTTAAATTACTTTTGTTTTGGTGTTCTGTTAAGACGATAGGCGGCGTTGAGTTCCGTAACACAACACCCAATACCTCTATTACAGGCGGAAAATGGAGAGTTTTGACACTAGGGCCTCTCTGACTACTCTGCTATACAGGGAAAAACGTAAGGTTTGAAAAAATACGTAATAAAAACATATTACAAAAGTTAATAGCTGTTACATAGATATTTACATCGGTCTAGACCAAACATGCTATTAAGATTCATATTCAGTCCATGTTATCTTTATAAGAAAGGATTGTATGTATTAAGTGGCATAGTGACACTAGGATCTAGGATAATATACGTATTATTAAGAATATGTGTAAAATATATTTTATCTTAAAAGTTACTTTAAAAAATGTAATACCTACGAATATGACTTAAAAGTTTTCTTCTGAAACACAGTTGACACATATGTTCTTTGCGGGGAACAATGAAGCTAAAAAAAAGCGGAAGGGAACCTAGTGTTAAGACACTCCGTTCCCCAGTTTCAACCGAATTCTGGAGACAGAGCGTGTTAAATGGCGGAACTTAACGCCGCGCTTTTGCTTTGACACTGAAATTTAAAATGAAAATCACCGAAATTAAATATTTTGACTCCTCGTGTGGGAATCGAACCCACAACTAGTGCCCATGCCCCATGACTGGCCCCGATATGATATATAATTATATTTACTTATATTTAACAGGTCAAGTTAGAACGCATGGCTCAGTGGTGAGAGCGCCTAAACGGTATTCAGGAGGCGCGGGTTTAATTCCCGCTGCGTTCAAATTTTTATACGTTGTAAAAAGTTGAAAATACGCGAAAACGGCTTCTCCTACAATTATAAACTACCTGCAAAAATGATTTGCAAGAAAACTAAAAGCTTCGACTTAATTACAGCAGAAGTAATACCTACATACGTATAAGCGTACGTAAATAGCATGCGCCAAACATATCACAAGTCATGAGACAACACATTATTAGACCGCCGCGGCTTCCGGATTCCCCGACACATGACGAATGGGTGTAAGGCGCCGGTATTAAGTAATAGTATACTAATATTCTATTTTAGTATAATCACGCTTTTCACAGTCGTATAGGGGCCAGTCGTGGCGCAGTGGCACAGACGTGTGACTTCAAACGACTGGTCGTGGGTGCGATTCCCACTCGAGGAGTGGAAATATTTAATATTTCCATTTTCTTCGCTCTGGTACCGAGGCAAAGGGGGGAGGCGTTAAGTTCCACCACTATACTGGCACGCAATGCCTACAAAATTCACACACAGTGCGCACAGTGGAGAACGGTGTGTTAAAACACTCCGTTCCCCACTTTCCGGCTCCGGCTACGCGGGAAAACGCGTGAAAAAGCGCAAGCGCAACGCTATATCCCGCACATAACAGGGTAGGCAGAAAGAACCTAGTGTTGAAACAATCCGTTCCCGACTTTCTACTTTATATATATTTTTTACTTACAATCATTAATAACACAAGTACATAACATAGATATAATTAAGTAACCTTTTATAGAAACCACAAAACGGATTTTCTTTAAACGTGTATCTGGTTTTTTCTCTCGCTATTTGCGCCGAAGGTTATTTATGTGTTTCTGGTAATGCCCCTTGTAATTAAGTTCGACAACTTCTTTTACTTGAACTTTATAACAAGTATCGTTCCGTTTTTATCTTCCGTTGTTTAGAATGTAAAATGTAAAATCCCGTTTTTCCCGTTGGTGTAGAAATATCGGAAAATACGCTCTTACTGCTTCCTGTTTTGTCCAAAGAACGATCAAATTTCAGATATATATATACGGCCGTTGCTCAACAACGGAACAGATTTACAGCTTATTACTAAAAATAAAATAAAATAAATAGCTTCACGCTATATCCCGCACACAGCAGGGTAGGCAGAGGGAACCTAGTGTTAAGACACTCCGTTCCCCACAGCTTATTACAGCGTAACAAATATAAATAGGAATACTAAAGAATGTCATCTCTAGTATATAGTTAGGATTTTCTTCATAATATTCGTTGAAAAATCAAAAAGTATTTTGCAATTTATTAATAAATTTAATTCGTTAGATATATACATATATGTACCTAGTAGTAAAATACAGCCTAAATTTCTTTCATATACATTCCAATAATATATTATTATAAAATACATTTTACTATACTGATACATATAACACTTTAGAACAATACTTCATATATTATTATAAAATACATACAAAATTCATTCATAACTCGGTTTTGGGCGGAAAGTGCAGAACGGAATGTCCATTAAACTTGGTTTTTTCTGATTACTCCGCTCTGCGGAAAAAAACAGGGAGCTAAAAAAGAAAATAAATAATAAAATTGTATTTCGCCCTACACTCATAAGTATATTATTATATCAGGAAACTTAAAACCAGTAATAATAATAGTCTGTAAATGAAAATGGACGACTGTTAATTTATTATTTTTGGCTCCAAAAATTCATTGCTAATGGATATTTCCTGCATTCCAATTTACAGCTCATCTTATATTCGCTGTAAACTAGAATCGTTGTTTGGTTTAAATTAATAATACATAGCGAAGGAAATGGAAATATTAAATATTTCCACTCTTCGAGTGGGAATCGAACCCACAACTAGTCGTTTACAGTCACACGTTAGTGCCACTGCGCCACGACTGGCCTCTGGAAGGTTCTGTAAGTTAATAAATTATTTAGTGTCCATCGTCGCGCAGTGGGACAGCGTCTGATTATTAAAAATGGTTGTAGTTCATCTCTAATTAGGTGGAAGGATTACATTTAAATTATTTAGTGCTTCTGCCCTGACAATAGGGCCACTGCGCGGACTTGAGTTCCGCCACTCAAAACGCCATGTTTGCCAAAACGCAATTCGGGCGAAAAGTTCACAACGGAGCGAGATGCTACCTGTCTAACTACCTTGCTATACGGAAACTGTATTTAATTGCTTTAAATTCTTCTTTCTCTCCTTATTTCAAAATTAATAACATGGATTTGATTTTTTTGTATTTTTTTTTAGCTTCACGCTGAATCTCGCAAACAGGGTAGGCAGAGGTGAGGTGAGAGGCGTGTTAAGTCGTGGATCTCGATAGCAGAAATGGAAATATTAAATATTTGGGATCAGAAATGGAAATATTATCATGTGGGAATCGTACCCACAACCAGTCGTTTCCAGTCACACGCCCCATAGATCTGATGTAAATGAAATAATTTATATTTCTAAATCTATATATGGTAGAGCGGATAGTCTAGTTATTCTTATACATAGTAACAAAATGTTTACAATTTTAACAATCACATGATAATTTGGCTTTCTTATTAGATATGTTAACGGTCTTTGAACAAATTGGCAACTTATCCTGAAAAGGTCTTGGCAAATTTTTGTTTTCATACAGACATACTCTTTTATTAATTTGTTTTACTTATTCCATTGTTTTGTAATGAAACTATTGGGACGATGAGTGACAGAGACTGTAAACACGATTGGTTGATGAACTGATTTCCACTCGATTTTTTTAGCTAAACGCTGTGTATCCCGCACACAGCGGGGTAGGAACCTGAGGGGCAGAGGACACACCGTTCCCCACTTTCCGCCAAAGGAGGCATTGTGTGATAAGTGGTGGAACTTAGAGCCATATTTTGCTTTCGAACTCCGCCGCAATTTCCACTCGTGAAATTATAATATTCGAATTATAATAATTTCTTTCTCGGCGGTTCTGTACCTAGGACAAATTACGGCGTTGAGTTCCGCCGTTAAACATGCAATGCCTCCATTTCAAGCGGTAAATAGAGAATGGTGTGTCTTAACACTAGGTTTCTCTGACAGAGATGTGACTGCTTGCTGTACGGAAAAAAGCTTAAAGTTGCAAATTTCATTACATTGTAAAATCCACGCGTTATCTATAATACATTTATAATACACGTGGCAGATGTGATAGGTACATGTAAGACAAATCCGCACCCAAAACTCAATTTATATAACTCGATAAAGGTGATCTTTTATCATAATTTACAAATTTTAGATTTTTTTGTCCCTTAATAAGCGGTTTCTAGTCGTGGTCTAATGGTACTAAGTGTGACTGTAAATGAGACTAGTTGTGGGTTCGATGTCCTCTCAAGGGATTGAAATATTTAATATTTTATTTTCTTCGCTTTGGTGTCGAGGCAAAAGCCCGATATTCAGTTCCATCATTGTAACCCTTAACGCCTCCAGAATTCGGCAGAAACTGGGGAACGGAGTGTCTTAACATTAAGTTCCTTCTGTCTACCATGCTTTGTCCGGGATACAGCGTTAAGCTAAAAAAAGAAAATATATACATATATATTAAAGACATATTGCCGTCTAACAAATAATATTTGTATTACCTTCTATGTACTGCCTGTTTGTTATTTAGTGGATGAATCACCTAAGATCGTTGCTCTGAATAATCATATCGTAGGAGTTAGTGGGTGTGGGTTCGAATCCGGGCCGGAAAGGCTTGTTAGCCACGATTATGTTAATGCGGTAAAAGTAATCAAATAATTGTGCCATTGATATATTGTAATACTTTACCATATGTTTGATGGATTGCTTGGGATTTTATTTAAAGTCTTTTTTTTTCTGTATATAAAATATATTGTTGTCTGTCTGTTTGTTTTTGTTTAATGTCTGGAACAACTAGATCGATTTTGACTGAACTTTCTTTTAATAAGGAATAATTCAGGATATTTTTATTTTAAATTACAACTTTTTTGTTAAATTCCACGCAGACGAGGTCGTGGAAACGACTTTTTTATCTTATTGGTATATTTAAGATGTTTTTATATGTGATCCGGATCAGAAGAAAAGGGAACGTAGTGTGTGGACACTAGGTAGGTTCTTTCTGAGTGCTCTACGAGAAAAAGCTTGTTGTATGTAGCCCTTTTGGTGTTGTAATTTTGTACAACACGAAAAGGGCTTAAAGATTAAAAGGTTTTTCCTCTCGAAGATAAAACGTAAAGTTTACAGTTTATATCACGTAATATGTTATTATGTGCGAATTAAGGTTTCTTTTAAAGATTAAACACCTTGAGAAAACTACTTGGGATTTTACGGTATTTTTTTCATTTTTTTTTCTACCAACATATTATTTTTTATCATATACGATCATGATTTTCACCGATTTCAGTATATAAGATATCCCTTATAGATATAGAGAGAATTCAGTGTCAAGATTTTCCTTTCTCTACTTTCCCTGCGGTATATGTGCATTGCAAAAGTGGTTAAAAGGGATTAAAAGTGGTTTCGGGTGGAAAGTGGAGGACGGAGTGTGCTGACGTCCTCCTTGACTAGCCCGGAGTGCGGGAGACTGCCTTAATATATTCATAGTGTAAACATTCCCTCTGCATTTGTTTGCACTCTCAACTATTGTGTGTTTTCTAATTATGCACCAACTGCGTCAGAATTATTATTTCTTTATTATTTAGGTTATAAATCAATCACATTTTAAGTAATATTGGTTTACAAAAGTATCGGACAATAGATTATTAAAAGGTATTACGTCTTAGTTGCACATATAATGACAAGTTGTATGCATATTTATACAGATATCATAACATTTTAAAATATTATTTATGGAAAATATAACAATGCTTGTCAATGAGACCATCGTGACGTAATGGACAGCGTCTGATTGTGACTGCAATTGGTTGTGGGTTCGATGCCCACTTGAGGGTATAATTTAATTCATTTGATTTCTCCGCTTTTATGATAAAACTGTCAGTGAAAACGAAATGTTGAATATGGATTAACGTGTTGACACTAGATTCTAATAGCGGATAAAAGCGTGAAGGTACTTTAGGTTTAGTGTAAAACTATTTTAACAGGACTATTTTTATTTTGGATTATTATTAAAATACATTATAGAAAACTCCACATTTCGAGCATTTTACAGTAGTCTGTGCATTTGCTGCGAAACATCGTTTTGGGCAAATCGGGTACGCACAACCTAAATTGACTTGTAAACCATTTTAGATTTTCACACGACTTCACTTAGTTATGCGGCATTTCAGTATAATTATGTCATCTTGATAACATAAAAAAATAACTGGTGCGGATTTCTTTCTTCTAATTATCTCCGTGTTCATATTCCGACTCGCACTTGGCCGATTTAAGGACGGCTGTGACCACAATCTTTTTTGAGGGCGAAATCCGCTACTGGGTCACAGGTAAATATACGCGATTGATTCATTTAAATAGATTCATGCCAAAATTTATGAAAATCGCGAATACAAAACATCTTAATAATAGTTAAGTTGTTTCGTAAACTAACTCAATATAGGTAACGATTACACTGAACTAGCCCACGAACTGCAACTATTTTAATAAAACTAACCGTGTACTCTCTAAGCGTGGGCATGCCCGAGTATTGCATAGGTATTGCCGGATGCAGCCCACTCTTGTAAACTTAGAATGACCCGTCGGTCGAGTGACTTCAATTATTTTGAAATGTTCATATGTTAATGTATTGTGATTAAGATTTTTTATATAATGTTAGGAGTATGATTTAAAAATGATTCAGGTTTTTTCGTTTTTTCGTGAATTTTAATAGTAATAGTAATAGAAGTATCTTAACTAAAAATATTTTCATTTTAATGTGTGGCGCAATGAGAATGTCTGACTGTAATTTTGGTAGGCTGTGTGTTCGATTCCAACTTGGGGAAGTGATGATATTATTTTCATCTGTCCGCTCTGGTGAACGCAACGTGGGCAGCGGAATGTTTTGACACTTGGTTCTCTTTCATTTTAGCGTTACCAAAAAGCCTGAAGCTGTATTTCAGAAAAAAATTTAGAAAATTTAGTAGGGGATCATAATAGCATTAAGGCATCTGTTTCGCTTACAAATATGTTTGATGGTTTCTACAGCAACACACTATTTATATAGCAGTACAATAAAATATCCCTGATTTTCTTGTCTTACTATGTTGTACTTGTAATTATTGTTATATATTATAAAATATTTGAAAGACCAACCTAACAACGGGCTTGCCAAGTATTGAATTTCTTTTGACGGACCAAAATCACACTTCAAAGTTTAAAAAACAGCGAGAGACTATCTGAAATATATATAAACGCTCGTCGGGCCGCTTAAAAACTGTCAAGCGGGCCGTGGGTTACTAACCTCTGTATAAACCATTTTTATTTAGCTTCACGCTGTATCTCGCACACAGCAGGGTAGGCAGTGAACGTAGTTGCACTCCTTTCCCCACTTTCCCCAGAATTCTGGAGGCATTGCGTGTTAAGAGGCGGAACTTAACGCCGCGCTTTACCTCGCTACGAGAGCGAAAGATGGAAATATTAAATACTTCCACTCATCTAGTGGGAATCGAATCCACAACCAATCGCGTTACAGTCGCACTTTGTGCCTCTGCGCCACGACTGACCTCGAATGTTTTTATATATTATTATTTTAATAAAAAGAGAAAGTTGTAAATTCTAATTCAGTGTAATAGTTAATACACAGGTCTTTGCGTGGGCATCATTGCAGTCGCCGGATGCATCCCACTACAGCTGATAGTGAGATTGACCTGCGATGTAATATTGTATGGTTAGATAAGGAACGCGTTTGATCTCTTGTTGATTGTTTATAATTAGTCTGGTTAGTTAAGATATACGGAATGCTGTATGTATTTGAAGTTGTTTTGGTTGAAATGATTTTTGTTTTGATATTTTTTTGGGTGCTTTTTAGATTAAGTTTGGAACAAAAATATTTGATAAGGTATTTGTAATATTGTAAGAGTATTTGTTAATACGCAAAATTTAGAAATGATAATTAGCTAAAGTTAGAAATTAATTAATCAGATGTTTATTTTTGGATCAAACAGATGTTGGGTGTTCATTGGCGGAACTTAAAGCTGCATTGTGTCTATTTTGACAAGAGTAACAAAACTATTTGTAAGTGTTTCCTATTAAAACCTAATCAAAGTTGTAAATAAACAGACTTACGTACTTAGACTTATAATTTTTATTAAATGTACCTAAAGGTAAACTAAGTCAAAACGTTTTTATAAGCTTTATCTGAAATTTTTCGATGAATTTATGTAAGAATATCTTGTAAAGCGGTCTTGATCAATTTCTTAACTTTCGATTTGCTTAAAAAACTAAAAATAGGTATTCGGTGATAGTACAATATTTCATAGCACGAACATTATATCTTTGCAAGAACGACAAAAAAAAGCTTTTTCTCGTATAGCAGACGGACAGAGAGAACCTAGTGTTAAGGCACTCCGCTCTCCAGTTTTCACCCGAAATCGAAATATTAACAACGGAAATAATACGATACGGAGATAATACGAATGGAGAGATGTGGAACGAATATAATAATTAAGTGGTGGATTTAACGCTGGGTTAGGTCTCATGTTATTATTTATATGAAAGATGTATTTATCTAAAAAAAGAAATGACAAAGATGACGAGAATATAATTTAAAGCATTTTAACATTTTTATTGTGTCATTCACACATTTATGAAATTGAGAAACATTTTTAGGAAATGTGCAACAATTCGAACCCATGACAAAAAAAATAAGTTGTCATAAGCATTTCAATATAAGAATTTCAACGCAGCTGGATGAAGAACGCATGGCTTAGCGGTGCCAGCGTTTGGATGGTTTCCAATCGCGGGTTCTAATCCACTTGCGTTCAAATTTCTACTCGAATCCTAAAAATGATTCTTTTTTTTTAGCTTCACGCTGTTTCCCGCACACAGCAGGGTAGGTAGAGGGAACCTAGTGTTGAGACACTCCGTTCCCCACTTTCCACCGAATCCGGAGGCATTGCGTGTTATGTGGCGGAACTTAACGCCGCGCTTTGCCTCGACACCAGAGCGAAGGAAATAGAAATAGTAAATATTTCCACTCCTCGAATGGGAATCGAACCCACAACCAGTCGCTTTACAGCCACACTTTGTGCCACTGCGCCATGACTGACCTAAAAATGTTTTTCGATTTAAATAATGTTTTTAGTCTTTTTTATTTTATTTCGTTTTTTTTTTCTTTATAGGTTTTCATTAAAAATTCATTCATCCTTGTTTTATTCATCTCTTAAGCTGCCTTTTTATTAAGATATTGAATGAGGAAAATAATTACAAGAGCTTAGGAATGTTATTTGTTTATTTATTTATTTACATCTAATTGCATACTTCATACATTATTATTATTATTTATTGTTATTATATAACACGTTCATAATAAAAAAAAACATTACATGTATAAGAATCATCAAAATGGTTTCCGCATTATATAGTAGTATCTATAGAGAAAAGCTTGGTTTTTCTGTTTGTTTATCACTTTCCGCCCGTTGTGAGGCAATTAAGTAAGAAAAAAAAAATTTTTTTTTCATAGCTTCACGCTGTATCCCGCACACAGCAGGGTAGGCAGAGGGATCCTAGTATTAAGACACTGCGTTCCCCACTTTCCGCCGAATTCGGAGGCTTGTGTGTTAAGTGGCGGAACTTAACGCCGCGTTTTACGTCGACACCAGAGTGAAGAAAATGGAAATATAATTTCCACTCCTCGAGTGGGAATCGAACCCACAACCAGTCGTTTACAGTCACACGCTTGTGCCACTGGGCCACGACTGGCCACAAAATTATTGCTTTGTAAATATTATATTCTTTATTTTTTTAACAATATACAAAGATATGAAATAATTAAGACTATTGTAGCGCAGTGGCACTGCGTCTATCTATAAACGCGATTGTTGTGAATTTGATTACCCCTTGGAAAAACAATTTTTCATCTCTTAATTACTATATCCATACTTATATTATAAATGCGAAAGTCTGTGTGTTTGTCTGTCACGCTTTCACGGCTAATCTACCGGTCCGATTTGGATGAAATTTAGAATGAAAGTAGTAAGAGTCACTGGGTCTAACATAGGCTACTTATTTTCTCAAAAATCGACCTCTAAAGGGTTGAAATAGGGGATGAAAGTTTATATGAAAAATCTAAACCACTTGACCAATTGTAATGAATTTTGGCATAATTATAGTTGATAATCTAAACTTAAACATAGGCTACTTTATTTTTTAAAAATGCTCCCCTGAGGGTAGCAATATAACGATATAGTTCACGCGGCGAAGCCGCGAGCGGGCCGCTAGTTGCTAATAATTTTGTTGCGACAAGAAGAAAAGTGGAGAAAGGTTCTTAACGCCCCGCCGGTCCTGCTAAGTTGAAAGCTTCATAGGGTCCATTATATTTGATACATCATTTCATAGGCCATCGTGGCGCAGTATGGCAGCGTTTGAGTGTAAACCCGATCGTACCAGGTTTGATTCCTATTCGCGAAAATAGGAAAAAGCGCAGGGCTTAATACCAAATGTATCGGTTGCTAGCGCAAGCGCGTTTTGATACTATGTTCTCTCTGCCTACGCTACTATACAGAAAAAAGCATAAACGTGCAAAAATAACCGAATTGTACTAAAAAAGAGGTTTATATTTGAAAAAAAAAGATTTATATTTTGAAAAAAAAAGGACTACAACATTTTTCTAGGCTCTTCTTACCTCAAGTCAGCAGTTAGTTTCAATCGCTTGACCAATTCCATTTTTTTTACCTGCCACACTACGCAAATAGTTTACCTGTAATTGCATCTTATTACCATACCTTGTTCCGTGGCGGGAACCCCAATCGTTCTAGGAACGTTACGGCTTTGTAAATATAAATATATGACATTAACATACTCTAAAGCGTCCTGCAGACTGTGTTAAAGATTTTTTTGCTTATTTATACTATATTTCTTTTGTGATATGTAGTGATAATGAAAAAGCAAATCCTCATTCTCTCTCCCTCTCCTTCTTCTATTATAGTTCATCTATATTGCGGTGGCAAACGGAATGTCATGACACTAGATAAAAAAATTATACCACAGTATTTTTTATTTCCGTGGATATAAAGTAGCAAAGTCGAAGTTGTATGCACTCATGGGAAAATAGATCATCGTGACGCAATGCGTTGTGGGTTCGATTCCAACTCAAAGGATTTATATTTAAATCCCTTTTATATCTGCAAATCTACAACTTAGTAATCCTCCATTTGCATAATTTTTGATATAAGATGATCGAAAGGATATATTCCTTCATCTATTAATATAATGGCGGCATAATTTAATAGGTATACTTATTTTTTATTAGTAGTATTTAATATTATAATACTAACTATACTGTTATAGTATATGCAAAAAAATCATTAGTGTGTAATCAGCCTTACTTATCGTACAGTACTTGATTGTCGTGATCTTATTGATTCAATATAAATGTGATCATTGTTAAATGGAAACAGGAAAAACTGATTCACTGTACTTTAAGTTGTTGTACGTCAAAGCATCTATCTTAATATATGTAGACAAATATGTACATGTGTTATATATGATATATGTTATTCATAGATATATTCATTTAGAGGTCAGTCGTGGTGCAGAGGCAGAAAGTGTGACTGTATACACGACTGGTTATGGGCTCGATTCCTACTCGAGGAATTGGAATATTTAATATTTTCATTTTCTTAGCTGTGGTATCGAGGTAAAGCACGGGGTTGTATCGACGAAGTATCTTGATACTCCTCTCTAACTACTACGCAATACGGGAAAAATATTACTTCACAAGATTTCCCGCCAATGAGGCTAGTCGTGGCGCAGTCGAACGAACGTGTGATTGTAAACGACTGGTTGTGGGTTCGATTCCCACTCGAGGAATGGAAAAATGTATTATTTCCATTTTCTTCGCTCTGGTATCAGAGGGAAAGCACGGCGTTTAGTTCCGCCACTTAACACGCAATGCCTCCGAATTCGGCGGGAAGTGGGGAACGGAGTGTCTTAATACTAGGTTCCCTCCGCCTACCCTGCTGTGTGCGGGATACAGCGCTAAAAAAAAAGATTTCCTGCATAGCAGGAGCAGCTTTAAAAAGAAGCATGTATCAAGGCACTCCATTCTACACCCGACATAGGGACACAGGTTATGCATTAGCCGAACTAAAAGGTGCATTCTGTTTTCTTACGAGAAGCAGCGAAAATAATTTAAATATAATATTTTTCCGGATAGGAAATCGAACTTACTACCAATCACGTTTACAGACGCTATCACTGCGCCACAGATGAAATTATATACCTACATTTAATTTTATTAAATAATATTCATATTAATATTAATATAGACAATATATTTAAAGAGGTGACTAAAATATTATAAATAATTATAAATAGGTAGAAAATATTTGGTTAATTCCGAAATGTAAATCTATTTGTTTACAAATTAAACCGCAGACGACAAGCGTTGAACCAGCGAGAAGTTCTGTGTCATCGAGCAATCAAAATTATAAGGTTGAAAGGTATAGAATTTTACCTTATTACAGAATTTCTATATATGTATGGTAGGTAACGAGAAACTAGACTTAAGACACTCTGTTCTCCGTTCTTTTCTGAATTGGGGAGGTTGAGTGACTAAATTTTATGTCGCACTTCGATTTTAATTTTGTTTACTTCACGCTGTATCCCGCACACAGCAAGGTAGGTAGGGAGAACCTAGTGTTAAGACACTCCGTTCCCCACTTTCCGCCGAGTTCGGGGCACTGCGTGGTAAGTGGCGGAACTTAACGCCGCACTTTGCTTCGGCACCAGAGAGAGCGAAGATAATGGAAATATTAAATATTCCCACTCCTCGAGTGGGAATCGAACCCACAACCAGTCGTTTACACGTATGTGTCACTGCGCCACGACTGTTCCCAATTGATTTTAATGCAGAAAAAAATGGAATATTTTTTTCAAGACGTAATTGAATCCACAATTGTCGTTTTTATAGTCAGACGTTTAACTACTATGCCATAATGACCTCATTTATTATATTTTATGGCTTATATTTAATTAAATACATTTTATGTTAATCACGATATACTTACGTTTTCTAAGAAAATATTTAGGGCTTAAGTAAAAACGTGAATACAGATAAAGTAAATATAACAGTATTTTTTATAATTTAATATAAATAGCACAATTTATTTTTTTGTTGGGGTCAGTCGTGGCGCAATGGCACAGACGTGTGACTACAAAAGACTGGTTGTGGGTTCGATTCCCACTCGAGGAGTTGAAATTGAATATTTCCGTTTTCTTCGCTCTAATACCGCGGCAAAGCGCTGCGTTAAGTTTAGCCACTTAACACGCAATCTCTCCATAATTCGGCGGATTCCCTCTGCCTACACTGCTGTGTGCGGGATACAGCGTGAAGCTAAAAAAAAATGAAAATAAAAGTTAGAATAAAACTTTGAAAAATTAAAATTCGCATTGAAAATAATATACCATGTTATAAAAATAGGAATCACACAAAAATATTTAATGAAATTGCACGATCACAGGCTTCCCTTACTAAAGAACAAGAAATATGAGCAATAATCACAATTTCTAATTCCAATGCATAATAAACAAAAGTATTAGAAGCTTTCCTAATGATATCTCTCAACTGATTCAATTTACTAAACCGTAGTAATATTATAGCTGTATGCAAAAGTAGTTTTGTTTATTTACTCTTGGCTGAACCGATTTTAATAAAATTTAGTTAGCAGCGAAGGTAGAAAAAGCTATTTCATTTAAATATTAATGTTTAGTATAGTGGCGCAGTGTTATAGTGACTGGAGGTTCGATTCTCACTCGGGGGTATAATTAATTTGAAATTATTGATGCAAAGTCAAGAACGGAGTGTCTTATGACTGTGTTCTCTTTGCCTACCTTGCTAGCGAGAAGACAACTAAAAATCAGCTATAATATATTGTAAAATAGCAAAACAGATTACAACCTGTGCTTATTATTTTTGTAAAGGAACAGTTGACTCTTCAACGCACCGAAATGATCCTTTAGTATTATTTAGAAATTTGTTAAACACTAAATAACTACTAACATTTTAAAGTGTTATTCACAGACTTAAGGAAATTTAAGAATACATTCTTAGAAGACTTATAAAAAATATTGATCGCAGCGAGATTCGAACTCTCACCTCTCGGAAAGCTTTAACCAACCGCTCTAACCTCTAAGCCATGCGTTCTACTATCAGCTGCGTTAAAATTCTTATACGCTTATTTACAATTTATTTTTGTTTTTAAATAACTTACTAAATAAAGTGAAAACGGGGCAAAAGGCTAGTATTTATATAAGTACATTATTCAGACTATACGTACCCTTCAAATATTGAAACTTTATCCTTATCACCTAAGTATAACCGTTTTGCAAACAAGTTGACCCATCGTCAACTTTGTAAGGGAATGACATTTGTTTGCGGACTACTTGACGCTCTGATAGCTGTTGGAGCGTTATTGTAACGATTTCTTCTTGTTTTTTGAGAAGCTGTGTGTAATTTAGTTTGTTGTTTTTTATTGTCTTGTATTAGGATATCTTGGTGGAGTGGGATAGCATCTAATTGTAAATGTGATCGACTGTAGGTTCGATTCCCATGCGGGGTATGATTATAATATTTAAATTATTGTGCGTGGCGTTAAGTTTCACCACTCTAAACGCAACGTCTATTGGTAATTCAGGCGAAAAGTAAAAGTACGGAATGTCTTAGCTAAGGAGGTTCTCCCTGTAAATACTGTTTTATGGAAAAAAAGACTGAAAAAAAACAATTCTCGTATCTTCTGTATTTCGAAAAATATTGGTGTGATATTCCGCTCTCTTCTTTCAGTTGGTATGGTTCATTAAACGAATTAGTTTAAAAGAGGTTTTTCAGAGAAAACACTTTTTTTCTTATCCCGGTTGTTCTGGATAGTATCCGCCTAGTAAGGCGCATGATATAAAATATACAAACAATACAATTGTTGTCAATAATTTGAATTATAATTATTTATCTAAATATTAATCGAACCCATAACCATCGCGTTCCAGTCGGACACCGCCCAACTGCGCCCAAGCTACTAGTAATATTTTAGCTCATTCAAACCAAAAACATAACGATGTCAATACAAAAATCCACTAAAAGTCATAACAGAAAATTGGAACGGGCGAATATTCTCAAATTGAACGAAACTCGTCACAGATTAACACTTTATTTATGTGACATCAAACAGTTCTGTTTTCGTATTTCGCATGCGACAAATTGAATGTAATCCTTTTATGTTCTAACGAGCTGTTATGCGTGCCGCTATGGCAGATTCTAAGTCAGAATTTTAATAAGTAACCAGAATTTTTTTGCTAAATTTACATGTTTTGTGGATTTTTTTAAGTGGTATACCTCAATTGTGAAGTATATTAATGTCACAAGTTTGATTTTTTATTGCACATACAAAAATTATCAGTTTAGAAATGGTTTTTTATTGTTATTCATATGTTGAAGCTTAGATTTTTTCGGTGAATTCATTTGTGTCATTTCTTATTGTTATGCATTATCATATATTTTTAAATTTTAGAAGTGAATTTTAAACCAGTTATTCGCAGCCAATATTTTGAGATGGTGTGGCAAAACTACTTGATATTGATATTTGAATTTATTCGTGAGTTTTAATTAAAATTATATACACATTTTAAACATATCTAATTGTGGACTTGAAAATACAATAGCATAAAGCTCTGGTCTACAGACATCATATTTGTCTGCCCAAATGGGGAATTCAAACAGGATATGTAGCACTCCTGCTGGAATATCCGGTAACCTAATTTGTTCACCTTCACCCTCACATGCATATATCTAGCTGTCTTACTATTAACTAATACATGAACAACCTAAATACTTGAAGAGTTTTCCGGGACATCTTATTTACTACTTAATGTAGATTTCTTTTTTTTTTAGCTTCACGCTGTATCCCGCATACAGCAGGATAGGCAGAGGGAACCTAGTGTTATGTTAAGACACTCCGTTCCCTACTTTCCGCCGAATTCGGAGGCTTGCGTCTTAAGTGGCGGAACTTAAAGCCGCGCTTTACCTCGACACTAGTATTAAATATTTTCACTCCTCGAGTGGGAATCGAACCCACAACCAGTCGTTTACAGTCACACGCTTGTGCCACTGGGCCACGACTGGCCACTTAATGTAGATAAGGCATTGTATTTCTTTATATATCTAATGAATGAAGTAGGAGTATTCCAAACGAAGTTGCAGTCACAAATTGTGATTCGAAGAGCATACTCTATATCCTATGAGTCATTTTGTGGGTCACGTTCTTCTAGAAACATACAACTTACATAAAACTGATTTTATTAACCATTAATATATTAAAATGCCATGGTTTGCTATTACTAGTAGCTACTGTTCTAAAATACCTTATACAGTCATTTCTCATTGTATAATATTGTTTATTTTTAGCTGATCTTCTCAATAGCAGGACAGGAATAGGCTAATGCAATAAGCAGACTTTATTTTTAAGTTTAACTAATTTTGAAGTATAATATAGCTTTCATTTTTATATGTAAATTTTCATATATTTGGTCTGGTATTTACGAATAATTTTGATTACCGCCTCCCAACATGCAATGTCTCGATTTTAAGCGGAAAGTGTAGGACAGAGTGTCTTAACTTTAGGTCCTCTCTTGCATAGCTATAAAAGATTATTAAATAAATATTTCAGCCCAGGGCCAGGGCCAGTCGTGGCCCAGTGGCACAATCGTGTGAATGTAAACGACTGGTTGTGGGTTCGATTCCCACTCGAGGAGTGGAAATTATATTTCCATTTTCTTTGCTCTGGTGTCGAGGTAAAGCGCGGCGTTAAGTTCTGCCACTTAACATGCAAGCCTCCGAATTCGGCGGAAAGTAGGGAACGGAGTGTCTTAACACTAGGTTCCTTCTGCCTACCCTGCTGTGTGCGGGATACAGCGTGAAGCTAAAAAAAAAGAAGAATAAATATTGCAATGCATCTGAGAGGTTCCTAATAGATTATGTAATATATGTATATTGGTATATAACATATGTATATAAAATGAAATTACAACATATTTTTTTCATATAAAATATGAATACGTAAGATGGTTAAAGAGATATTGTATTCTAGGTCCCATATACGTCCTTCCTTCCTCTAGGACTTACCTTTTACGATCTAGACCTCACGCGTTGTTTATAAGGAATTTATAAATAAATTATATAACAGTTGCATACATTAAAATGTACTGGTTGTCATTAATTTTATTACTTTAACATTTTATAATTTTGTCATTATGTTAATTGATAAAAGCTTTCAAAAAGTCTGATTAATGCAATATAATTTTGTAATAATCGGTTAAAAATTTTGAGTTTACTGTATTTCGGTTTTTAAAGTCGATGTGCTGCTTTTGCAATAACCTATAATAATAGCTAATTAAATGCTTCACGTTTCTTTCTCACGGTTCTCTTTGATCATCCTACTACGGAGGTAGCAGGATAGTCAGAGAGAACTTAAACATATGCCAGAGGAGACAATCCGTTCCCCACTTTCCGCTCGAAATCAAAACGTTGTATATTAAAAGGCACCAGAAAAATTAAAATAATATATAATTACTCGACCGAATGGAAAATCGAACCCATTACCATCGTATTTACTCAGACTTAAGAGGTTAACTATCAAGTAAAAGTTTTTTTGTATGTTATACACATACATGTAATGTGTACTTGCATTGTCAAGTCTATTGTACATATAAAGTTTTAACCTAAGAAATTTAATAATGCCCAATTATTCGCCTTATGAGATTCGAACCCACAATCATCACGTGCAGTTAGATGCACATGCTATAGTTATTATTTAGAAAAATATCAACATTATCCAAGGGGCCAGTCGTGGCGCAGTGGCACGAACGTGTGACTGTAAACGACTGGTTGTGGCTTCGATTCCCACTCGAGGAGTGGTAATATTTAATATTTCCATTTCCTTCGCTCTGGTATCCGAGGCAAAGCGCGGCGCTAAGTTCCGCCACTTAACACGCAAGCCTCCGAATTTGATGGAAAGTGGGGAACGGAGTGTCTTAACACTAGGTTCCCTCTGTCTACCCTGCCGTGTGCGGGATATAGCGTGAAGCTATAATAAAAAATATCAACATAATCTACAAGCACTTTACCATAATTCTATGCAAATTACATAATTCACCAAACAAAATAAAAAGAACAAATTAACCTGTAACAAGTAACATAATAGCCCCCTTCCATTAGATTTCGTTCGCGAATTTGAAACACTGTCACGAAATGCATATAACGATACTAGCGGTTGACTCACCGGCGTCGAATGCGCTTATTTCCCGCGCAAAGTCCGCTCTGACAATACTAGTTTACCTTTAAATGTTATTAAAAGCTTTATGATCTTAGCACGAAAGCTTAATATTTGTTATTCTATCCGCAGCCACTATATAAATAGTGCAACAGAGCGTTCTGCGAACTGGCTACGTACATTTTCCTCTTCGAAGGAATGCGACTTGACGTCACTGTTAACCGACATATTGTAAAAAGGCAGACATTCACCTAAAGTCACAAAGGGCTCGAGCTATTCCATTCGGTCGTATAAACACACTTCGGATAACCGGTAAAATTGAAATGTAATGTTGCTATTTAAAATTTAAGTACGCTTCACTAACCAATTTAATTCGATAGCCTTTTGCAGGATAACGGTATTCTGAGTGTTGATAGCTGGTCTTATCTTGTTTGCATTCTATTTGTAGTTTTATTGTTGTACCTGGAATTTACGCGGTGCGCTCTATTCAAATTACCATTGCAAAGTAATGTACTTACGTAAGATCGGACGTAATATGATTTAAAGTTAATTTAAGATATTACGCGATGAGCTAATGCAGTGTCCTTTTAAATTGCATATATGCAGCTCGGTTTATAAAAGACGTAACTGTTAAATTATGATGTATGCTTATGAGTGGTGAAGTGTCCATATAGCACGATTCCCACCGGCTTACCTTTTGTAAATTATTGGTCCTGGGATCTTATTTTTTTTAATACATTTTTTTATCTTTTTTCTCTAGATACTGTTATAACTTAGATACTATTGTTAATAATATATTTTCTTTTCGCTTTTTTACACATTTTGAAATGAAACTATTTTAACCGGATTAATTGTGTATTTGGTATGCGAAAATCTATTTTAGAAAACCCTACGTTTCGAGCACTTTATAGTTGTCCGTGGTCACAGATAGCTATTAAGCTACCGCCAACGATTTCTCAGTTGCCTCGCGTATTGCCCTGGATTCTTGCAGAATGAGTTGACTTTATCTCTGTATCTTTCTAATGTGGTGATTTTGAGACTTCAAAGTTTTTAGGCTTGGGATCCACGTAGTAGAATACGTAAAGACAGCTTTATTTATTCTACCATTTGGGTTCAGTTTTCTAAGACGTATTTTTGAGCACTAAAAATATACACGAATCACGCGATTAAAACCGTTCCAATTTAAAATACTATTAAGAAGAAACGAGATTAACTTTACTTCTTAACTATTGATTACAATATAAACTTTCCTGTAACGTTTATCCAAAAACACATGTAACACGTTCAAAACCCTCTAGAGTAAAGCTGAACTGGAAAAACTATTATTTATGGAATATATATATCGGTCTAGTAAAGCAAAATAAGCCGTTTATTAGTTATTATTTAACATATACATATAGGTATATCTTTAAAATTATGAAAACTTCGATAACTTGAGAACAAAACGACTAGGAATGTCGAGAAAATACATTTTTCACGTATAGAAAGCAGCAGTGATTGACAGATTGACCATACGTTTAACGGTGTTGCGAGAAGCCGGGGACATTAGAGTGAATTTCCAAATCCTTTGTGCACTAACTGCGTGTCGTAAAGTAACGAATAAGTAATAATTAGCTGCCATTTGGTAACAATTGATTTTGAAACCAAAGTTTGAAACTTGCCATTGTAGCGTGTAGAACGCTTTCAGAATAGGCGCCACGCTATGCGCGGGCTCGAAGTATTTTTCTTAATCAAGTTCGAACAAAAGGTGAAAACTTTCTTTTTGCTTCTTTAATTATTTATGAATTATGTCTTGTTGCATATATAATGTTTTTTTTGTTGCGACTTAAAAAAAAATTTTGCATGGGAGGAGAACAGAGTGTCTTAACACTAGGTTCTCACTACCTTGCTATGCAGGAAATGCGTGAAGTTTAGTGATTGAATAAGTTAATTTAAAAAATAAACTAAAAGGAACACGTATAAATTGTTCTTCTTGTTATGCAGGTTCTTCTTGTTATGACATCGTGTACACGTAATTTAAATATTAATGTTACAGAATTTGGACACATGCGCAAAAAAATTAAATGAGAAAAAACGGCTTATATTATTAGATAGGTAAACTTATATATAGGTGAATATAAGCAGGAACATGTTAAAAATAAAAAGTAAATAATCATAGTTTTTTAGAGTTATACTTAATGAAGCCATCGTAGTGGGTTCTATTCCTTCTCGGGTAGATTATTATATTTTTTATGTTTCGATTTCTCCGATCTGGTTACAACAAAAAGCTCGACGTTAAATACCATACAACAGCCCAAATTCAGACGGAAAGTGGACGGAGTGTCAGAAAGTTCTCAACTTTTTTAACAAAATTGAACATTGGATGATGTGTGGCGGAGTTCAACGCCGAAGTTTGTGATATATCAGATCATTTCCCCGAGTGAAAATCGAACCCCTAACTACTTGCGTTTAAAAATATTAAAAAAAAATAAAAATATTTAACATTTATGAATAAAAGTGATCAAAATATTTCCCATAGTATTTTAAAAATTTAACTATCATAAAATAACTTTTATTATACATACTATCTTAAGAATTTTACATATAAAGCTATCATAATATATCAATTTTTATACTGGTGCATGAAGAATCAATTCTTTAAATAGCCGATTATCGAGAGAGAATCTAACACTAAATACAATACGCGGTCTATCAAACGCAGTATTATTACTAAAACCGGTTTAGTTTTTCAAATTTGCAAGCTTTTGACGCATGAATGAACTAATCGATTTACGTGAAATAGCAATAAGGTGTAGAATGCAATTCAATAGTGTTCCCATAGCGCTGGGGCCCATAAAACTACATATTTAAGCGTTTTGCCTTGGTTTTCTTACTTTTAAAATAACGCCCGTTGGAAATAACCGACATGTTGCTTGGTTTATGTTGATGAATGATGATTAAATATTATAAAGCTAGGTTTTAGTGTTCAATTTTAATTGAATGTTAGAATAGAGTGTATGATCGTAAAGGATGTGCTAGTTAATGAAATGAGGCTTTCGTGGTGTGGGACACTGTTTGAATGTTAATGTGGTTGGTTGTAGGTTCGATTTCCAATTAGAGTAATGAATTAATTTAAATTATTATCATCTCCCCGCTCCGGTGGGACAAAAAGCGGCGTTTAATTTTGTTGGTCCAAATGCATAATGCCTCCAAATTGATCGGAAGGTGGAGAACGGAGTGTTTTCCTTGTTTTGGCTTCTCATTTATGCGGGATACAGCGTGAAACAAAAAAGGAATTAGGACAATAAGTACACAATGATCATAAACCATTTAAACTAAAACTAATACTTAGGAACCTACGTACATACCAAAATTCAGTCTTCCATGAAAATTCGGCTATACATTGTATTTCATTAGTAAACAATAGTAGTAGTACTACTACTTCTACTACAGCAGTAGTAACAATAGTATAATAGTAAATAATAGTAGTATGTATACTACTTTTCTTGCCCATTTCCCGCAAAGCGGCATAGTCAGGAAGAAGTGTTAAGCTCCATTCCGTCCTCCAGTTTCCGCTGGAAATCGAGACATTGGGAGTTGAGTGGTGAAACTTAACGCCGCGCTTTTTCTTAAGTACTAGAGCGAAGAGATGAAAATTTAATAATAATTCTCTCGAGTGGCAATCGACCCCACAACCAGTCACGTTTACAGTCACTCTTTGTGTCTCTGCGCCACAACTGGCCTCTAGTAGTAGTAGTAGTAGTAGTTACAATGGTATAGTATAGTAGTTAGCTTCACGCTGTATCCCGCACACAGCAGGGTAGGCAGAGGGAACCTAGTGTTAAGACACTCCGTTCCCCACGCACCGCCGAATTCGGAGGCATTGCGTGTTAAAGTGGCGGAACTTAACGCCGCGCTTTACCTCGGCACCACAGCGAAGAAAATGGAAATATTAAATATTTCCACTCCTCGAGTGGGAATCGAACCCACAACCAGTCATACACGCTTGTGCTACTGGGCCACGACTGGCCACAGTATAGTAGTAACTAGATTTATTATCCTTTTCAGTAACTCGACTTTACCTCCAATGCAAGTTTTCTACCCATTGTTGTTAACATACGGCGCGGCGTCAGCGAGCGCATCGTCGAATCTTAATCAAAACAACGGTTCAATGACCTCCATTGAGTAATACTTAGGTATTTTAATGGGCGTATATATGCACGATTTTTTGCGTGTCTGTCTGTGAAAAATAAAAATAAAAAAAAAACAATAGTTATTTTGGTTTGTTATTGTTTAAACTGCTCTAAATATCCGCTTTACTTTAAAGTATTTTTCTTGATTTCAATTTTTGTTGCCTGTTTTTTTTTAATACAAGGTGTGATTACATCTCTTGTAGTTGTTTTGTTTTCTGATTAGTAAATTAAGGATTCTTCTTAAAATTCAAAATATCCATACTTATATTATAAATGGGAATGTCTGTGTGTTTGTCTGTCACGCTTTCACGGCTAATCTACCGGTCCGATTTGGATGAAATTTAGAATGAAAATAATGAATAGCCCTGGGTCTAACATAGGCTACTTATTTTGTCAAGAATCAACCTCTAAAGGGTTGAAATAGGGGATGAAAGTTTATATGAAAAATCTAAACCGCTTGACCGATTGTAATGAATTTTGGAATAGATATAGTTCATAATCCAAGGTTAAGGCTAAGGCTTTATTTTTCAAAAATCCACACCCGAGGGCTGCAATATAACGAAATAATTAGGCAGTCCACGCGGCGAAGCCGCGAGTGGGCCGCTTGTGTGTATATAAGCTAAAGCAAAATTAACGATATTTATTAAATATCGTTAATTTTGGTGGTTACACCATTTTCTTCATCTTGTTGAAAATAAATACTTTATTTGCGTCTGGCCTTGAAGAATGAAGTAATTTTTAGTGGAGTCACGTAAATTAACTTGACTATATATCTTTATGTGTAAAGTATTATCTTCACACTGTATCCCGCACACACCAGGGTAGGCAGAGGGAACCTAGTATTAGCACTCCGTTCCCCACTTTCCGCCGAATTCGGAGGCGTTGCGTGTTAAGTGGTGGAACTTAACGCAGCGCTTTTACCTATAATGCCAGAGCGAAGAAATGGAAATATTAAATATTTCCACTTTTCAAGTGGGAAACCCACCAAAAAAAAAAAATAGTAAGGGTTCGATTGGATTGATTATGAATAAATTGTATTTATTTCTCTGTTCTCGTATCTAAGGACACACACACATAGCGTTACAGTACAGCGACAGTATAGGATACAGTACAGCGTTAAAATCTACCACTTAATGTCTCCATTTTGGGCGGAAAGTGGCCTGTAAAGTTAAAAAGCTAAAAAAATATAATTTAATCGAAAAATTGAGTGATTAGTGTTGGAGGAATAACGTAACTTAACCACCCACGACTTTATCTCTCTTCTGTAAAGTAAGGATTCTTCTGTAAAGTAAGCATTACTGATTACTAAAAATATATAATACTAGCGGCCCGCTCACGGCTTCGCCGCGTTTTTTACTGCTTTCTTTCTAAGTTTCATCCAAATCGGACCAGTGGATTAGCCGTGAAAGCGTGACAGACAAACACACAGACTTTCCCATTTATAATATAAGTATGGATTATAACAACTAATAACAAAACTAAACATATCTATTTTAATTAAATACGACAAATACATGAGTTACGATGAAACAAGACCCTCATGCAGGTGTCTTTTACTAGAAAACCATGGATTAACGATAAATTTACAACTAGGTTATTCTATGATTCATGGAAATTGTTATACGTAATCTGTTTCTTGTAATGTATAGAATAGAAGTATTACATATTCAATATATGATAGCGTAAATGTAGATTGTCATATATTTTTTTGTATTTTATTTTTTTAGTTTCACGCTGTATCCCGCGCACAGCAGGGTAGGCAGAGGGAACCTAGTTCTAAGACACCCCGTTCCCTACTTTCCGCCGATTTTGGAGGCATTGTGTGTTAAGTGGCGGAAACGCTGCGCTTTTCCTCGAGACCACAGCGAAGAAAATGGAAATATTAAATATTTCCACTCCTCGAGTGGGAATCGAAACCACAACCAGTCGTTTACAGTCACACGCTTGTGCCACTGCACCACGACTGGCCCCAATTTTTAAAATTAAGCTATTAATTTAATATTAATTACAGTTTAGGGAAAAACCCTTATATATTTAATTCATATCGCTCCTACTACTATGAAATTAGTAACCCACTGGACCGGGAAGTTGCGGTTGAGTATCGCTCTTGTATTTCCTTTGATAATAACTCATTAAGGTTAACAATATGGCTGTAATCTATCAATTATTATTATATTTAAACCCAATTTGGGTATTGAAACTCCTTTAGTTTTAAAGTACCTAAAATATTTCATTATTTAAGATTAGAGGATATGGTGGAACAGTCCGACTGTAATCGCAATCAGTTGTGGGTTCGATTTCTACTCGGTGATATAATTATTGTTAAATTATTTTCATTTCACCGCTTTGGTGAACAAAAATATAGGTAAAGCACGGCGTTTAGATTTTTTTTATCGAATAAAGGAGGCAAACGAGCAGAAAAACCACCTGATGGTAAGTGGTTACCTTCGCCCATAGGCATCCACAAAATTAGAGTTATGGACGCGTTGTCAGCCTTGGGGATGTAGGATGGCAATGGTGAAAATAGAGAGAGCTCACATGCCATCGAACCGGAACACTTCATCAGATGTTTGGCGGTTCATCCTTAACATGACAGTTGTCGCGAGCCAGTCGGAGAACGAATCTCCTACCACCAAACTACTGGATTATCCGCCTCTTATGGGATGTTCCCCAGCAATGGAGGGGAATTGTATTCTTAACTCGTCCCCCCACGAGTAGTTTCGGCACTAAACATGATCGGCTGCAGGCACTTCGTTTTGTTCAACAGGATACTGAATGCGGAAAAAACGTCATTTTTTTCTAGGCTTTTAAGTAACACTTTTTACGCACTTAAGCTTAGTTGCACATTACCTCGAAAGTTAGATTATACAAGCGATAAATGTGAATTCGACTTCCTATCCGGGTTATATAAAAAAATATATATTTTACCGCTCTATAAAACAAAACGAAGTTATATGATTCACTTTGTCGTATTCTTCATTTTGGCGTGAAGCGGAGTGTCTTAATCCTAGGGTCTTTCTATAATAATTCTCGCATTCTACATACCCGTCGGGGAACGGGTTAAGAATACAATTCCCTCCCGCGGCTGGGTAGCGTCCCGTAAAAGGCGGGTAACCCAGTAGCCTGGTGGTAGGAGATTCGTTTTCCGACTGGCTCGCGACCACTATCATGTCAAAGACGAACCGCCAAATATCTAACGATGTATTCCGGTACGATGGCATGTTCCCACCATTCCCATCCTTCCTTCCTCCCTCCTTCTGTCCTACATCCCCAAGACTGGCAACGCATCCACAACTCTAATGACTTGCATTTAGTCATACACCATGATTTCTGCTCGTTTGCCTCCTTTATTCTATAAAAAAAAATACATACGTAGGTATGTATGTTATTGAAATTACTCACATTTCACATTTGTAACTTGTTGCTAAGGTAACAAAATTTTCATAGATTATTATCACCATTTCAAATATAATTGGTTATGTATTAAATAAAGCGTATGCTTATAATGAAGTAATTAATGAAATTTGATTATCCTGTTTTTTGACCTTCCAGAATATTTTAGTACGTACGTACTTCCGGTTTTAAATTTTGTACGCCTTTTATAATATTTATTATGTACGTACGTTAAGCACCTACATTTATTAAGTTTCATACTGTTTCCACATAGTAGCGTAGCTCTGCTTCATATCATAAAAGCGTAGAAATTAATTCACCTGAGTCGTTATCGAACACATAACCAATTGCGTTAGAGTAAGATGCCGCCCCACTGCGCCAAGATACCTTTATATGAATTATATTTTTTCTTTATAATATTACTAACTAAATGTACCCACGGTATGTAGCCTAAGGTACTCCTTTTTTCTTTTTTAAAAAGAAAAAGATTCTTTCATCATCAAAATCGATCCAGTCATTCCGAATATTTGCCGGAACAAACAGACAGACGGACAGACAAAAATGGTAAGACATAATTTTGTATATGTACTGTGTAAGTTAGTAAAATCGGTTATTTTAATATTATTATTAAATATATATTTATTTATACAGATAGAGCCGTAAGCACCATTTTTATACTTTGACTGCAATATCGTGTTTTCTGGAAACAAATTACTATTTTTAAAACATTTTAAAATTTACAATTTGCAAACAGTTATACTATTAACTTACATTACCATATATAATTATCCGAAATTACTACTTTGTACCCCAAAAACGTACAGCGTTTAATATTTTAAAATTTCTTTTGCAAAACTGTAAATTTCTTGCCCATATTTGAATAATTTAAACGCTATCTAATTATATTATTTTACGTTTAGATGTTTATTTATTTATGAAAGATTAATTTCTAATACAATTTGTAGTGATGTTTAGCTAAACGTCACTGATTTGAGGTTCGATTCCCAGTCAGGGGAATATTTTATTTTCATATCACTGCTCTGGTAAAAGAAATCCCGGCGTTGTATTCTGCCAGTTAATCTAATTGAGACGGAAACTGGACAATTGAGTGTCTTGAAATTTAATTCTCTCTGTCTACCCTGAAATGCGGAAAAAGAATGAAGCTGCAAAAAGTCTCTGTTATTATGTGGCACAAAGAATGGTGTATGTCTAAATGCAAGTCATTTGAGATTCCACTCCCACTTCGGGGAACAAAATAAAGCGTCGAGTTTCACCACTCAACTCACATGGAGAACAGAGTGACTTAGAACATTAGGTTCCTTTTAACTACCCTGCTATGGAAAAAAAACGTCAAGATCATATAACTATTATCTTACTATTTATCCATACTTATATTATAGATACAAAAGTCTGTTTGTC
Organism: Dryas iulia moderata; assembly: GCA_019049465.1. Classification (NCBI taxonomy): domain Eukaryota; kingdom Metazoa; phylum Arthropoda; class Insecta; order Lepidoptera; family Nymphalidae; genus Dryas; species Dryas iulia. The sequence continues at coordinate 11,365,419 of CM032426.1, forward strand.
TGTCACGATTTCACTACTAATCTACCGGTCCGTTTTGGATGAAATTTTTTTCCAAAATCATCCTCTTAAGGGTCGAAATAGGGGATAAAAATTTATATGAAAAATCTAAACCGCTTGACTGATTATAATGATTTTGGCATAGATATAGTTGATAATCCAAGGTTAAACTTAGGTTACTTAATTTTTCGAAAATCCGCCCCCGAGGGTTGCAGTATAACGAAACAACTATGTAGTTCACGAGGCGAAGCCGCGGGCAGGCCGCTAGTTTATTTTAATACATTATAAATGCCTAAGTAATGCAAGAATAAAAGTATTTTGAAGAGGTACATACTAAAATAGCCAATACTCTTTTTTTTCTTTTTTTTTTATATAGCTTCACGCTGTATCCCGCACACACCAGGATAGGCAGAGGGAACCTAGCGTTAAGACACTCCGTTCCCCACTTTCCTCCGAATTCGGAGGCACTGCGTGTTAAGTGGCGGAATTTAACGCCGCGCTTTGCCTCGGCACCAGAGCGAGGAAAATGTAAATTTTAAATATTTCCACTCCCCGAGTGGGAATCGAACCCACAACCAGTCGTTTACAGTAGTCACACGCTTGTGCCACTGGGCTACGACTGGCCACAACGTTTAGGTATTAAACGAACATGACAACGTAATTTAGTAGTAATATTCAAGTAATATGAGGTTTTATTGCATATATATTACTTGAAAAAAGAAATAAAAATTCAGAAGATAATATTCATAAGATTTGAACTTAATTTTAATCTGCTTTATCGATTTTGTGTAATCAAAAAGCATCGTCGTGTACTTTTAAGTATCGTTTTAATTAAACATTAATGCTTAATTTGAAAATTTAGTCCTGAATAATAATTTTGAATATTAGTACTTGCAACTTAATTATTTTTATCATATTTTAATGGTACGAGTGCTCGATTATTGCTTAAGGGCTTTGAGAAAATATGCACGTGGGTAGGTCTCTTCCGATAATTTAGATATAAAAATAATATTAAGAGGCCAGTCGTGGCGCAGGGGCACGTAAGTGTGACTGTAAACGCGAATGATTGTGGGTTCGATTCCCACTCGAGGAGTGGAAATATTTAGGAAATATTTATTCCATTTTCTTGGCTCTGGTGTCCGAGGTAAAGCGCGGCGTTAAGTTCCGCCACTTAACACACAATGCCTCCAAAATACCGCGGGAAGTGGGGAACGGACTGTCTTAACACTAGGTTCCCTCTACCTGCCCTGCTGTGTGCGGGCTACAGCGAAAAACTAAAAAAAAGATATTAAAAATATATTTTATTTATATTGTAATCAAATAAATAATATTGGTGTATTATTACTGTTTGTAATATCCAAATTACTGTTTTTTTTAAAATGCATATATGATATTTTTTTTTTTCATATTTTGGCTGTGTGTTTGTTCCGGCTAATCTGTAAAACGGCTGGATTGATTTTTATGGGACCTTCACGGTCAGATGTGAGCTAGTTGATCTAATAAAGAGTGAATTAGGCTACTTTTATTTTGGAATTAAAATTTCTTTTAAATTTCACCAGGTCACGGGAAAAGTTAGTTTTTTTGCTTACAAATTTGATTCGACGAGAGTTCTTAAGAAGTATCTCTAATTCTTAGTAGTATAATCTCTAAATACTTATGGTGGAAATGATTTCTCCATTGAATATACTTATTCTAAACTTATAAAAAATATATTTCCTTATTATTATTATGTATCATAATAATTAATGATGAATTAATTACTTAAAATTGTTTAAAGTAATTTTCACACACGAATTACAATTATATTTCTTCTTGTGTAAACGTACCATAACCTAACCAATTAGTGTGGTGATATTGGCACCATTAAAGTTTGCCTTTTCACATAAATTATTGCTAATTTGTTTTAAAATTAAAGTTTAGTAGTCTTTGAATAAACTGATGCCGTCGTGACTTAGTGGAACAGTTGGTTTGTAAACTCGATGGTTGGATATTCGATCCCAGGTATATTATATAAAGGTATGTCTGTATAGAAATTAATTTCATTTCTTTGCTACAGTAAAACAGAGCACAGCGTTGAATTCCGCGCAATATTTCGAATTCAGTAACAAAGGGGATGCTTTTCTGCATATATTTCTATGCGAGATACAACAAGAAGCTAAAAAAAACGACATAACTTAAATAAAACCTTAGTTAGGTCTAAACGCACATCGCAAAGTAATTAAAACTGTAAAGTAAACCCCTCGCAAATTAAAACAAATCCCTGAATCATGAAATAACGAAAATCCGTATTGTTCTATTATTTCGAGCAAGAAGCAACTATTGTTTCACAAGCGCTTACGCCCTAGCATTCTTCGTAACTCTAAACCGCTCATTGTTCAGCTCCTGTTGCAAAAATTCCACCATTCTTACATTTTTATGCCAAACAAATTTTGTTAGACCACCTCATTTCAAAAGGTCTCAACTAATATCACGTGTAAGTCTAAAATCTACTCTATTTCAAGGTATTAGAGCTCATTTTTTAATGTTATCTGAAAATTACTTAGCTTTGTACGTTATTGTTGACAGAATAATTTGTTTTAATAGTAACAGTATATGGTAGAATTCTGCTAACGTCATTTCCAGTATATTTTACACCTTTGTGTTAGTTTACCTTAGTTTGAAATTATCTTTGTTTAATTAATTATAAAACAATTTTAAATGTCATTTTTTCTAATGTTTCAAGGAAATACATATTGTGTCTGTCTATATTTGAATATCTATAATTTTTTCCATACCCTTTTTGACAAGCAACGTTTGAAATACTATTTTATGCGTTTATCCGTAACTCTAGCCTGTAACCGTAAGGCAATGTCTGGATTTTGCGTGGAAAGTGGAACGGAGTGTTAAGTTTCTTAATCTCCTACTCTGGGAAAGCATTAAACTGAAAAATAAGATGATGAATGTCAAGCGATAATAAGGAGCTGGTTGACAGCTCCTGCTTGACAGCAGACAGTATAGTTATCCCCTCGAGTGGAAACTGAACCTACAACCTTATCACGCTTACAGTCAGGCGCTGTTTCAGGACACTATGAGCAGCTCATGGCCTAATGGTAGTTGCAGAGAATCTAGTATCAACACTCCGATTCACGTTTTATGTTAATCTTTTTGTTTCCTTTTTTTGTGTAGGTTCACGCTGTATCCCTTGCGGGGTAATCAAAGAAAACGGAGCGCAATACCCTACGGTCCCTGCATACTTCTTTCGCCTCGTCCACAGTCATCAACCTCTTCATACACGCCCTCCGGGGGGTCCTCATGCTTTTTACGTGACCTTCCTGCAGTATCGTCGATACTGTGTTTTCGAAGGCGAATCGAGGTCTCTCCTTGCCTCTCTTACCACTCACTTATGCTTCGAAATGAAATGAAAATATTTTAAATATAATAATCAAGAAGTGAAAACCATAACTTGTGCCTCTGCGCTACGACTAATCTTTATATAATAAAAAAATACATTTAATTTAATAGAGATATAAAACCTTCATACTTAGATCTTTTCTTCTTTTCGGTCTTTCTTATTGTATGATCGTCTTCAAGTAAAATATTAAATACTATTAACAACTAACAAAGTCCGCATTCCATTGATTCGTACAATCACTTACCTACAAATGTTCTCTGAATTGCCAGCAGTAACTGTACAAGGAAAACTAACATGGGCTCATTCTATTTTTAGACACTTAAAATACTATAGTGTTATTGCGTTACAAGACAAAATGTATTTTTCATATTTTTGTTCTAAGTTACTACTATGCTATTTATGTGCCTCTTTCGGTATATTGCAACTCTCGGTGGTTGATTTTTTAAAAATATAGTAGCGTATGTTTAACCTTGGATTATCAACTATATATATGCCAAAATTCATTACAATCGGTCAAGCAGTGTAGATTTTTTATATAAACTTTCTTCTCCTGTTTCAACCCTTTAGAGGTTGATTTTGCAAAACTAAGTAGCCTATGTTAGACCCAGTCATTTTTACTACTTTCATTCTAAATTTCATCCAAATCGGACCAGTAGATTAGCCGTGAAATCGTGACAGACAAACACACAGACATTCTCATTTATTATATAAGTATGGATATAGGTACTATATATAAATTAAGGGCATTTTGGCAGTTAAATAGCGTCTGATTGTTGTGGGTTCGATTCCACTCGGGGAAGTATTTAAATTATTTTTGTTTCTCTACTCTAGTGTCTAAGACAAATGGCGGTGATAAGTTCCAGTATATAGTATTAAATACTTGAATTTGGGCGGAAAGCGTAGAATAAAATGTCGTAATCACTAGGTTCACAGCTTACTAACTGTTATAAGGGATAAAGCGCGAAGTTGAAAAATACGCACTGGTAGAAGACGACATCTATATTCTTAAAAAATACATTTAAGTACAATTTTCCTAAGTGTGGAAATACACTTTAAAAAATGTTTAAAAAGTATCTTTATTTTTAATTTTTTTACCCTCCAACATATGAAGTGTAATAAATAAACTTTAAGTTAATATTTTTCAACATAATTTTACCCGAATTGTATTTGAAATCGGTAATATTGTGTTTATTTGCAAATGCTGATTGTTATGACCTATCTGTGACGATTTAAATCATTAACATCTTGTATATCTGTAATGATTTAAATCATTCATACATAATAAATCGATTTTATATAAACATCATTCAAAACCATTCATTGTGGCCAGTCGTGGCCCAGTGGCACAAGCGTGTGACTGTAAACGACTGGTTGTGGGTTCGATTCCCACTCGAGGAGTGGAAATATTTAATATTTCCATTTTCTTTGCTCTGGTGCCGAGGTAAAGCGCGGCGTTAAGTTCCGCCACTTAACACGCAAAGCCTCCGAATTCGGCGGAAAGTGGGGAACGGAGTGTCTTAACACTAGGTTCCCTCTGCCTACCCTGCTGTATGCGGGATACAGCGTGAAGCTATATAAACAAATCATTCAAAACATCATAATATATCGCTTAATAGGTCATCAGTAGAAATGATTATACAAATAAAAATAAGCAGACAAACATAAATGCTTAGAATAAATAAAGGGATCCATTAGTATCCCCTAAATACAACATTACAATACATACTACACTCCTATTAAAATGCCCCCCGTTCTATATAGGAATTGTCAAAGGAAGATTTTGGGTATCGTGACGTAGTGGGACAGTCCCTGACTGGAAACGCGATGGTTATAGGTTCTTTTTCATGTGTTTTTTTTTATTATATTCTGACTATGGTTTTATGGAACGTTTTGCTAAGTATATTATTTATTTATTGCTACTCATCACACAAATTACCGTAATTAAGAAGAAAATGGTAAACGGAGTGACTTAATTTAACTCAGTTTTCTATGCATCCCTAATATAAGAGATTTATATTTATGATGTTTTTTAGCGTCACGCTGTATCCCTCACACAGCAGGGTAAGCGGAGAGAATCTAATGTCGAGACACTTCGTTCCCCATTTTCCGCCAAATTCTGCAGGCATTGCGTAAATTAACTCAAAAACTAATCATCACCATCTAAAAGGTATAAAAAAAGAACATATTCTCAGATAAAATACTATAAAACGGATGAATCTATATATACCCACATACAAACAAACCAATTAAAATCATAATCCTCTTCCTTACTTTGTAGTCGGATAAAAAACAAAGGTTAATCGTAACATAAGCAGGTCAAAGTTACGGATAAGCAAATTCAAAACCAATTAGGCTCTGGCAATCTAAAACTGAAATCCGATTAGCAATAGCTTATTACGAAACGGTCTAGATTACACGTTTTAGCTAGACACTTGCTATCCTAGACACATACGTTCTGAGAAGAAATATGCTCACTCTTTACTTTTGTTGAGTTATTCTTATGTAATCATTTGTTAAGAAGAGTAATTAATGATTAGTTAATTATTGTGGATATATGACGATGGTTACAGGTGTAAAGTTTTTTTTTTTTTAGCTTCACGCTGTATCCCGCGCAGCAGGGTAGACAGAGGGAACCTAGTGTTAAGACACTCCGTTCCCCAGTTTCGGCCGAATTCGGAGGCTTGCGTGTTAAATGGTGGAACTAAACGTCGCGCTTTAACGCGACACCAGAGCGAAGAAAATAGAAATATAATTTCCACTCCTCGAGTGGGAGTCGAACCAGTCGTTTACAGTCACATGCTTGTGCCACTGGGCCACGACTGGCCACTTTATTAAGTTGAAATTTTATTATTAAAATATTTAGTTATAATCGAATAACTTACTAATAATGAGAGGAGATTAAGGACAGTGTCTGACTTTAAACTATATTGGTTGTGGGTTTGATTCCCGCTCAGATGAACATATTTTTTAATGCTTGCGATGCTTGAGCCAAAGTATGAAAGACAGTACAGTTGTGAAATATTACCTCCATGTCTCTGCTGATAAATATTTTGATTTTCCACAATTATTGAATGGAGTGACTTTTCACTAAGTTTCTATTATAAGAGACCGTCATGGTACATTGGAAATGGGACAGCGTATATCTGTAAACGCGATGTTTGTAGGTTCGATTCATACTAGGACACTATATATTATTTTCATATCACATATTGTACGTAAGACAAAGTGCGGCGTTGAAATCCGAAACTAAAGACACAAAAATACAGGAAAAATATTTAGCTGGAGATACAAAATTAAAAAAATATTGTTACAAATGAAGAAAAAAGGATTTACTATGTTCCGTTCTATATTCCACCCGAAACTTTCACATTTATTATTAAGTTATATATGTATATATTTATCGGAACTTACATATAAGTTTATATATTATCTAACACAATAATGCATAATATTACAAACACGAATCTTTACTTACATTCATCAAATTATATGAACTCTAACGATGGGAACATTCCTTCCCATAAACTTGCAATGTTCTAAAAACTTTTAATGCAAAATCAAATAATCTTTTATTTGACATTCCAATGCAAGCACTGTACCCATATCGCTCATGCTTGTCTCACAATGCGGTCTGTCTGGAGGTCAATGAAACTGGTTCGCCCTTTGTCAACCCTGACCTATCTCTGTGTTATGGGGAGTGACTGTCCAATTATAGCTGACCCTTGTATTGTTATTCTGCAATGCAAAACATCCTTGAGATTTGGTGGAGGAATCCAATAAGCCCGTTAAGTTGGTATATATTGTAGACTAGCGGCCCGCTCGCGGCTTCGCCGCGTTAAGTACATAACTGCTTCGCTACATTGCAACCCTCGGGGGTGGGTTTTTGAAAAATAAAATAGTGTTTTTGCTGCTTTGTTTAAGCTTAGATTATCAACTATATTTATGCCAAAATTCATTACAATCGGGCAAGCGGTTTAGATTTTTCATATAAACTTTCATCCCTTATTTCAACCCTTTAGCGGTTGATTTTTGAAAAAATAAGTAGCCTATGCTAGACCCAGTAACTTTTTACTATTTTCATTCTAAATTTCATCCAAATCGAACCAGTACATTAGCCGTGAAAGCATGACAGACAAACACACAGACTTTCGCATTTATAATATACGTATGGATGTTATGTTTATGTCGTACCGAATTATCTTATGGCTGGTATAGGCTTATTATTGTCATATTTTCAATGTATACTATAAATATAAAAAAAATGTAACTACTTGCTCTCTTTAGGTATATGGGAGATATATGAGACTTTTTTATTAAAGGCATTTGTTAATGTAATAGAATTCATATTTTTTCCGTTTGTCTGTGCGTTTGTTTGTTTGAACGCTAATAGCAGAAACGGCTTAACAGATTTAAATGTAGTTTTGACTATTGTTTTTACTTAGCATTACTTAGCATTAAGTGTTTTTTTTTTATTTCAATCAGTTCATACATGAAAAAGTTATAACAATTTAAATTATAAGCTTAACTAAAGTTTGAACGAAATAATTATGTAGGTGTAGTTAACGCAGGGGAAGCCGCAAGAGGGTCGCTAGTATTAAATAACATTGCGATTAATTTTATATATAGTTATGATTTAATATTTATCCGAATATGACGTTTAATGATTGATATTTTAAGTTAATTGTATCTTATTTACACTGATTTACTATAACACAAGTTATAATATATACTTTTATAGCATGTTATGGTTTCTATTTAACGTAATAACTTGAAATTTAAAACAAACTTCATAGATTCGAATTAACCACAGCAGTCACTATAAGGTAAAACTATTAATAAATATTTTTCATGTTTATTTTTTAGATAAACCATCGTGGCACAGTGCGACAGCGTCTGATTGTTTACGCGATGGTAGTGAGTTTGATTCCTACACAGGGGATTATGCTTACATTTTTATAAATTCTCTGTTCTGGTGACAAGAAACAGTATAAAATACCAGTTAGATTATGCCTACGATGTACTAATACAAATATGAAAAAAAAGATTAGTAGTTTACCTTTAATGAATAATAAAATTAAGCTACACGCTTTTTCTCGCATGGCTGTGAAGTCGGAGAGAATCTAGAGTCAAGATACTATATCTTCTACCTTCCCCTCAGATCCCATACATTTTTTTATGGAATATAGAAGGCCTACCTGGTGTTAAGTGTTTACCTTCGCCCATAGACATCCACAACATTAGAGTTATGGATGCGTTGCCAGCCTTAGGGATGTAGGACAGAAGGAGGAAGGAAGGATTGGTGGGAATAGAGGTGGCTTACATGCCATCGAACCGGAACACATCATCAGATGTTGGCGGTTCGATGACATTGTTCATCATTGCTCGTTGAGTAAAACAAACCAATACCGCGTGTTGTCTTAAAAATGTAAATAATTTAAAGGTAATCATTACACCTTTTGGGAATCGAATCCTCGACCATCGCGTTAACAGTCAAACACTTTTTCACCGCGATGGTCTCTTCATATTGTTGATTTAAATTTAAATAAAATTTGGTACTACCATTTATTACCCAATTAGTTTTATCCAATTTAAAACAAAAACAAATGAAATTCGTCTACCTGATTAACCCAGGTGTTATCATACATATGTATAATGAAATAATAATAAATGAAACAGAACCTAGCTTTGATTTGCGTCGTCTGGAGGTCAGTGAAACTGGTTTTCATCTTCTTCAACGGAATAACTGATCAAAAATAAATATTAACAAGGAACAACTAAATGTAAATGTCGTAGCGTTTCTCGTTGTTACTTAGAAATTCGATTTCGTGTAAGCTATATAAATAAATAATGTTGGAGTGTCTGTTTGTTATATTAAAATAACAGTTTTTTTACTAAAAGCAGTATATAAGGATATATGTATCTACCAAAATATTTTTTGTGTACAATTTTTGTCTGTCTGGTTGGTCCGGCTGATCTCGAAAACGGCTGGAGCGATATTGATAGGACTTTCACTGGCAGGTAGCTGATGTAGTAATGAGTAACTTTTATTTTAAGAATTATACATTTTTAAGTAAACTCCAGGACCGACAAAGTCGCGGGCACATCTAGTTATGCCTAAAAAGTAACCATAGTTGATATGTACAATACGCGATGGCTTAGCGTCTTGGCAACTTGTTGTGTATTTGACGAACACTACACAAAAAGGGTAGAGTGTATTAAATAGTCATAGTTTAGTTTTATAAATTAAACTATTTAATGCATTGTAATAAAAATAATATTCGCGTTTAGCACTTTATACGTGTTAAAATTTCTCCAAAAATATACTTACAAATTTCAAACCTTTTTATCATATTTTACGGGATAGTTCAATATCGTTATTCATATTGTCATTTTTCATTCTTACACGTTTAACGTAATAACTTCAAAAAAAACTTTGTACCTAGCTATTAATTTATAAATTTTAATATAAAACTATATATTTAAATGCACACCCATCATAATATGTCCTGACATACCAAGGCTTAATATTTGTATAAAGTATGGTGTAGTTAATATCGCACAGTATTTTCCGTGTTGGCAACACCGTCTAGAGGTCACCCAAAGCCCACCCTTGCTAACCCTGACCTACTCAGCCATGGGGCCAGGATTCCGTGTAGCCTATAAACAAAAACAAAATAAGATAATGTATTCGTAAATTTTTTTTAGCTTCACGCTGTATCCCGCATACCGCAGGGTACGCAGAGGGAACCTAGTGTTAAAACACTCCGCGTTCGCTTTTCGCCGAATTCGGAGACATTGCGTGTTAAGTGGCGGAACCTAACGCCGCGCTTTGCCTCTGATACCAGAGCGAAGGAAATGGAAATATTAAATATTTCCACTCCTCGAGTAGGAATCGAACCCACAACCAGTCGTTTACAGTTGCACGTTCGTGCCACTGCCTCACAACTGGCCCCTCGTCCATTCGTAAATTATATGGCAATGAAAATTGTTTGGACGAGAAATTTTGTAAATGGAATTGCGGAACCTAACGTCGCCCTTTGTAAAGACACATGGGGAAATCAAAACATGGTTTGAATAAATATTTTATGCATTTACGAGAATCGAATCTATTATAATCGCGTCACGTCAACAGCGTTTTTGAATATTGTGTTAATATAATATTACCTTTAACATTTTCAATATTGCGATTTATTATATATTTTTTTCGAATAATGGGAGTTTTATTGATTCTTAATTGAAGCTTTTGATAAATACTTGTAACATGAGCTCTTAATAAATCTGTAGATACGGGTGCCTTTGTCTAGGTTGAAATATTCTGAATATATGCTTTGTATGTGATTTTAAAACGTGGGATTTGGACATTAATGTACTGCTGAGTATATCAACTTAAGATAGAAAATGAAAATCTTGCCAAAAAGGTAAAAAAAAAAAATAAAACTTTAGTATACTAATTATTGAAGCTACTGTAGCGCAATGAAACAACGTCTGACGTATATTCGATGGTTGCGGTTTCGATTTCTACAGAGAAGAATTATTTTATTTGAACTTTTATAACTATGCTCTAGTGACAAAACGTAGCGTTAAGTTGTGACATTCAATGTCTTAAATTGAGGCGGAAATTGGAGAACTTAGTCTCTTAACACTATATTCTATCTTCCAATCCTGTTATACACGAAAACCTAAAAGAAAACGATATTAAAACAAGATTTTTCAAATTTCAAAGAGGCCAGTCGTGGCGCAGTGGCACGAACGTGTGACTGTAAACGACTGGTTGTGGGTTTGATTCCCACTCGAGGAGTGGAAATGTTGAATATTTCCATTATATTTGCTCTAGTGTTTAGGCAAAGCGCGGCGTTAAGTTCCGCCATTTAGCACGCAATGCCTCCGAATTCGGCAGAAAGTGGGGAACGGAGTGTCTTAACACTAGTTTCCCTCTGCCTACCCTGCTGTATGCGGGATACAGTGTGCCGATAAAAAAAATTCAAACGCAACACAATAATCTAAATAGGTCAGCCATACAAAATCCATATATCACACCCATCAATTCACATTCCCACTAAGATAAAGACCAAAACATTTACTTGTCCGATAAGTAAGGATCATTCGTGGTTCCCATGCCCGTGACAGCAGGAAGCGGTTTGTATCGCGGGTCTACTTCCGTGGAACGATAATTTGTTGCCATTGTTTAACTAATTGCTTGCTTAATTGCTCCTCCACTTTTTAAATGAACATTCATTTGAATGTATTAAATGATATTGTTTGGATATGAGGTTATTTTATTAAAAATGATTTTTAAGTTCTTAGGCTCTGGTGTATATATAAATCGCGGCGTTAAGTTTCGCCACGCAACACGTAATGTTTCGATTTTAGATTGATAGTGGAGAACGAAATTTTTTATCACTAGGCTTTCTCTGTCTTCTCTGTTATATGGGAACACGAGTGAAGTTGATCATCATTTTAGGCAAGCGATGAGTCTATCTGTATACCCGATGGTCCTGGGTTCGATTATAATTAGAACTAGTAGAATTGTTTATATTTATATTATTTTCATTTACGTTAATTTAGTAGCACTAAATGTGGCGTAACATTCTGTACCTCAGCACAGTTTTATTAAAATGGGTGAGATGAAGAATCACGTGCCCTAATTCTAGACTTTGCCGCCTCTGATATTTCTAATTATGGTCATTCTACTAATGGAAATTGTTTCATGCCATGTAATTTTCATTTAATCTTAAATATTATGAACCCAATGTTTTTTTAAATTATTATTTTCATTTATTTCCCAAGGAATCGTACCCATAACGAACGTCGAACTTTATCCCATGGTGCTATAATAAAAAAAATATATTTACAAAAATATTGTTATTTCCGTTATTTAAAGAGTTTGCTAAAATAAATTGTGTGTATTATATGACGCAATACAAATACAACGCTTACTTTCCTTAGCGTGTGTCTCTAATAGGTCACGTTACGACCAATTGAGATGGGATGTGACAGTGCTACTGATACTTCATAATCAATACTACATCGTTACATTCGATGTGTTGGTTATTTTTTTTAAAGCCTCACGTTTCTTCCCGCATAGGAAATTAGTTAGCGAGATCTTAGTGATAAAACACTCCGTTTTCTACTTTCAACCTGAATTCGTGACGTTGTATTTTCAGTGCTTGGTTCTAGGTTACCAGAGCGAAGAAATAAAATTTAATCAAAGTAATTTCCTCGAATGGGAATCAAACCGGCAACCATCGCGTTACAGACGCTCTTCCACTACACCTAGTGTAGTGGGAGAGCCACTACACCTAGTGTTACATACGCTGTGCCACTACGCTTAGCGGCGTTAAGTTACGCTACGCAACTGGTAGCGATCTCAAATACGGACAGAAATCTGTGCCTTACAGAAAGAGAAAACTTCGTGTAAAGACACTCTTCACCCTTCTCCTATTTTAAAAAGAACTTTGCTATAAAATTATTGGATATAAAATAGATATCACATGTTTACAAATCATTATTATCATTAATATGTCGATCTCGTTTATTAAATTTGGCGAAACCGTGTTTTCGCATAACATACTGCCAGTCACCTCATTCATCGCCAGCCAAAGGTTCAGATAGGTACGTCAGATGATATTACTCACGCACTCTGAATACATTGCTGTGCATGTGTCAGTGAGCCGAATTAAGGCACCTTTCATACTTTGTAGTAATTGATTTAGATTTTGTTTTAAATGTTGATAGTTAATTAAAGAGGTTGTACTTAAAAGAATAGTGTTATATTATTCTGTTTTGTACTTTTTAACCTAGTGTTAAGACACTCTGTTCTCCACTTTTCGCCGAATTCGGAGGCATTGCGTGTTAAGTGGCGGGACTAACGCCGCGCTATGCCTTCGACACCAGAGCGAAGGAAATGGAAATATTAATTATTTCCACTCCTCGAATGGAAATCGAACCCACAACCAGTCGTTTACAGTTACACGCTTGTGCCATTGCGTCACGACTGGCCCCTAAAGAGAGTTCATTAAAGTAAAAAAGTGATTTGTCACTCTGTTCTAAGTTATAGTGAACAATATAGGGTAATCGATGGCGGAACACAACGCCGCATTGTGCTATGTTTAAATACATCCAAAACATGCAACATCTCTTATGTTAATTTTGGACCCCTAATTATTAAGATCAGTCTGGTCTTTAATACACCGTAATAGTATAGTGTAGATACGTTTTCTAAAATTATTTCTCTGTGAAATGTGTCAAGTAAAAATGTTAATGATAATTTCTCTCGGTAGCCATAGATTTTTAATGTAAAATGAAATAGCAAAACTGTTTTAACCGGATTAATCGCATATATTTTTGGTTTTCGAAAATACAAATTTTTTTTATTGAATTAAGGAGGCAAACGAGCAGAAGGACCACCTGATGGTAAGTGGTTACTTACATTCGCCCATGTACATCCACTACATTAGAGTTGTGGATGCGTTGCCGACCTTGGAACTGAAGGAAAAAGGATGGAAGAAGGATGGGAACGGTGGGAATAGGGAGAGCTGGCTTATGGGTCATCGAACCGGAACACATCATCAGATGTTTTGGCGGTTCGTCTTTGACATGATAGTGGTCGCGAGCGAGTCGAAGAACGTATCTCCTACCGCCAAGCTACTGGGTTATCCGCCTTTTACGGGACGCTACCCAGCGACGGAGGGGAATTGTATTCTTAACCCGTCCCCCCACCGGTGAAAACACATTTTTAGAAAACCTGACGTTTTCAACACTTCACAGTAGTCCATGGTCACAGGTCTACCTGTTTGCATATGACAAATGAAATATTATTTTGTAATCGCCTAAATGATTATTAAATATAATTGATTATTCTAGAACAAGCCTTACAATATAGTATACGTATAGTGTAGTAGCGTGTGTGCGTGGGCGCCTCTTTCATTCATATCTCGTGGCGTCACCAACCCACACTAAATGGCAAACGGTCGAATCCATTATGCCACTACATTAAACGTATTTACTTTATTAATCTTATATATTATATTATTTTTTACGTCAATTGTATTAGTTTATTTATTAATTAAATAATTGAGATGTTAACTTAATAGTATTTAAAAGGAGAATCAAAAAATATATGATTTTGATAAATCAATGATGATTTTCTATTTGGATTTGGTATTTTTTTTGTTTTCAAACGATTTTTTTAATATTTCTATGTATGTATTTGTATATAAATGTGAATCTTTTCATATATAAATGTGAATGCAGGGGTCATTCGTTTATTTTTTTTACTCTGAGTATTAAGATAATTTGTTGATATGGCCAAAATGTATGATTTTAATTATAATTTAAGCGAAACTGAAAGTATTAGAATTACTTATATTAACTAATATGATATTGTAAATTTACATGTGGAACGAAACTTTGAAATACAATTACCTATATGTATTTCATGTATAAAAATTAGTCTAAAAATATATCAATTTATTATTGGTTTATTACATTCTTCCAAAGTTAAGAATAACGAAAACTTTTTATAGGAAATGAAGTGACTAACTAACTAATTCATTAATTAAAGAATAATCGATTAAAATCTAGCCACATGTGAACGTTTTTTTAAACAAATCGAATGCCAAGTTGGCCAAAAAATGGTTTTAAGATTTTCTTACATTAATGTGTAGACAGATATATAGATAGATACAGATGAAGTTAAACGAAAGCGTGTTAAAAAAGATATTTATTTTTAAATAATTAACTCTTTAGTCAAAGTAACCGAAGCCTAAAATTTATCTGACTTTACATTGTTTAATGGGCCAAAACAGTTGGAGCGTACAACTCAGAAAGTTACTTTTCAATTGTACTAAATGACGGATTTGCTTCATTGGGTTATTACTAAATAATTAATTATTTTCGAATAAAAGATATAAAATCTTTTTTTTAGCTTCACGCTGTATCCCGCACACAGCAGGGTAGGCAGAGGGAACCTAGTGTTAAGACACTCCGTTTCCCACGTTCCGCCAAATTCGGAGGCATTGCGTGTTAACTGGCAGAACTTAACGCACCTCTTTGCCGCTGATACCAGAGTGAAGGAAATGAAAATATTAAAAATTTCCACTTCTCGAGTGGGAATCGAACCCACTACCAGCCGTTTACAGTCTGGAATAAGATACAAAATCTCATTAATATATTTTTGAAGATGATATTATAGAAAGAAAACTATTAATGTAAGTAGTAGGCAGTGTTAAATTAAACGAGATCATTGATGTATGTATGCAGTGATATGTTCAATTTGCACTATGCACTGGACAATTATTATTTACATCGACCGATTGATCGATCGATTGATCTTCGAATTATTAATTGAACGATAAGTTTTGCGATCTTTTCTTTTCTGTAGATTTCTAATAATCTAAAAGGAAACTTTACGCTTGCGACTTTTTAATTTACTTACTTTAATTCATTAATTTAAAACTTAATTAATTTGAGGCCAGTCGAGGCGCAGTGGCACGAACGTGTGACTGTAAACGTCTGGTTGTGGGTTCGATTCCCACTCGAGGAGTGGAAATATTTAATATTTCCATTTCCTTCGCTCTGGTATATGAGACAAAGCGTGGCGTTCAGTTTCGCCACTTAACACACAATGCCTCCGAATTCTGCGGAAAGTGTGGAACGGAGTGTCTTAACACTAGGTTCCCTCTGGCTACCCTGCTGTGTGCGGGATACAGCGTGAAGCTAAAAAAAAAAGAAAAAAAATCATTAAAACTTACAAGGTTTCACGGTACACATTTTGCCAGTACATTGTCAATGGCGATACGCTATCACATTCGGTGCTATATTTATTTATTGCATAATTAAGTTTCCGAACCAGTTTGACTTTACTTTAACATTAGATAATGACTTGTCTATAGTAATTAATACTTATATATTATTTAGTTAAAGAAGTAACATTGCTTTTGGAGGTGTTTTAAAATGAATCATAATGCTTTTAAATATTTTTAAAGTGTTATTCCACACTTAGGAAAATCAAAAAGACATTTGAAGAAAACGTATAAAAATTTTTGAACGCATTGCTCAGTGGTCAGAGCGCCTGGACGGTATTCAGGAGGCGCGGGTTCGAATCCCGCTGCGTTCAAATTTTTATACGTTTTCTTTAAATGTATTTTTGAATCATAATGTTTTAATATTTGGTATACTTACTTAGTTAGCTATTTAATTTAATAATTAATAATTCGTATATTTTTACGCTTTTTTCTATATAGTAGGATAGAGAAGCTAATGTCAAGATACTCTGTTCTAGACATTCCGCGTAATATTGAGACATTGTTAAGTGACAGAGGTTAACGCCGCGTTCACGAGAGCGAAAAAACAAAGTTTGATCATTAAAGTATGAACGTTCCAGTGAGGGAATAAAACCCACGATGAATCGCAGTCAGTCTGAATGTCCCACTGTGCCACGATGACTTTATCTCATTAATAAATTTAAAGTTTGTTGATTGTTTTTATAATGAAATACAAGTGTACTATTGTAATGTAATGTAATCTATATTCAGACTGCAACGATAAAATGAATGGTGCCCTGCCTTCCTAGACATAATATATTGAATATATTCGACCTTGAGAGAAGAGAGAATTAACATTATGAGAAACAGATTTTTTAACCTAAAGAAAACATATTTTTCTCTTAAATTCGGCCTATTGGGAACTCCTATTGGGGAATATATTGAACTACAAACCAAAAAAATGTCTTTATTAGACTATCCATTAAAATATCATCATCTTTTCATAGGTATTGCCCCAATCTTCCGTGAGTCACTAAGAAATTCTAGATCTGAAGATTTAGATCTACACATATATAGAAATTTAGCTATTTCACAAAACTCAAGTGTTTCGTAAAGATAAAAATATATTGGCTTATATCTATAAGTATTACATTGCATTTTTTTCAGTAAAGTATGTCAGTATTGTTTTCCTTATTATTACGTATGTTGTTAGACATCATGGCTATTCAAATTTTGTATTTTGAGCGGGTTTTGGGCAAAATTAATTGCAATTAACAATTAAATATTAACAATTGTTCATTTCTTTGTGCGAAAAACACAATTAACAATGAATTCATTGTATAATTAAAAAAATATTAATTGTATAATATTGTAATAATTAAAAATTTAATTGTCAATATAATTTTTCATAACACTGGTTTTGGTAAATGGAACCTTACTTGAGATTCGAACCCATTAAGCTGCTTTAGTGTATTGAAATACATTAAATATACGAAACTATGGCAGAAGTAGTACTAAATGAAATTATACATATAGAAGTATTTATTTAATAACGGTAAACGTAACTTCAAGTCTCTGATCTACGCAGTTTTAAAATAAAATTTAAATAATATATAATTTTTCATATATATGTATGTATGTAATATGAATTACAACCTAACTTTTTATATACGTGGCCATAGTATAAAATCGTAGTGATAAGTGGGTGGCCTTGGCAGATATCTGTTATCTGCGAAATTTTATAGACCAGACGTGGTCGCAGTGTCAGCGGGTATTATGAATATTGTTTAAATTTTATTAATAGTCATGGAGTGTCTTGATTCTAGGTTTTCTTTGACTAGCTTCTTCTGCTATACATTTACAAGCGTGAAGGTGCTTTTTTTAATTGTATTAAGTGTTGATTTGATCTGATATGTTCCTTAAAGCTGCTAGGTATTCTTACGTATATGGTATGGTATATTCATGTTTTTGTAAGTAAAGTATGTTCCAACTTGACTATATTATAAGATTCAAAGAAACAGTATATAAAAATTTAAATATATTGGATATATTCTTCTAGTTTTAACCTTAAGCTAACTTAACAACAGTAATTGTTTACGATTACTGCTATATTGTTAAATTTACTGGAACTAGTTGTTGTTAAAACTGTTTAAATTATGCTCTGGACAAATTGTTATTTTCCAGAACTCATCACGAAATGCCTTTAATTTAGGCGAAATGCGAAGTCTCTCTGTCTAGTGTCTACGAGTACGTAAAGGAAAGAAAACGTATACTACAATCTATGCATGTCAATCGATCAAATCGCTTACACTCGACCACCGCATAACCACATAGTAACAACTGAATGAAATATTATAATACCTAGTAAATGCGTGCAATTTTAATTTTTTTACGACGGATTGGATAACAAACGATAGCTCTCGTGACCACGTGGCTCTGAGGGTTATCAGACGCGCTGTGTTCCAGATAATGTACTGTCTCAATTACGTTTTTTGAAAATAGCTGCGTAATTCATGTTTTAATAATTTTTGTGTGTTAGGTTTGTATGTATTTTTTTGTATTTTAAACAATTTTTCTACGGTTATAGGAAGATCAAATACCGAGAAATAGTTAAGGTTCTCCTTAGTGAATACTGTAAAGTTTATAGTATTATTTTTTTTGAAAAAATTACTTACTACTGTATTTATTGAAATTTTGCTAGTTCTTTAACTTAGTATGTATTTAGGGGAACAATTATTATGTAATGTAATCCCCTGCTGCTGCATTTAAAACTGCGATTTTTTTTTGGAACAATGTAGTGTAAAACGGATAGTTTATTTTTTTTTAATTGAGTTACACATCACTCATCATCATCACGAACGTATTTCGACCGTACCTTTATTATTCCGTTTTGCTCAATGTTTTTTTATTTATTCTGGCCCCTTTTTCACATCTGATGCTGACTTACTTGCCAATTTTATCTTTCTATAGTAGTCATGACTGGGCTTTGTCTGTCTGTTACTCAATAAGTAACAGAATATTTTTTCATTCGTTGACTATTACTAATCCTTTAAACTAATTTATATATACATATAAAAAAAATCACGAAATGGGTAAACCCCAGTCATTATAAGATTGCAGACTAATATTATTTAAATACAAATATTTTATAATCTTATTATAAAACGTAATTAAATCATTATCAAATTCGAACAGATATTATAATATCTGTCTCTGTCAAGATATATTTTTGAAATTATCAATTTATTTTTATTTTTTTTTATTAATAAAGATATAAAATCTAATTTTCAATGCAATCATGTAAAACTTCCTGCTGTTACTACTACTCGTGTGTAGATTAAAGTATTAGATGGTTAATGCAAATAAACAAGGCTACAATCTGATAAAATATACACAAATAAATAATTGCTTCACGCTATATCCCGCACACAGCAGGGTAGGCAGAGGGAACCTAGTGTTAAGACACTCCGTTCCCCACTTCCCGCCGAATATAAAACTAATATACACAAATAAATAAAATTGCACAGTAAATAAAATAGAACTGCTTTTTACTATGTTCATATGTATATGTACGGTATATATATATATGTATACTTTAATAACATTTTTTGCAATTATCGTCTGTTTGTTAGCGTGCAGTCTTAAAAATGGCGGCACTTGTTTTGACGGGACTTACACTGTTAAATAGTTGATTTAATTAGGAGTAAATTAGGCTATTATTACTGTGAAATTATAGCATACTAGCGACCCGCCCGCGGCTTCACCCGTGTAAACTACACAACTAACCGTTAAAGCCGCCGGTAAAGCATCATCACATCTGACCCAATTTTATTTTTCTCTGATTTTTTTGTTCAATAATAAAAAAAAACACAAAAAAGTAGCCTATAGCACTCCAGAACAGTATAGCTTTCTGAATATGAAAGAATTGTTATGATTGTTTTAGTATTTCCGATGATTACCCCTTACACTAAGTTACTCTTAAACTTTACCTCTTTATATAGTAGTAACGATATAGATTTGTTAAAGTTAACTTAGTAAGCGGATGAAATCGCGGGCACAGCTAGTATATAAATATATGCTCATTTCGTATGGCCTCATGACGCAGTTAGACACTTTCTCTCTACACATGATCCAATTCCTAATCAGTTCAAGGGAATATCTATATAAAGATAGCAATTTCGTTATTGATACTTTCACTCTTTAGGACTGTCTTGATTTGTTTGTTTTTCTAATTATTACATGTAATTTTAAAAACACTTTATATTTTACGTATAAAATATGAATTTATCGGGATTTGAACCGGTGCCTGTGGGAAACCGTCAAAGCACTCTGACCCCTAAACCATGCGTTTTTAACGTTTATTTAGACCTTATGCTTAAGATACTTATTGAATTATTTCCTTTCCTTCAGATAATACATAGACAATGATAAATTTTGTTTAAGTTTCACACTTTCATTTTCTCTTTGAATTTATGTAGAAGTGGTTTTTAAGTAGAAATTTCTAGTCTGACTGTAAGCACGATAGGTTGCAGGTTCAATTCTCAATCTTGGGAATATTTAAATTATTTTTGTTTCCCCGCTTTAATATCTAAGGTGTTGGTTGGGTTTCTCCATTCAACACCAATATCTTGAAATTAGGTAAAAAGGGCAGCGGAGTGTCTTGACACTAGACTTCTATTTCTTCTATTAGACTACTTTGCTGTAAAAGAAAAAATCGAGAAGCTATTTTTTTTTAGAAATTCCTTAGATTCTTATCACAATTATTTAGTGACAAAATTCGACTTAAACCTTCAAATTATTTATGTCTGGTGAAAGGGTGTTAGAGGAGACTTAGGTCAAGAACTGATCTGCCTTGAAATCTAATGTTAATGCTAACTTCGCAAAACTCATATACGTTAGTCTAGTCTAGACTGATTCGCAATAGCCTGCTAAAAAAAATCTTAATTACTTTATTAAATGTCAAGATACCGCTTCTCGTTTAGAGAAAGGAGAAGTGGGTGTGGTGAATACCAATTACATATATTATTTATTATTTGAAATTTTTTAATGTTAATATTAATGGAATGCTCATACGGATATGACATTTACGTGATATTATACATTTATTTTAGTTCTTTTAATTTTTTTTGGTTTAATTATATATTTTTAAGGTAACTGAAGGCACTTATCAGCTTCAGCTGTACGCTTTTTTCTTATAACAGTGTTGTCAGGGAGAACCTAGTGTCAAGACACTCTATATCTTACTTTTCATTAGAATTTCAGACATTTCGTAACACCTACAGTGACACTGACTGAAAACAATTAAATTATAATCTCACTTAGAATGGGAATCGAACCCTTAACTAAACAGACGTTATAGTAATAACGTTATAAAATTAATTATTGTGTGTTGTTCTTATTAAGTTTTTCGATTTTTTCATAAAAAAAATATGCATTTTAACAAAGCCATTTATGTTATTTTGGCTTACGCTTTTTTAATTAAAAGTTGCGTAAGAATTTTTAAATTGTTATATTACCCAATGAAGGTAGTATTGGTTTTGCCTTCACATAGATTTTTCACTAACGGCAGTAGCTAACGTTATTACTATGACAGTTGCGTAATATTTACGCAACAAATTTATGAATTAAAATCTCGTATCTATACCAATATATCACCCACATTTTTTATGTATCTACGTCATTATACATTTATTGTATGCACCAAAAGACCAATATAAAAAAAGCTCTCGTATTTTTTAAAAATAAAGCCATAAGAGGTCCATCCAAATTGGATGCATACGAAGAAATTGGCCAAACTATAAAGATCTTCTATACTTTACATTTTATTTGAAGCTAGGGGTCTAGTTAGTGTGGTATTTGTGATCTGGCACACATAATAAGTTGTTCATTCCGTCCTACCACAACAGGTCATGATAAGTATACGGCCAAGGTGAATTCTTTTTGCGCAATATATCATTATATAGAGACGTAGTATTTTAGACTGTCGGCTTAGAGATTATGTTTAAGCTAGTCAGGCTAGGTTTTGAAAAATAGTCTTAATTTATTAATTGTTTTGATGTATGTTTGTGTGTAAAAAAATTTGAAAGTTTTTATGGTAGTTATTTACTGTTGGCAATAGGAGGCTACTTCACTGTCTAATTCCAGCTGATTTGGCATTAATTTATTTTTGTTTATTAAAGTTTATATCGTAATATTGTTGAATATAGTAAATTAAGGCCATCGTGGCCCAGTGGGACAACGTCTGGCTGGAATCGGTTGGTTGTGGGTCCGATTCAAACTCATTGAAATGATTATAATTTTATTATATTCATTTCTCCGTTCTAGTTAACAAGACAAAGCGCCCAAAGTTCGTCACTCAACTCGATATATCGAATTTGTAAGCAGAAAGTAAAGAAAGGAGGGTCTTGACACTACGTTCTCTCTGATTACTTTCCTAAGTAGGAAAAAACATGAAGTGGGAAAATAGTTAAATAAGATTTTTTGTCTAGCATAAAATATACATTTTATAATCTATGCAAGAAATTGTTATTTTTAATATTTATTCTGTAATATTATATTTCTTACTTCTAATATAATATTACAGTAATTTATAGCTTCCTCATAGAAATAACTGCGAATGTCTTTTTTTTTATTGTTTTTGCTTATCTTATCTGCACTGTATGTACTCGTATGTATATATTAGTACAGCGTAGGTAAAAGTTTCGATGAAGGTTACGCAATGTCACATTATCTGTTAACGTCGTAATACTGCAAGGCGTAGTATGTGTTTCGTGCAATTTACCAATTAATTCATTGAATAATAAAATGTTATTATTATGAATCAGATTCTAGAATCATATCAGGGGCCAGTCGTGGCGCAGTGGTACGAAGTGTGTCTGTAAAGCGGCTGGTTGTGGGTTCGATTCCCACTCAAGGAGTGGATATTTAATATTTCCATTTTCTTCGCTCTGGTGTCGAGGTAAAGCGCGGCGTTATTTTTCGCCAATTGACACACAATGCCTCTGAAATCGGCGTAAAGTGGGGAACGGAGTGTCTTAACACTAGGTTCCCTTTGCCTACCCTGCTGTGTGCGGGATACAGCGTGAAGCTAAAAAAGAAAAGATTTTTGTAACATATGTTATGGTTTGTCTTTTATACAGTAGGTTATTTTTATTTTTTTAGCTTTATGCTGTATCCTGCATACGGCAGGGTAGAGAGAAGGAACCTAATGTTAAGACACTTCGTTTTCCAATTTCCCTCTGAAGTTTGGAAGCATTGCGTGTTAAGTGGTGGGACTTAACGCCGCTCTTTGCCTCGATATCAGACCGAAAGGAGTAGAAATATTAGATGTTTCCATTCCTCGACTGGGAATCGAACCGCCAACGCAGTCACACATTGTGCGCAGGGGCACAAGTAGCCTTGACAGTACAGTAGTTAGCGAATAGTTAGCGATTTATTACTCCGTTCTCCGTAAAGTGAAATTGTTTTTTTATATGGCTGTATAATTCTGCACTTTCTTCTCTCTATAAATATTATGAAATATAATTGAAATTTGAATACAAAACCATTTTCTAAAGTCTTTGTAACACGTACAAGTACATATATACTTTTAAAATCGTCTCGTAGTATGACTGTATGCGCGATGGTTGTGGGTTTGATTCTCACTTGACCGGAACAATGATATTTAATTGTTTTTCATTTCTTCTCTCTCATGACAACAAAGTGTCTTGTGCCACTCAATACAGATATATCATTTTTTTTAGCTTCACGCAAGTTCACATTTTTTAGTGTCCCGCACACAGCGGGGTAGGCAGAGGGAACCTAGTGTTGTGACACTCCGTCCCCCACTTTCCGCCGAATTTGAAAGTATTGCGTGTTGCGTGGCGGAACTTAACGCCGCGCTTTGCCTCGACACCAGAGCGAAGAAAATGGAAAAATGGATTAAATATTTCTATTCCTCGAGTGGGAATCGAACCCACAACCAGTCGTTTGCAGTCACACGCTCGTGCCAATGCGCCACGACTGGCCAAAGAAAGAAATATCATATTTGAGCATAAAGTAGAGAGCGGAGTGTTATGACACTAGGTGATACTAATTTTTATCAGACCTGTTATAGGGAAAAGTGTATAAAGCTGTAAAAAATACTTAAGTGAAGTCAGGCTACGTTGCTTGTATTTTAAAATAATAAAGGAAAACAAAGTCCCACGAATGAACTTCATCCGTTTTTCTCGTGTGAATGAACAAACGTGATCCAAAATGTTAGTGACGTAAGTAAAAAAAAAACTACCTTATAAAAAGATGATATGAATCTTTTGAACAAATAAATAAAACAAGGCTTTTATTATGTAAATTAATTATAATTAACCAATTTCAAAGGTTTCGTTTTGGTTACACAATGAATAATTGAAATTGAATTGGATTTCGCAAGAGTAGATAGCTAATTGTAGTCTGTCTGAGCTTGCCCTTTTCGTAAGGCCAGATAATTTTTGACCTAAATATTATAGATATTTTAAGTAGCCGTAGTAAGAAAACTACTTATACTTAATTTATAATATTAATTTATATTTTTAGAGAGAGAGAACTTAATGTTAAGACATTTTATATTCTCCATTTTCGTGTACATTGCGTGCTGAGTGGCGCGATTCAACGCTGCGCTTTGTGTTCTTCAGCAGAGCGAAGACATAAAAATAATTAAATTTATGATCATTCCACCAAGTGGGGATCAAACCGATAACCGATCAGGATGCCAGTTAGACGTTATCCCACTGCGCAATGACTAACTAACATAATGTTATATATCAAACAAACCTTTTATTTCCCCCTTAAATTATTACAGACAGACAGACAAAATAACGAAAAAAAACTTAAGTCAAATTAGTAGCTATCCTACTTACCTATTTAGTATATGTACGTAATATTCTGAGCTCTTAAAAGACAACTAAGAAATCTACTTTGCTTAAGTATTTTAAAATAAAATTGTTAAAGCATAGTATGTCAGAGAATCTAGTGTCAGAACGCTCTGCTCTCCACTTTTGTCTGAAGTTTAGATAATGCGTGTTCAGTGATGGGTATCCACTCTTAAGCATTCTCTAGATTTACACTAAAAAATATATTTCCGAAAATACAATAATATTTATGGGGCTAGTCGTGGCGCAGTGGCACAAGCGTGTGACTGTAAACGACTGGTTGTGGGTTCGATTCCCACTAACTAACTAACTAACACGCAATGCCTCCGAATTCGACGGAAAGTGGGGAACGGAGTGTCTTAACACTAGGTTCTCTCTGCCCACCCTGTGTGCGGGATACAGCTTGAAGCTAAAAACAATAATATATTAAATAAAAAATAAGCAAAGTTATTCTAAAGTTCTTTTTTTTTCCAAGAAAAACCAGGGTAACAAACTATCGCGTTAATTATATTCTAATTGCGTGCGAAATAATTGTGAAAGGTCACGGAGAGGCGAAGCATTTATAATAAGCAAATTATTCGAGGTCCGCGCTCTGATTTGGCAATAACGTATAAATAATGTAGTTAATAAGCCAAACGGATAAAACTTTCCATAACGTTTTATATTTAAAAGTTCTTTGTCCTGTACCTAGATATGAAGATGGTGGCTAAAAGCTTATTTTTTATTGAGTTATGTAGGTAAAAAAAAAATAGTATTAAGATACTCTCTTTTTCATAATTGTTTTAAATATTGAGTGTAGAGGTGCAGGGCTTAACGCTTCTTGTCTTAAAATACTTGAAAAAATAAAGTGTTCAATATAAACATTGAACGGAACGGAAATCGAACCAATAACTATTGTGTGAGCAGTCATATATTCAGTAACTGCGCTAAGATTGTTTTAAACCTGAACGACTTATTTTTAATTATCTTATGAAAAAAATAATTGTTTTATTTTATGTTATTGATATTTTAATGGGCTTTAGAAGTTCCACGCTTTTCTCACATAGCATAGTAGGCAGGGAGAACTTAGAGTTGAGCCACTCCGATCTCTGCTTTTGAGTGGCGGAGTTTATGTTATCCAGGTCCTGTGATATAAAGTCGCTTGAACTATCCATTTTTAACCAAAACTACATCAATATCTTGATGAATACTTTTTCAACGATAAATGAACCTGCTATCCCCATATTGTAATCAATTTATTTACCTCCTTAAAATCTAAACTACTTTAAACAAGTCAGATATCGCCAAAGTATTTAAAATACTTAAAAATGTTCATATCTTTTTTGTTATACCTATTTAATGTTAATATTATAATTCTTTTTACTTAATGATTAGTATACTTAAAACGCAAGGTGACTTATTTGATCTTGTCGACGAGACGAAACGGAAGGCCCACATTTTTGTGTAATCGCTTGACCCCCGATAGCTTATCAGAAGCTGGTAAATTAAGATTTTTCGGACGTATTACTGGGTTCATTTGCGCAAATGTTGATAATGAATTAATTGCTAAAATATGTACTTTGGTATTATAATATACATAAATTAAACAACCCTTATCGTCGTGTAATCTTATGTTAAACATATGAAATGTTTGGGTATATTTAGTATTTGTATTTTTAAGATTTTTGAAGTTTTTTTGATTAAATTTAAGAGATTTTCTTTAAATTATTATTCAGGTTGAAATCGTTTTGATTTTCTGCATAACAGGGCAGTCAGATAGATCCTAGTGTCAAGACACTCCGTTCTCTACATTTCGCCCGAGATTAAGATATTGCGTATTAAGACACTCAACGCCGCGCTTTGTCTTGACACACGTACCCATATTGTTATAAAGTAACTTTTATATTAAAACATTTTTTAATATTACGATATATTTTTAAATGACTTCATACAATATAAAGTCAATAAATTATTACTAATAAGAAAGTCTAAGTCTAAGTTATAATTGCGTCATTGGCATTCGGCTTTGTATTAAAAGCCTAACAATTTTTTTTCTTATTCTTCTACATTTGCCTGACCTTGAATTACTAACTCTGAGATTCTGACTCTTCTGCTATGCGGGTAAAAGCTGGGAGCTGTAATAAAAAGCATTTTGCTTACACGAATATCTACTTATATTTTAACATATTCGTCTGTTTGTTGATACAATGATTATATCTATACTTATGTACATTATATCCGCGAAAATCTGTCTATATGTTTGTTACGCTGTCACAGCTCTACCGGTCTGATTTGGATGGAGTTCGGAATAAAAATAGTTGAAGACCCAGTTTCCTTTGTTTCTAAAAAACAACCCTTAAAAGTTTCAAATAGGGGGAAAGTTTATATGAAACGTTATGTAGTGACTCAAGCGAAGCCACGAGCGGTCGCTAGTTTTGAAGCAAATCAAAAATATACATATTTTCAATTAATAATATCCGGTTAAAATAACTTCTTTTCAAAAATAGCGAAATACAAAACATCTTATTACAAGTAGTTTACGCTAAAATTAATATTCTCACTTAATCTTAAGTTAATTTGAATGCTTCATGAATATTTAACCGTGACATCATTGGTTCACCCGCGCCCCTGTTACATATATTTCATACATTTTACTCGTATTAACATAATTGTGGTGTTGGTTTAAAGAGAACGCCCTTTGTTACTCTCAAGTATTTAGTTATTGCGCTTTAGCGTTACACTAGCTTTGTGCTGTGGGTTTACGTTTGAATTCTTGTTATATTTCTTTATGATATATGAAAATGGGTAACGGAGTGTCTTAACACTAGGTTCCATCGTCCTACCCTGCTGTGTGCGGGGGTACAGCGTGAAGCTAAATAAAATTGCTTTATGATTAGGAAGTTTTATGCTTTTTTACATATAATCAGAAAGAGCCTAGTGTCAAGATATTCCGTTCTCGACTTTCGAAACGGAATTGCGGGCTGAATGACAGAACTTAATGTGCCACTTTGTCTTAGGTTGTATAGCAAAGTAATGTAAATAATATATTTTTAAATTACTTCGCATTAATTACATAATTATGACCATTTCCCCAAGCAGGAATCGAACTCACTATGCCACGATTAATTATAATGGCTAATATAATTTTATTTAAAATATGTAAAATTTGTCGCAAACATCATAAGGTCTAGGATATGGACGGATAGAACAACATTATAAGGTTATTAGATTTGCTAATTGCTTACGGCCTAATTTACAAAATGCGAAGGACGCATCAGAAATCATTAGGTATACATACATTTATGTTTTATTTGTAGTTTTATTCATCTTCCGCATGTTATAGAAAAGACGGAGAAATGATATTATTAAGACACTCACTCATAATATTAAGTCCTTCATTTTCTTCATACCTCCTTCCTTATCTATATTCTTTATTCATATGTTTTATTCATATTTAGCAGAATTTAAAGCCGTGTTTTGTATTATTAAAATCGGTCTCGCCCACTCGACGGTCATAAGTCGAGGTTCGAATCCCGCAGGTACACTTGCGACAGCGACCCTAGTGTTTGTACGTTCGCAGGGTTTCGGTACTTTCTTCCCTTTCCAGCAATAGAATCAACGGCATTAACCCGTCGTTGACTCTATTCGTTGGAAATGATCAATGTTTCCATATATTAATTTGTCTAAGTGAGCACTGAACACATAACCATCACAGTCGGGAACATACCCACTGCGCCATTATACATTTTAAATATGAAATGATGCAATGTTTTTTTTAAATTCTAATTTGTAATGTATACTACATAATATACCTAAAAGGCCTTTACGGCCTTTTTTGACACAAGTATTTACATAAATATTTATTTATTTTAATACATTTATTTATAAATAAATAAATTAAAATAAATAATAAAAAGACCGTGTGAATTTTCCGTTAGGCAAAACTTGTAGTGGTAGAATAATAATATTTATACATATACATTAGCTATGTGTGTTTACGTAGGAATTGATTATGTCCAAATTATTTTAATTTCTCTTCTTTGGTAAGGAAAAGTTGTAAGTTGAATTCTGTTATTCAATTATAAGAATTCAATTTTAAGAAATTTAAACTGATCCAGTCGTGGTGCAGAGGCACAAAGTGTGACGGTAAAGCGACTGGTTGTTTGTTCGATTCCCACTCGCAGATTGGAAATATTTGATATTTCCATTTTCTTTACCCTAGTGTCGAAGCAAAGTGCGGCGTTAATTTCCGTCACTTAATTCGCAATGTCTCCAGAATTCGGCTGTGCGTGGGGAACGGAGTGTCTTAACACTAGGTTCCCTCTGCCTACCCTACTGTGTGCGGGATACAGCGTGAAGCTAAAAAAAATATAAGCAATGTCTCAAATTCAGGCAGAAAACGGAGAACGGAGTGCCATGACACTAGGTTTCCTCTGCCTACCATTCGGGGTTAGGCGTGAAGAAGAAAAATCATGCGTATTATTTGTATATAAATTTTGTTAATTTATCTTATAATATGACGAGATCAAACCTAGTGCTAAGACACTCCGTCTTCCATGTTAGTCCCTAAATGGAGATATAGCGTGTTCAGTGGTGGACCCAACCCACTACGCCACAAGGGGCTCTATTTTTTTTAACTTAACGCTGTATCCCGTATACAGCAGGGTTGGCAGAGGGAACCTAGTATAAGACACTCCGTTCCTCATTTTCCTACGAATTCTAATTAAAAATATTAAATATTTCCACTCCTCGAGTGGGAATCGAACCCACAACCAGTCGCCTTTACAGTCATGCGTTGTGCCCCTGTGCCACGACTAGCCTATACTTTATTAATATTATATGTATATTAATCACAATGTTTTTGTTACAGATATACAAAGGTTTAGACATAGTGACAGCGAAGGCGACTCGAGAAGAAAGAAATATGGTGCCACACTACCTGCTGGATATCTTAGAGCCTCACCAAATATTCACCGTTGTGGACTTCAGGAATAGGGCATTGAAAATAGTATCCTTTTATATTTTTATATTTTTTTTAGCCTCACGCTGTTTCCCGCACCCAGCAGGGTAGGCAGAGGGAACCTAGTGTTAAGACACTCCGTTCCCCACTTTCCGCCGAATTCGGAGGCATTGCGTGTTAAGTGGCGGACCTTAACGCCGCGCTTTACCTCGACACCAGAGCGAAGAAAATGGAAATATTCAATATATCCTTTTATATTTCTTGTTATAAATTTAAGATTTATGTTAAGGCCATTTTATTTAAGTTTAGCCTTTGTTATTCTTCTAATATTCTTAAACTGTTTGGTTAGGAAATGGTTTTTAGAAAAAGTATAAAAATATTAACTTGGAAACCAGAAAGAGTTGCAGGTTCGAATCCATTTGCGTTTTTTTTTTAATTATATGTTATTTAAAAATATTATAATTCTTGTAGAACTTAATACTAGGTTTCTCTGACTATCCTACTATGGGATATATAGCGTATAGCTGCTTTTTTATTATTTATTAAAAAAAACTTTGAAGATTTAATTCACAACCTAAGCGTACATTGTCAACAGAGTCATCACGTTCTTAAATATGAAATAAAAATATACAAAAAGTCATACCATTCTTCATACATTCATTATTAAACATGATTTCACTGAGGGACTACAAAGTAAACGGACAAAAAGCAAAACAGTGGATAAAATCTCTATTTGATAGAAAGAGTCACGCTCCCGGCGGCGTTAATTTGTCAAACACGATGTAAAGCTGCGTATATATTATGGTACATTTCTTTTTTTGGGCTTGGGTTATATTTTTTAGCAGTTTTACGCTTTATGCCACATAGTAGTGAAGTCAGGGAGTGTAGTGTTAAGACACTCCGTTCTTTTTTTCTCTCTGCCTGAAATTGATATATTGCGTCTTAAATGGCGAAATGCTTAAATGTATTAGTTTAAATACAATTTATGCAACAATTTTTTATTTGTTATTAGAATTTTATATTAAGCTCCTTGAAAACTTTGATATTTGTCCATGTTAATACATTGCTTACTGGGAAGTGTCCTAATATTGACCTTACATCTAACTTCTTACTTCCATATGTCTAATTAGTTAATGGAGCTAAAATTAAGAAGAGAAAGAAGAAATTTCTTACCGTTCTTTATATAGCTTCGTTATATAGCTTCTCCATCATCTTCGAACCATTAATATATTAGCTGCGCTTTTACCTAAGCAAAGCCGTTAAAAAAATCGTTTCCTTCGAATACCAATTGAACTAACTATCATGGCATAATTCAATAAAACTTATAGTAGTGCAATCAACATATTTAAGAATGAAAATTTCTAAGAAATAAAAATTGGGCTCAACGCAAAGGAAGTCGCTGCCTTTGTTCGGTAGTAACTGTTGCTAAGCCAACGATACCGATACGCTTACCAATACAAGAAAGTCTTTAAATGTTGTATCGCGGTCAACAGGATTCTCAGAATACTTTCGATCTTGTTATAAATATTGAAACTTCTTGTTTTTTTATTGAAACTAGTTTAGTTTTGCAAATTGACGAAACCAGATTTATAGATTTCACATATATCAGTTTTTTTCGTATATATCGATTTTTCTCCCATAGAAGAATACATATAGGGAAACTAGTGCCATGACACTCCGTTCCCCGTCTCTCCGCCTCTAGTAATACCTCCAAATTAATAATAATTATTTACTCGAATGAAAATCAAATACACAACCATCACGTATACGGTCAAATACTGTGCGCCACAATGATCTACCTAATTCAGTGTTCATTTTTTATCGCATCTGTGTGTACCCATGTTATTGTTTCAACATTACCTCAACGCATCTAATTAATAGTGAAGAAGTCTATCGTGGCACAGTATGGCAGTCGGACTGTATTTACGATGATGTTAGGTTTGATTCCCACTCGGAGAATATTGTTAATTTCTAAAAAAATAGACTAAACAATAATAGAGAAAGCGGCTTTGAGATTTGCCACTTAACAATGTTAAGAACAACAATGCATTGGTTCAAATTCTGGCGAAAAATAGAGAACAGAGTATCTTGACACTAGATTGAGTGAGTAGTGCCTACCCTGTAAGTCATCTCTCTGAGAAATACTTTAAAAATTTACAAGAAAAATGCCCTAAGGATATAAGCACTTATCATTAATGTCTTTCTAATACATTTTTATACTAAATTCAATAAAATACATACAATTAGCACGTTGATTGACCACATAAAAGAATTTAAAAGCTCATATTGAATATCACAGTGTAATCAAAACGTGATCATCTCTGACCACAATTACCAAAATAGCCGTTCGTGATGGAGGAAACCCGAATTATTTGTGTTGCAGTTTTTAATATATAATTATATGCTAACGCTCTTATTAAATTAAATTAGTAATGTAAAGTTTTAAAATTAAAGAATTTTATATTTGCTTTTTGGGGGTTTTATGCCTAAGTTATTGTATAGGAATGCGAGGCAGTTGGACTGTAAACGCGATTGGTTGTGTGTTCGATTTCCTCTCGAAGGAATACTTAAATTATTTTCATCTTTCCACTATAGTACCTGATATGTTCCGCCACTCAAAACGCAATATTTACATTTCGGGTGCGAATAGTGGAGAACGTAGTGACTTGACACTAGGTCCACTAGGTCTTTGGATAGTAGGTCTTTATTAACCAGGGAACAAGTGGAAATGTGTGACACAGAATATAAATATGACTAGCTCCACAAATTTGGGTTTTATAAGTGTAATTTAATTTTTTCAGCTTCAAGCTTTTTCTCGTATCACAGAAAGGTCCATATAGTTAAGAAAGACTTACGTCTCCACTTTCAGCCCAAATATAAGACATTTTGTGTTTTGTGGTGGAACTCAACGCTGCGTTATATCTTATCACCAAACCAGATATAAAAATAATTTAAATATAAACACCAAGTAGAAAGCCAGTCGTGGCCCAGTGGTACAAGCGTGTGACTGTAAACGACTGGTTGTGGGTTTGATTCCCACTCGAAGAGTGGATATTTAATATTTCCATTTTCTTCGCTCTAGTGTCGAGGTAAAGCGCGGCGTTAAGTTCCGCCACTTAACACGCAAGCCTCCGAATTAGGCGGAAAGTGGGGAAAGGAGTGTCTTAACACTAGGTTCCCTCTGCCAACTCTGCTGTGTGCGGGATACAGCGTGAAGTTTAAAAAAAAAAAACCAAGTAGAAATAGAAGTCACAAACATCATTTGTACTTCAAGTTTACTATTAAGGAATAACGATATCAAATCAATTATTTTTTCTTAAACAACCAGTCTTAAAGACCTTTTTTATGCCTTTATAACCCTTGAAGTATCAAATCATAATATTTTAGAATAAATAGATTAAATAGACGAGTTATCTTCGGTCACTGACAACTTAATCAGCTTACTTTACCATAAAAATATTACGTTATAGGTAATTTACGATTATAAGTATAGGTACTGTGAATGTATGGTAATTTTTGGAACAAAACTAGTTTTGACACTAAGTAAAAGTCAAAATATTAACAGTAGGCATATCCATACTTCCATACTTATATTATAAATGGGAATGTCTGTGTGTTTGTCTGTCACGCTTTCACGGCTAATCTACCGGTCCGATTTGGATGAAATTTAGAATGAAAGTAGTAAAAGTCACTGGGTCTAACATAGGCCACTTATTTTTTCAAAAATCTCTTCTAAAGAGTTGAAATAGGGGATGAAAGTTTATAAGAAAAATCTAAACCGCTTGACCAACTGTAATGAATTTTGGTATAAATATAGTTGATAATCTAAGCTTAAACATAGGCTGCTTTATTGGTTAAACTAGGTTGCAATATAACGAAATAGTCCACGCGGTGAAGCCGCGAGCGGGCCGCTAGTATGTATATAATTCTGTGATAAAATAACAACATTATCTTAATTCGATCTTTATTGATGGAGGAAGTACGGAAACAAGTTTGTTGAACTTTAATTGTTAATTATTATTGTAATTTAATAAGAACTAGAGTAAAAACATATCTAAATCCATACTTATATTATAAATGCGAAAGTCTGTTTGTTTGTCTGTCATGCTTTCACGGATATTCTACCGGTCCGATTTTGATGAAATTTAGAATGAAAGTCGTAAATAATCCCGGGTCAAACATAGGCTACTTATTTTTTCAAAAATAAATCTCTAAAGGGTTGAAATATGAGATGAAATTTATATGAAAATCTAAATCGCTTGACCGATTGTAATAAATTTTGAAATTAATATAGTTGATAATCCAAGGTTAAACATAGGCTACTTTATTTTTCAAAAATTCAACCCCCAATGGGGTTGCAATATTGCTTGTTTGACTGCGGGGGTCGCTAGTTGTAAATAATCTGTAGTAAAATTTAACAGTAAACTCATAGTATCTTATATCTTCGCAATATCGAAGCTTCTACATATGACGTGTTGTACGTATTTTTGAGGACAATTAATATATGTTATTTATTTTGATTTCACTGCCTTTCTCTATAAGTCAAAGCTGGCGTTGAGTTTCGTCACACAATATGCAACGGCTCAGATTCATGCAAAAATTGGAGAACGGAGTGTCTTAAATACTAACTTACCATCTATTAAGCCCAACCTGTTATTTTATCCACGTAAAAAAAATATTGAATTTCCTTAACTAATCATCAGATCGAAAAATTGATAGACCAAGGGAAAATGCCTGTCATAGTAGGTGGAACAAATTATTATATTGAATCAATTGTCTATAAAATACTAGTCGAAGATACACTAGATATTGACAATTTGCTTTGGGATACAAGCAAAAGAAAACGAGATCTTGATAGTGATGAAAACCCATCGAAAAAAACCTTAGTTGAAGTAAAAAGTGGAGATTCTGGAAATAATGAACATATAGACATAAGTACGACAGAGAAATTAAGTCCTGTTATTAACATTGAAGTTAGTAAAGAACAAATTAAAAAAGATGTTGATAACGAAAGTGAATTTACAAATGAAGAAATACACGCAAGATTGAAAATGGTCGATCCTGAAATGGCTTCGCGGCTTCATCCGAACAACAGGAGAAAAGTTTTAAGGTAAGATTTTTGTCTATTTTGATGTATTGTATTGTTTTTCGATTGTGTCAATGTTTTCAGAATTTAAAATTAGGCTAAAATATTAAGCTTTAACTCAAAATTTTTTAATTGTTTAACTGATAGTCCATCAAGCTGTACAGTTTTTGTTGTCATTATCCGTTCAGAAAGTATTATGTAAGTCATTTGAGAAAGGGTTATTTATTTCATTATTTTATAATACTTTTATTTGTTATAATTTATAAGAGGTTAAGGTAAATGAAACAGTTGTCCAGTTGTGTACTATTATAATATATTTGGTCAAATTTATGGTCATAAAGAAACAAAACGAGTTTATGGCCATAAAGAAAGAGCTTTATTTTGGTGAAAGATTCATTTAAGCCTATTATAATTAACTGACAATTCATATAAAATAATTTGATAATTTACAAAGTAAACTATACCAACTATAAAATCAATTGATATTGAATATTCTCAGCCCGAACTCGAGACAATTTTATTCTCCCTAAATTTCGGTAAAATTTAACTCAACCGGATCGCGCACATTTTTGGTATTTAACCGATGCATCGAACACTTTATTCCGTGGTCGCATGTAGACTCCACATTTTTTAACGTTTACACAAAAACAAAAGATCTTGCTATATATCAGTTTTTAGCATTACTTACGCCATCTTCTAATTAAACCAGTAAGAGAAAACCCAATTAAATTGGCTCACATAACTCTACAGCGACGAAAACATGTCAGGACTTGAAAAACATTCATTGAACCAGTTTTATGAATGGTCAAAGGTTTGCTCTTTCAATGAATATTTTTGCGAAGAACATAAAAGCGAGAAGCTTTTGTGCTTCGCTGGTGCTATATCTTATTTTACAAGCGGCTTTCTCTTCGGTCCCCTCCGTTTTGGATCACTTAAAACGATATATTTGATATAGTTATAGGTTAAGTAGGTACTAGTAATGAAATAATTAGAGGTCATTGTAGCACAATGGGACAGTGTTAGACTGTATAGACCATTGGTTGTGGGTTTGGTTCCCATTTGGGAGTCTCTTTTTAATTTAAGTTACATTAATTTCTTCGCTTCAGTATAAGAGAAAGTGTTGAGTTCTGCCATTCAACACGCAATGTCTTGGTTCCGGGGAAAAAATGGAAGACGGAATGTCTTGACACTAGGTTCTCTCAGATTATTCTGCTGTAAGGGAAAATGGTATAGCTGCAAAAACAAAAATAACGTAATCTATCATATAAGTCGAAGGTACTGATGCCAATCTTTAAACATAAAAAAAAACAATCTTGATTAAATGTAGGTTATAGTATTATTATATTATTTATTATTTATATATTTGCTGTTGTCTTCGACACTTGTTGATGAATAATGTAACTTCGCATTTATGTATTTAGTCGTATAGTATCGCAAACTGACAGCTTTTCTAATTTTAAAGATGAAAGTATATAATTATTCGTTGTCATATGTATAAGTTAAAAAAATATATTTATAGCGTTTATTTTACTACAAAGTTACAAACTTAGCTCAAAGAAACGGATGTTACTTGGAATCTTTTTAAAAATTATTTATAGTTTCACCTTTGACATTTCCTGTTACATAAAGGATATCTCTCAATGGAATTTCAAAGTACTATAATATTTTTATATTAAATAGATTATAAACTCTAGAAATTGCAAGTAAAGTTATAGATAGGGTCAAGTTCATGTTGTTAGACATTTTAGTAGTTAGTAGTAATTTAAAACCAAAATATTTACAAGAATTAAAAGTTCTGTGTTATAGAAAAGTAAGAAAATGTTTGATGGTTCGATTCCCACTCAAGAAAATCGTGCATATTCCGTAATTAAGCGGCTGATAGATTTACGATATTAAAGTTTACTTTAGTTTATGAAGAATTTTCAGAGTAAAAGTAATAAAATTATTACTTTAAAAAACTAATTTGATTGCAAATGCAGTTCTAGCTATATTTAAAACTATTAAATTAGTAACATCATTTTAAAAAATAACTAAAATATACGATTTTTATTAAATAAATTCGCATTCCCATTCGAATTTACGCCAATTGAACGCGTGGTTTAGCGGCCAAAACGCTTTGACGATTTCTAACAAGCGCGGGTTCGAATCCTTGCGTTACGTTTTCTAAAAATATTTATCAATCGTATTTATCAATCCAAAGCGTGCGAATAACACTTTAAAAATGTTTAAAATGCAGTTTTTATTAATTCGTTATAAAAACTGCATTTCAAATTAATAGGGATACCCCCATTTATATTATAAATGCAAAAGTCTGTCTATCTGTTACCCTTTCACGGCTAACCTACCAGCCCGATTTCGATGAAATTCAGAATGAAAATGACCCAAGGTAAAATATAGGCTACTTTCTTTTAAAACACCTACATGAACAGTTACAATAGGGGATGGAAGTTTGTATGAACACTCTAAAGCAATTAACTTAAGCGAGATCGGGAGCTAGATATAAAAAACTAGCTCTAGTTGTGTAGTTCACGCGAACAATGCCGAG
This sequence comes from Dryas iulia moderata, assembly GCA_019049465.1. Lineage (NCBI taxonomy): Eukaryota > Metazoa > Arthropoda > Insecta > Lepidoptera > Nymphalidae > Dryas > Dryas iulia. Next base: position 11,403,026 of record CM032426.1, read on the forward strand.
GGCGAGTCGCTAGTATTGTAAATAACTTTACGCTATATTCTGCACATAGCAAGGTAGGCATAGGAAATCTACTGTTAAATAACTCCGTTCCCCATTTTTCGCCTTCCCCCGCTAAAACGGTGTCGCAAAACGAGGTTCGAGTCTTATTTGATGGCTTCTCTTACAAGCGAGGATTCCAAGTCAAGATCAGAGCTCATACAGCTCGGCCTCCCCCAAAGCTCGGTAACGCTGTCGAGGCCACTCTGGTAAACAGCATACTATACATACGAAAAACAAACATTTTCCGCCGAAGTCTGGAGGCATTGCGTATTAAATGGCGGAACTTAACGCCGCGCTTTGCCTCGACATCTGAGCGCAGAACATGAAAATATTAAATATTTCCACTTCTCAAGTGGAAATCGAACCGACAACCAGTCGCGTTTACACTTTGTGCCCCTACGCCATGACTGGCCCAATATTGTGAATAAAGAAGAAATTTCTACAATAATAAATACTTAATTTATTATGTACATACAATATCTATTTACATAGCTCTAATCTTTCACTAAAACAATAACTTACTTGATCTTCGAACCTTCAATTGATTTTGGGTTTTACATACAATTTTTGCAAGCTATAATTAAATCGTTTTATCTCATTATTTAAGTAAATCATAATATTTAGACTACGTAACTGCTCTCAAAGTTTCATCATCTAATATGACAGTGTAATAATATGTTAAAATAATGTACAATAAATGTCGTAGAATACAACTTCTAATACATTGTTTATGGGAAATTAATCTGATTCTTATAATGGTTAAAGGAAAATATATTTTTTTGTAGAAACATGTATGTAGGTATGTCTATTGCACGAAAATTACGAAGCCTTTATCTCTAGTGGCATGTTGAGAAGCTTCAATCTTATTGCCACATAGCAAGATTGTGAGAGAGAACCTGTCAAGACACCTGTTAAAGTGTTAAGACACTCCGTTCTCCACTTTCCTCCCGAAATCAGAGAACTGAATAGAAATTGAGAAGAATATATGAAAATATGACTAAATATAAGCATTTCATTAAGTGAGAATCGAATCCACAAGCAATCGTATTTTACAGTCAGACTCTGTCCCACTGCGTCACGATGATATCTCTCTGACTTTCGTATAATTTTGCTTCACGCTGTAACCCGCACCCAGCAAGGTAGGCAGAGGGAACCTATTGTTAAGACACTCCGTTCTTCACTTTCCGCCGAATTCGGAGGCATTGCGTGTTAAGTGGCGGAACTTAACGCCGCGCATTACATCGACGATGGAAATATTAAATATTTTCACCCATCGAGTGGGAATAGAACCCACAACCAGTCGCTTTACAGTCACACTTTGTGCCTCTGCAACACGACTGGCACCAATAATTTATTTTAATTTTTGCAGTAGTAGTGTAATAAAACGCAATAAAAAAAGATATTGATTCCGCCGTGGATCAGTATTAAAGCGCCTAATTAACCCTTGATTAGTTATAGGTTCGTTTAAGAGATAATTTCATATTTCATATATTTTCTTTCCTGCCACAAACACAAAACACAACTTTGGCAGTAAGTAGAGAACGGAAAGCTTCTTTTATAGCTTTACGCTGTATCCCGCACACAGCAGGGTAGGCAGAGGGAACCTACTGTTATGACACTCCGTTCCCCACTTTTTGCCGAATTCGGAGGCTTGCGTGTTAAATGGCGGAACTTAACGCCACGCTTTACCTCGACACCAGAGCGAAGAAAATGGAAATATAATTTCCACTCCTCGAGTGGGAATCGAACCCACAACCAATCGTTTACAGTCACACTCTTGTGCCACTGCGCCACGACTGGCCACAATAATGGTTTTATATAATATAACTTTTTCTTTTAATGCGTAATAAACTTTAAAAAATGAACAATCCCACAATAAAAGATCAAAGACTAACTACATATATAAATTTTATCAAAGCTTAATACAAATTTATGTTCTTATGTATGTACGTATGTACGTATACATGCTTAGTTATTGAGAGCCCTTGACCGTGTTTCATGTGTCTTAGAAGCGGATTCAGGTTCCACTGCGTTCAAGTATTGACACGCTTTTAAAATATTCTTTAGTAACTTTTATAGAATAAACGTTTTGTTGATTATAAAATGTGAAATGGAAATAATAAGGTCATCGTGGCACAGTTGACAGTGTCTGACTGTATAAGTACTGGTTGTGGGTTCGATTCTCACTTAGGGTAGTTAATATATTAGTTATTTTCGTTTCTCTGCTCTAGTAAGACAATCTGCGGTGATGATCACCGTTGCTTTACACGTAATGTCTTCATTTTAGGCGGAAAATATTGAACAAAGTGTCTTGACACTAGAAAACGTTAAGTTGAAGAAAAAAATAATAATATTTTTTGTCATTATTACACCTGTTTCATTATCGTGGGATCAAACTTGTATATGTATTCTTATTTATTTTATATATTTACCTGGTAGAAACATGGTGTTGCGCATATAATGTTTAAAATAATGTTTTGTTAAAATTTTCAGTTTCAAGCTTTTACTCGCATTGTAGGGGTAGTTAGAAAATCGTGGACTTTCGAAAGACAGAGCTCAACTCCGCGCTTTCCATTGTACACCAGAGGGGAGATATGGAACTAATTAACTTATGCTCATTCCACCAAGCGCGAATCGAACCCACAACCAATCCCAAATAATTCTCACATGTAATCCCGTTGAGCCACAATAGCATTTAAAACAATATATCTAGGCCAAAAACTTTGCTACACCTAATCTAGTAATATCCGCCTTTAAATTACCCGTTAATAAATACAATTTTTTCCGCAAAATTTCCATCAAATATCAATAATATATTAAATTATATTATTTATAATTAAATATATATTTAATACATATAAAAGAATAATGCCGTAACATCGTAGGACTTGTTCACGTGATTTACATAAACACTGAATTTGAAGGCCGGTTGACATGATGACATAAAACCGTCGGCCAGCCACCGAGACCCCCGTCTTTGTGTCCAATAGGTATAAAAATTACTATGTACGGGAATTGTACGGGTGGCGGCGTCTCATTTTATACCGGTCGGACCGACTTCCGCGGGTCTCTGACCGCTGTGAAGGATTTCGTAGTTTGCTAGTGTGTTCTGACCTTGGCTTTACTATCCGATTGTAGGTTGACCATACTGTTTTGTGTTTGCGAAATGTATTTATATTAATAATAATAATATAATATATGTGATCGTTTTTAGTATATTTTTTTTAATAAATAGAAGTTATAGACATTGCCTGTTAAATGGCGGAACCTAACGCCGTGCTTTATTCTAGGTACCAGAGCGGAGAAATGAAAATTGTATACATATATTATATAATAAATTCCCCGAATGGGAATTGAACACACAACCGACGCATTTACAGGTAGACGTTGTCTCGATACGTACTACGTACAATGAATATTTTAATTTATTTTTTATATTAATCAATAATCAGTTAAATTAATTGTGTATTTTTAATGTAAACGATTTCTGTTATATGCTGAAAATAATGACTATTTATTTCGAGTTATTTCTAAAATGTAGCTATTTTTTATTAACATATTTTTAGTAGTTATCTGTGCAACAATAATTTTATAAGAAAATCTAAAGTTATTGATTGAAAGATAACTATTTTGACCTACATCGAGCCATCTGATGTACTTCAAAATTTGCACACGTGTCCGAATTCAAAGACAACAGAACATTTTCATAATTCTTAGACCAAATTTTTCATATATCTAATTTTAAAACTATATTATATACAATTAATCGCTTCTATTCGAACGGGCGTATCATGGCAACCGTACTTTATATCGCAAACGCGGCCCCTTCGATAAACCCGAATTATTTATCGTATTATTATAACACAAGCGCACAGAATGTGTATGTGTGTATACATTACGTGCAAATACTCATCCACGAGTTTTTCCGTCGTTATTACTAGTTCAATACAAACGGACAAATAATTTGTTTTAATTTTTTTTTTTTAGCTTCACGCTGTATCCCGCACATAGCAGGGTACACAGAGGGAACCTAGTGTTAAGACACTCTGTTTCCAATTTTTGGCCGAATTTTTGGAGGCTTTGCGTGTTGAGTGACGTTTAAAAATAAAATATTACTTATTAACTGATAACTTTTGCACGCTTTTTCCATTTAAAAAGATTATTTAAGATATTCTTTCCGCATAGCAAGGTAGTCAGAAAGAAGCTAGTGTCAAGACACTTTGTTATACACTTTCTGCTTGAAATCTAGACATTGCTTGTTGAATGACGATACTTAACATCGCGCCTTGTCTGAAGAAATTAAAATATATTAATTTAAATATAATAATTGTTCCGAGTGGAGAATCGATCTATAAAAATGACGTTAATAGTCAGATGCTGTTCCACTGTACCACGATGGCTTTTTTGTTCCTTTTTTCATTATATTCTTATTAGTTTATATACAGTTGTAGGAGCCAGTCGTGACGCAGTGGTACGAACGTGTGACTGTAAACGACTGGTTGTGGGTTCGATTCCCACTCGAGGAGTATAACATTTCCATTTCCTTCGCTCTGGTATCAGAGTCAAAGGGCGGCAATAAGTTGCACTACTTAACACGCAATGCCTCCGAATTCGGCGGAAACTGGGTAACGGAGTGTCTTAACACTAGCTTTCCTCTGCCTACCCCGCTGTGTGCGGGATACAGCGTGAAGCTAACAAAAAAAAATGTTATAACTCTATGCAGGAAGTAGATTCAAATGATATTATAGTCCATTTTGGCACACATGTAGATAAACTTTAAGTATTGTATAACATAAACCAACTTTACTTTGTTTAATCAGACAAGGAAATATTTATACAATTGCGTTAATTTTAATGTTTTAATATATTTTTTAAAATAAATTAGTAGGTAGATAAGAAATGTGTGTTGACGACTGAAAGAGTGGAGTGGGTATTTGACGTCAGATAATTTTCAAATATGATTTTTTGTATTGGGTTTTGTTAGAGGATATTCAGAAACGAGGTGTTTCCTTCGCGCTCTTTCCCGCAGAAAGATAAAAAATCTACTTTTCCCTTGAATTCGAGACTTCAAGTGACTTACGGAACTCCACTTGATAAAGAACAAGGCTATATATTCTTTTTTTTAGCTTCACGCTGTATCCCGCACACAGCAGGGTAGGCAGAGGGATCCTAGTGTTAGTACCACTCCGTTCCCCGCTTTCCGCCGAATTCGGTGACATTGCGTGTTAAGTGGTGGAACTTAACGCCGCGCTTTTTCTCGACTATATTCATTCCCATGATTTTAGTTATACGTAAATAACTATAATGGTATCTATTAAAATCTCCAAATGTTAATATTTTAAGCAACAAAACTAATTTTTGCTATATCAAGGCCGGCAATCGTAAAAATGTTCGTTAAACGTCGTTACAGTAAAAAATGTAAATAAAACATGCTAATGTTCTTTTATTAATAACTGCAAGGTAGTTCACTAGCCTTCGATATTTTGAATTTTCAGTTATTAAGCTCTATGAGTAGATTTATAAAAGTCAGAATTGGTGTATATAGTGTATAGTAGTGTAGTGTATGAAGACAGGTTTTTATATCCATTAAAAAAAACATGTGTATGGAAATTATTATAAAATTATTGGGGTCAGTCGAGGCGCAGTGGCACGAACGTCTGACTGTATATGACTGGTTGTGGGTTGGATTCCCAATCGAGAAGTGGAAATATTTAATATTTCCATTTCCTTCGCTCTGGTATTAGAGGTAAAGCGCGGCGTTAAGTTCCGCCACTTAACACGCAATGCCTCCGAATTCGGCGGAAAGTGGAGAACGGAGTGTCTTAACACTAAGTTCCCTCTGCCTTCCCTCTCTCTAGCCTCTGCCTAGTTTCACGATGTATCCCGCACACAGCAGAGTGCTACTAAAAAAAAATACAGCGTGAAACTAAAAAAAAAGAAAATTAAATGTGTATATAAATCAACAAATATTTTATTGAAATAATTAAAAAATCTATGAAATAGATACTAATATTACTTGTAGACCTCTTGACGCGTAAGATACGCGTTGCCTTAGCAACGTATGTGTTTGCCTTTGTTCTAAAGTACATATTAAACGTATAACAAGTATTTTATTATTTCATTGTTTTTTCTTATGTATTGTTATAAAAGTAAATACTGGCTTTTCGTTCTACTCCTACATGTAAATTTTTACATCGTCAATTTTTTTTACCTTCACGCTGTATCCCCCACACAGCATGGTAGGCAGAGGGAACCTAGTGTTAAGACACTCCGTTCCCCACTTTTTTACTCTTCTGTACCTACGTATAATTCTTGTGTAAAGGTGTCCACACATTTATAAATTTCAACTATTATTTAATGAAACATTAAGGGTATATGAATTATGTTAGCACATTATAAGGAAGATCTTGGTGTTCCAAACCGCAATTATAATAATCAGTTCTATATACACGAGGATGTGGAACTTGAATAATACATATGAATTCTAGCTTTTTGCGTTTGTGGCGTAATATTACCGTACACGATGGTAGGAGATTCAAATCTATCGATAAAAACGTTTTTCTTTAGAAATAGTGTATTACTTCTCTTCCTTGGCGTCGTTTTCTTTTTTGGCGGCGTGTTCGTATGCAGAGAGAACCTAGGTTCTCTAGAGTTAAGTCTAGAGCTAACGCTAGAGTTATAACACCTCGTTCCCCATTTTCCGCCGAATTATGGAGATATCGCGAGTTAAGTGCCGGAACTCATTGCCACGTTTTGCCTCAATCGAATCGAATCGAACCCACAACCACTCGCGTTTACATTCACACTTTGTGCCAAAATCTTTGCCCAATAGACTCCATATAGCGCAGTAACATGGGTCCGATTTTCATTCGACGAAATCACAGTCTAAAATATTTTTATTTTAGTTTATTTCACTTTCGGATATTACAATTCATATTACAACGTTGGAATGTCTTTAGGAAAAAATGTTATGTAGACACAGTTTGAAAAAAATAGTACAGATAATTTAGACTAGTTATATAAAATTACTTCCCTCGCTTTTGCAAATAGCTTCTCTCTACAATAATCAGTAAACTGTGGTATTTTATATGAAAATCGAGTCTCGATCAAGTACAAGGATTTCACGTACTGTCACATTCTTCAGAATTGCTCTACGATGGGGTTAGTTTATTATTTCTTGTATTAACTGACCTGATAGACGTTATCTTATCTTAACATATAGTCAATAATCATTATTTCTTAAGTTAATAAATACAAAATCGTAATGTATGAAAAATCCCCACCTTCTGCAGGAAATCCCTTTTTTTCCATAGAAATTATTAGAAAAATTAAGTAAAAGAATAAATGAAATCTTTACGTTGTTATAAAATTGGAAATTATTATAGTATATATGTACATAGATATTAAATTTGTAGTAGAATCTAATTACCTAATTTTTTTTTTATACACATTAATCGCTTGGCGATATTCTTAATTTACGTTATATTGAAGTTGTCAAGTGTTTCTTTGTCTCGTTGATTATAAGTAAAACAAAAGAAACATGAACTTAGGTGGTATTCACATTAAATTATATTATTTTATATTTAATATGTGAAAAATATACTAGTAAGGAGTGGAAGTACCTATTTCATTTGACATATTTAAAGTTTATATGAAGAAATATGTTAAATTATTATTTAAATACTACATAAGCTGTAACCTGTATTGTTGGTAAAGTAACCTATATTTTGAGCACCAATAAGGCCTTTTGTACTAGTACATAAGTTGATCTGAATTAAAATTAATCTAGATTATTATAGCCTGGTGATTGTTTTTAGTTAAAGAGGTAAGTTAACTTAAATTCTTCTCCTGTAATTAATATTATAAATGTAAATTAAAATACATTATACATACGAACCAATACGTAAACTTTTCATGAGTTCAGTTCCGCCACTTACACCTAATATTTCATAAGGCAGGTAGCAAACGGAGAATAGAGTATATAGACACTAGGTTCTTCCTACCTACCATGCTATGCAGAAAACAAAAAATACCCCATAATACTTTTTAAAATTTTAAAATGTTATTCACATACTTAGGAAATTAAAAACACATTAGAAAACTAAATAAGTTGTAATAAGCGTATAAAAATTTCGACGCAGCTGGTAGTAGATCGCATGGCTTAGCGGTCAGAGCGCCTAGACGGTTTCCAGGAGTCGGTTTCCGGGTTCGAACCCCGGTGTGTTCAAAATTTTTATACGTTTTTTAAATGTCTTTTTTAAAACTAAAATTATTTAAAAAAATATTTGAACGCCTGCACCAAAAATTGGCCACATTTATTTTATTTATTTATTTAACTTGACTATATGTCACAAATAATATTAACAATGAAACAATAATAAAAAAAAAAATATTATAAATTAAATAGACATATTTAACATACATATCTATAGATGAAACACTAAATAGTCCATGTAAAAGTATTGTAGGGCAATAAATAATAGATGTAGAGGGAACGGCGGCGTCGAGTCTGCTCTTTATCATGGTAATGCCTAGCTGTTGCTAAGGGCCAGCATTCCTCACCCCAAGGACGCTACTGTAGCTTTTGTCTATTTTTTTTATTTAGGCTTTTTTTGTTATTTTGGATAATAAAGTTATTAATTATTTATTTACTATTGTTATATGATATTTACTATATAATTGATTTTAGTGGGTTGAGGTGTCGTGGTGACAGCGTCTGTGAAGGTGAAGGTAAGTTCGATTCTTGCTCGAGGGAATGATTATGTTCAAATTATTTTTTATTTTATTTTTTCGCTTTGGTATCTAAGACAAAGCGTTGCGTTAAGTTCCGCCATTTAACACACAATGTCACGATTTTAGGGGGAAAGATAAGGACAGAGTTTCGTGACAGGTTCTACAGGTTTACTCTGAATACTTCGCAATGTGCAAAGCTTAAAATGCTATGCTATAGTATGGCTCGGAATCAAAAGTCTTTTTTGATTTGGTCATACAAAAATAGAAAAAGTTATTCAGTAAGTAGTAATAGTATATAGTGACTAAACACTATGTCATATTTGAAGTTGTCTAACAATTAAATAATAAATACATACACAAGTACAAACCAAGACATAACTACAATAAAATAACTAAAAGCAATGTAATCTCAAAAATAATAAAATAACTTTATTATACATAATAATGCTTAAACGTCTATATGAAAACGTCTTTATTTATGTATAACTGAAGTGACCAGGCGTCCCGTTTTGAACGGGACTGTCCTGATTTCTGTTTTTTTTGTCCCGACGTCCTCAACTATAGCGCTGGGATGATAGCCAAAAATGTCCCGGCTTATGAAACGGGGTGAAAATTTGCGAAATATTTCAATTAATGTAGTAAATAAAAATGAAAGCCAAATATCTCAATAATTATTGCCAAATTTTCAATGATTGTTATAAAAAACTATAGCTAAATTTCTTAGTGGTTGTTTTATATAGTGTAGTATAAATATCAATAATTCTACAGCTTAACGCTTTTTCCTTGCTTGGGCTAGCTGGAAAGCCTTAGTGTTACGACACCGTCCAACACTTTCCGCCCAAAATCGTTAATCGCTGTAAACAAAACAACCGCCAGCCTCAATGATTGTTGTGAAAAAATAAAAACCGAATCAATATCAATCAAACTCAACGACTTCTATAAAAAATACGAAAGCCAAAGTATTTCATTGATTATCTAATGTTAAAGAGTGTAACATAACTTTATAAAAGTCGGTGTCCCGTTTTGAGTCAAGAAAACAATGGTCACGTTATGTATATCGCAATGCCCGCTCGTATACCACGGCCAGCTATGAATACATTACGATGTAATTGGTAGCTCTGTTGCTAAGCTAAATTTTTGCTTGAAATTGACCCCAAATTGAGTTGAATTTGCTTCCTTTTTCCTCAAATGAATTTAGTTACTCACTAATAATATTTAATATATGTAGGGGACAGTCGTGGCGCAGTGGCACAAATATGTGACTGTAAAGGACTGGGTGTGGGTTCGATTTCCACTCGAGGAGTGGAAATATTTAATATTTCCGTTTTATTCTGGTGTCGAGGCAAAAGCGCGGCGTTAAGTTCCGCCACTTAACACACAATGCCTCCAAATTCGGCGGAAAGTGTGGAACGGAGTATCTTAGTACTAGGTTCCTACCCACCCTACCGTGTGCGAAATACAGCGTGAAGCTAAAAAAAAATGTTATATTAAACAATGGGGAAATAACTATGTAAAAAAGCACAGAACCAATACTTACAACAGTTTATTAAAAATACCAATTATAAATTAATTAAATAAACAATACATATGTTAACATCTGTTTGATATACTTTTCAGTAAAGTAATATATCGCAGTTGCTAAGGCAACGTATATTTTACGCAATACATCTGTTAGTATTTGTTTAACATCACGCTGTATCCCGCACACAGCAGTATAGGCTGGGGGATTCTAGTATTTAGACACTCCGTTCCTTACTTTACGCCGAATTCGGAGGCATTGCGTGTTAAGTGGCGGAATTTAACGCCGCGCTTTGCCTCTACACCAGAGCCAAGAAAATGGAAATATTAAATATGTTCCATCCCCTGTCAGTATATAGCGATTTATTTAAGATTATTTTTATTATTATAACTTAATTACAGCTTCACGCTTTTCCTATAAAACAAAGTAGTCAGAGATAACCTCGGGCTTTGTCTTAGGTACCAGAGCCGAGAAATTAAAATAATTTAAATATGATCATTCCCATGAATAGGAATCGAATCCGCAACCATCGCATTTACCGTCAAACGCTGTCCCACTGCGCCATGACGACCTTCACGACGTCTTTACTTCAAAGATTATTTTATAATTATTGAAGAATTTCAGTGTCAGCAATTTATATTAAAAGTACACGTGTATCTGAAGGTTTATGAGCGTTTAAAGAGCGAGTTAAAATAAAAGGAATTACTAATATCTTTCTTTACTCGTTTAAAGCCATCGTGGCCATTATTGAGGGTACACGAGTACGTAATGAGTCAACCATTCTTCATATCCTTCCACTTGACATATATTAGTTACTAGCTAGTTATTTGTCGCTGCTTCGTTTGTTTCGACTTACTTGCCAATTTTCATGTTACTTTTAACTATTTAGCGTAAAAATTTCTCCTGTCGTAAAGTCTTTACTTTTGGTAAAGTTTTGGCCGTTTTATATGAATTATAGTAGATATTTTTGTAAGTTTGTTTCTCTCTCTCGGGAGAATAATTATATTTATATTATTTTCAATTTTTTCGTTCAACGACAGCTGTTCGTATTGAAAGTCGACTGAAGCTACACACCCGTTTGTACCCGTGGGAGGACGGGTGAAGAATACAAAAATCCCCCTCCGCCGCTGGATAGCGTCCCGTAAAAGCATAACCCAGTAGCTTGGTGGTAAAAGAATCGTTCTCCGACTGGCCCGCGACCACTATCGTGTCAACGACAAACCGCAAAACATTTGATGATGTGTTCCGGTTCGGTGGCATGTAAGCCAGCTCTCCCTATTCCTACCATTCCCATCCTTCCTCCCTCCTTCTGGTCCTACATCCCCGAGGCTTGCAACGCATCGATAACTCTAATGTTGCGGATGTCTATGGACGAAGGCTCTTAACACTAGGTGGGTCTTCTGCTCGTTTGCCTCCTTTATTACATTTAAAAAAAATAGTAGTGACTGAATTAAAAATCAGGGTACTCCAGCCTCTTCCACTCTAATCAATGTTCATACATGCCCTTCGAAGAATCTTCATGCTTTTCACGTGACCTTCCTCCAGAATCATCAATACTGTGTTTTCAAAAGGCGACCGATGTCTCCCCCTGCCTCTCTTACCGCTCACTTTTGCTTCATATACCTTTCTTACCTTTCATGCATCATTCATCCTCTCGACGGGCCCCAATCACTTGAGCACGCTCTTTTTTATTCTTACTATAACATCCTCATTTACACCTGTCATTCGATGTATTATTATCAAGAAAGTATTTTAATTTTAAAATATGTAGCTAATCGTAAATTAAATCTTAATCTCATATAGTTTTTAAGAAAAAGTAAACACTAATTAATTCCACTAAGCAAGGTTTCCGTAATAGCACGTATGTATGTATAATATTTTCTTTAACTAATGAATAATAATAACGATTATTAAATTACTTAACTAAATTAACTAAATTAATAATTAAAATTAATTATTGTTAACTTAATAAATAATTATTACTTGTTAATATTTAACCAATAAATTATATTGAAGTTTATGTCTAAGAAACTATCGTCACTCATATGGTTTTTAATAAGAAATATGTTAGGCCTTCGGGTTGTGTGATGAGCAGTGGGTTATTTTCCGACTGTATACACAGTTTTTTGTGGGTTGATATTGAAAAACGATGGTTTATTATTTTTATGGTTCCCATCTACAGCCTAAGACAAAGCGTAGTGTTCAGTTCCGCCATTCAATAAGCAAATTCTCTATTTCTGGCGGAATGTAGAGAACGTAATGCCTTGAAACGAGTTTTTCTCTGAATATGCTACGCAGAAAAAAGCTTGAACCTCATTTTAAATATTATACGTGACAACCAAACGAACTGTCAAAACATTCATAATCACCCTATTACATAAGTACTACTATTACTCAAATAAGTACTATTGTACTTATACTTTACAATATTGAATATACTAAACACATTTGAATATAACTTTGCAATAAAGAGCACAGTACAAAAACCGACAACTCATCGCAGGGGCGTGGTTATCTCAGACTTCCTAAGTATGCCAAGGGCGGATCCCTAAGTCATTGAATGGCCGACTCGAATTAGCAGATCATAAACGTCCTCATTACGTAAACATTGTTTATTAATGATTGAATTGTGATATATTTGACTATTGTGTTTTGTAAGTACTTAAGTTAATAAGGTATTTGATTATCGCGGTTACTTATATGTTATATTAAATTATAATATTTCTGTATTGTATTAAAGGCCAGTCGTGGCCCAGTGGCACAAGCGTGTGACTGTAAACGACTGGTTGTGGGTTCGATTCTCGCTCAAGGAGTGGAAATATTTAATATTTCCATTTTCTTCCCGCTGGTGTCGAGGCAAAGCGCGGCGTTATGTTCAGCCACTTAACACGCAATGCCTCTGAATTCGGCGGAATGTGGGGAACGGAGTATCTTAATATTTGGTTCCCTCTGCCTACCTTCCCTCTGCCTGACAGCAGGGTGCTGTGTGCGGGATACAGCATGAAGCTAAAAAAAAAGAAAAAAAATATGTTGTTTGTGTCTTACTTAGGATACTTCGACCAATTGGTAAATTTTAATGTTTAAATCTAAGGTATATTCATATATTTTTTAAATTATACAAACATATTTTTCAATATTCATATATTTATTCATATATTAATTTTCCTACTACAACAACGTCTGACTGTAAACACGGTTGGTCATAGATTCGATCCTCATTTGGAGGAATGGTCATAATTATATTAATGTCAATTGTCCACTCTAGTAAGACTATGCGCGACGTTGAATATGCGGGAATTTAATAGGTATATGTAAATTAACTGTGTTAAAAATGTTTACTTAAAAAAGTTTTTGTGCTTGATGCCTTTCAAGTCTGATACATGTAGTGAACCAGCGCCAGCGAAAAATGGAACCTTTTCTTTTGAGTAGAATTAGTCTACATTGAATATTTTGAAACCAATTATGCCACTCAGCACGTGATATCAATCAATAAAATTGAGAAATTAGCAATTAAATACTTTCTAAAACGATCCGTAAATAAATATTTGTTAAATATAGCCTTTTCTCTAGCGGGGTAGTCAAAGAAATTGAAACACTACGGTCCCTACATGCTTCCTTCAACTCGTTTACTATCATCAACCTGTGTCTACATGGCCTTCCGGAGGTGCTCTTGGTTCTTAGATGACGGTCCTTCCAGTATTATCAACTTTGTATTCACAAAGGTCAACTGAGATCTTCCCTTCATCAATTATCCATCTCTCCACGTGTCTAAATCGTCTGAGCACTTTCGACTCCATTCTTATTTTGACATGCTTTAGCGGAGAAGATACATTTTTTGTAGCTTCACGCTTTTTCCCGCATATCAGGGTAGTCAGAGAGCACTTCAACTTTTCGGAATCGAGACATTGCGTGTTGAGAGACCAGAGCGAAAATTTAAAAATTTTCCCAATCGGAATCGAATCCACAACTATCGCTTTATAGCCAGACGCTGTCCTACACCACGACGAATATACATATTTAATTTTATTTTATATATAAATAAAGTAAAGCTTTGTTTTATCGGCCCCACCGAGGCACTGACTCATAACTACGTTGCCGGAAGCGCTCGGCCCACGAACTTGTAATTTTGGGCAATTTCAAGTTCACACTAATGGAAATTAATTATCTGTTCTAGTACCATTTTTTTCTATTTAATTAACCTATTTATATACAGATAGTTACTAAGCGATATTAGTTACTTGTGTCTTGTGTATGTATAGTAAATTGTGTTTTTGTGTATATTTTTTTGGAATGGAGAATGTTTTCTAGGTTCAGGTGTAGTAGTTTCTTTATTAATTTAAATTAATAACTTTTTGAGTTATATTTTTTGAAATTGTTGTCAACAAAGCTTTCCAAAGAAATCAATAATTTTAAGTTTTTGAATAAACAATATAAAATTACATAATCATTTAGAAAAAAAACATATATGAAATAAACTAGGACTAGTTTTGTGGTAAAAGACTATTTTTATGTACTATACCATTGTGGGGAAAGAATTGAACATATATGTATATACTACAATTATTTGTGGCTATCCTTGCACAGTAGTACAGCATCTGATCGTAAGCGCGTTGGTTCTATTAAAATTTAAAAATTATTTCATTTTGCTTTAAAAAAAAGGTTCTAATACCTAGTTAAGCTTACCCAGTGACTGCATTTCCCAGAATTTGGCGAGAAATGGTGTACAGGTTGTCTTAATACCGGGTTCCCTCTGCCTACCTTGTTGTGTGCGGGATACAGCGTGAAGCTGAAAAAAACATAGCATCGTGTTACGCTACTTAACACGCAATATCTCTAGTTCTTGTGTGGTGACTGGCATCTTGACGTTATGCACTCTCTGACTACTCGCCATATAGGAAAAAGTGTAAAGCTGTCTTGAATTATGGAAATGGGGAACGGAGTGTCTTAACACTAGGTTCCCTCTGTCTACCCTGCTTTGTGCGGGATATAGTGTGACGCTAAAAAAAAGAATTATGGATAAATAACAGAACCATCCAAGAGAGCCATCGACTCTGTATACAGATAACTTTGCTATTTATTTCTATAATGACACAAAAATATGCTTCACACGAATTTTCTTAATTCTGCGAACTCCATAAGAAAATATTACAAAATTGAATGAAATTACGTAATAGGCTAGTAACATACTAACAGCAAATTTGCATATACCACTTTAACATTGTTAAATCAACATAAATACATAATTATCTTTAACGCATACATTAATTGTTAATTAAAACATTAAAAAAGTAATTCTTTAAAGTTTAACTTGCGTGGAATATATCCCAAGTTTACAATTAAAATATACAAGTAGTGATAACATTGTATACAAGAATACAATAACTATATCAAGTCAACACTTTGTTTAAATTCTATATAATTAAATAAAATTGGAGTGTATGATTGTGATATTAAAATAACCGCTTTTTACTAAACGCATATGTAAATTAGGGTCAGTCCCACTCAAGGAGGAGGACTACAAATTTTTTACATTTTATTAATTTTTACATTTTATTTACCAGTATCTGTTTATCTATCAATCAATCACTGTAAGGAGTTGCAATGTTGAGGAAATTTTGTACACACGTCCGGAACAGATGACAATGCAATATTTCATATCATCATTCGAAAGTTATAAAGCTAGAACGACCAGGCACTATATTAGACTAATAATAAGTCTCAATGGTTTCAAATTGTGAACGCGCCAAACTTTAAAGTAATAAATATTGACAATTGACATGGGCACTTGTCAATTGTCAATACTTATTACTTTAAAGTTTGACCATGGACAAAGTTCGTCATTAAAAAACTACCAGGGTAACAAATAAATATTAAGCTTCATTCTTCATTTATTAATTAAATTTAATTTACTATGCATCATTCCATTTTTCCGTTTTTCCTTCGGAGCCGCCGAAAAGTTTCTTAAAGTATTCTTCATACTCTAATACTAATCCAAAAATAGATAGATTGTGGATAGTGAACATATAATTGTTATTTTTTCATTTTGTTCGTACTTTTATAGTTAATTTTATACTAATATTTCGACGATTCGACATCGAGTTCCGCCATTTCACATGCAATGTCTCGAAATCGGGCGGAAAGTGCAGAACGGAGTGTCTTGACACTAGGTTCCGCCTAAGAGCTATATAGGAAAAAGCGTAAAGCTACTATCTTCTTATCAGACAAAGCTAGACTAACAGATACATTTTCTTTTTTTCGCTGGGAAATGCGTTTAATGGAAATGCGCAGACCATCCGTTCGCAAGAAAGGCAGAACTAACAGATACTGAGCTAACATGACTAAGTTATTACTCAAGTGCATAAGCTATCTTGTATGTAATTGATAAATTTGACCCACATCCATAAGAAAATAGATAAATTGTAACTTATTAGGTTCATGTATAATATTGTAAACAAGTCGTTAAACGATTAGAATGTACTTCCGTATTGTGAATGTATGTGTATACGTCTATTTCAATCACTTGTTAAAGAACTAGCGAACTGCTCACTGTTTTACCTACCTGACAAGTATAGTTGCTATGTATTGTCAACGGCCTGCGCCATAGGGAAGAGTGATAGTTTTTTTTATGAAAATTGGCTGAGTCCTAAAGTATAGTATAGTATAGAGTCAAAGTCTATAGAGCGATTTCTTCATATTTTTCTTTTTTTCTCTTTTGTTTTTTTTTTGGTCTCGCGTTGTATTACACACCAGGGTAGACAGAGGGAACCTAGCGTTAAGAAACTGCGTTCCTCACCTACCGCCGAATTCTGGATGCATTGCTTGTTAAGTGGCGGAACTAAACGCCTATGACACCTGGGCGAAAAAAATAAAATATTAAATATTTCAATTGGAACCCACAACCAGTTGCATATACAGTTGCAATCTCATCTATTATTTTTTTGACAATTTTTCCCTTCGTACATGAAAAAAAAATAACAATATTTACAATATTTGATCAATGCGTGTAACAGTCGTTTAAAACGCACACACTGGGCACGCGACTAAACGTTTTATCGAATATGCAAAACAGATTTTGTATTCATAGGGTGCTATTTGTAAACAGTGGTTATTTGATTGGCCATGAATATATATGTGGTTTGATTCTCGTCCCTTTCTTGGAGCCCTTTTGTGTTAGCTTCGATTTTCAATACCTAGAAATGTTTTGTGGTTTTGTGAAGTGACACGACATGAGATTTTATTCTTTGATTTTTGTTTGTATATATGTTATTTGATGATTTTTTTTTAAAGAAGGTATAATAACTAGTAGGTGAAAGTAGCTATTTATTCGGTTTGCTGAAAATATAATTGGGAGTGTGACGATTTTTTTAAATGAATTAGATTTGAATGATAGACTGTTCAGATATATTTTTAGATTCATGCTTTTTTAGTCAGGGAGACTTAGTTTTGTCAGAGAGAGTTAGTGTCATAGTGTCAAACTACTCCGTTCTCCATTTATCACTTAAAAATCGGGACATTGTGTTGAGTGGTGACACTTAATGTTGCGGCTTTTCTTAGGATTTTTTTTTTTAGCTTCACGCTGTATCCCTTGCGGGGTAGTCAGAGAGAACGGAGCGCCAAACGCTACGGTCCCTGCATACCTCTTTCGCCTCGTCCACAGTCATCAACCTCTTCATACACGCCCTCCGGGGGGTCCTCATGCTTTTTACGTGACCTTCCTCCAGTATCATCGATACTGTGTTTTCGAAGGTGAACCGAGGTCTCCCACTGCCTCGCTTACCACTCACCTTTGCTTCTTAGGATTTAAAGCGAATAAATGGAAACAATTTAAATATAATTACGGTTGCATTGAGTTCTGTCACTCAACGCAATATATCGATTCCGAGTAAAAATTAGGGAACGGAGTGTTTCTCTCTGAATACTCTTTATGCGAGCTTGAAGATGCTTAATAATTAAATACAGTTAGACACTGTGCCGCTGAGCCATCATGGCCTTATTCCATATTTATTAGTACGTAATGATATAGGCATGGGTATTATGCATTTTCCATGGGAAATTATATTTAAAATACATCGATATTTGTAGATAAACGCCGGATATTGGTTTTTAATATAACTTTAGTTAGTTTCGTGGTGCATCAGAATAATGTCTGGTTTTATACGTTATGTTTGTGGGTTATTAAGGTTGTCATGGCGTAGTGGGACAGCGTCTGACTGTAAATGCGACTGGTTGTGGGTTCGATCCCCATGGGAGGGATGGTCGGGTTTTCTAAGAATGTATTTTAGAATACCAAAAATATACGCGATTAATTCAGCTAAAAAGTCATTTTAAATCAATAAAACCACGTTAAAAACAAATATTTCCTCTTTTTATTATTACAGATTAATCTTAGTTCACCTTTTATAAGTACCACTTCAGTTGCACTAACAAAGTATGCTTAATAGTCATTCCCAGATACAATTGTCGCGATATCGCCAAATGGACTGCCAGACTTAATTAACTCTGAAATGTTGGAACTTAAAATAACTGACATTTCATAGATTTTATAGGGCACTTTAACACTGATCATTTATATCGGCTTCTGGGTCAATGGAAGTATTAAGTTAGATATTATTGTAATAGAAATACTTGTTGGTTTTATTAACCTCTAGCTTTACCCGCGATTTCGTCCGCGTGGAATTTATCAGAAAAGTTGCAATTTTAAAAGCAAACTTAGCAAAGATACTCTTTATTACTTTTTCAGCAGCTTTCTGTCAGAGAAAGTCCCGTCAAAATCGATCCAGTTTATGTTTAGAGATTAGCTGGATCAAACAGACAGCCAGACAGACCAAATTGTTATCGAAGAGAGAACTTTCACTTTCATCGATTTGTCCATACTAATATTATAAATGCAAAGTTGTATCTGTGTGTTTGGTACGCTTTAACGGCTAGACCACTTGCCTGAGTTCGATGGAACTCAGAATAAAATTAGTTGAAAATCCAGGGTCAAACATAGGCTACATTTTATCTTAAGTCTCCCTGACTGACTTGACGTTAGGTTCTTTCTACGTTCTTTATACGGTTTTTTTTTTTTTTTGTTTTAGCTTCACTATATCCCGCACACAGCAGGGTAGGCAAAGGGAACCTAGTGTTAAATCACTCCATTCCACACTTTCCACCGAATTCGGAGGCATTGCGTGTTAAGTGGCGGAACTTAACGCCGCGCTATAAAATACCGGAAAATGAAACATGAAAATCTATTTTTAATATTATTATTCTCATTAATATGACTTAAATTCACGGCAGTATTAAACAGTCAGGCACATACATAACAACAGTGTTAATAAGTTAAAAAAATTAAGATTCCGACATGTAATCATTATCAGTAGGCGTTCGTTACTTTTAAAGAACAAGGTGCTAAATCTCATATGGTCAGTGATTACACTGACAATATGGCCCTTTTATCTCTTATTACTTTATTATATACAGGTGATGAGAAATGAAAAAAAATATAATTACCATTTATATCCTAGTTAGTTCCAGTCCGAAGAATTTTATGTATAAGTTCGTATTAATTATATATTCGTTTGATGTTTTACATTTTGAATATCTACAGTCAGTTTTTTAGAATGATTTTAATTAAGTGCTGATTTGGTGGTTGTGATTTACCTTTTTTTTTGATGAGAGGAAATGTATGTAGACCACTTATGTACAAGGCAGACAGTACTATGGCATGGTGATTGTCACTACCATGGGACTCACTACAAACGTATAAAAATCTGAACGCAGCAGGATTTGAAGCTGCGCCTATTGTAAACCATCCAATAGCTCTGACCACTGAGCCGTGCATATGTTCTACTACCAGTTGCGTGAAACTTCTTATACGATTATTACAAAACTTATTTTTCTTGTTAGTTACTTTCCTATTAATTGTTCAATTTCCTCCAGTGTGTGAATGGAAATAACACTTAAATGTTAAAAGTATTAGAATAAACTTCATTGAAGCGGACTATTACTAGACTATGTAAGCAAAATAAGTAAAATCATCGAATTTTATCATTTAAATATTCGTGGACAGATACTTACTATTAAAACTCAAACGGAAATCTTTCAAATTCCTACACGAACTTATACTTGCTGCCTTATAATACGGCGCTTCCTTTGATAGCCCGCTGTTGTCGTTTTCTGGGTTCACCAGGCAAGGTGATAGCCCAGGGCATCCTCAGCTTCAATTGCACAATGTCAGAAAGTCATTCTGTAGTAGTTCCAAGATACTCAGTCTGTAGTCCTCTAGGATGCTGCCGCGAATATAAAAACAGTTATCAGTAATTAAAATAAAATAAAAGCATATATGATAGCATTAATAAAACTATATTATGTAAATCGACGCCATGGCATCGTACTGTTTAGGATTAGCGTCTAACTTTAAACTATGGTTGCAGATTCGATTCCCACACGGAGGAGTGATTATTATTAAATTATGATCATTTCTCAGCTCTATTACAACAAATCTCGATTTCTGGCGTAAAAAAGAGAGTGTCTTGCCTGTATTACCTCTCTGCCTATTTTTCTATGCGAAAAAGTCGTAAATTGAAAAAAATAACTATAAAAATCATTCCCAGAATCGCCACAGGCAGTTCTTAGTACAGACATGATTAAATACTCAACGCGAATATGCGTACGCGATTATGATGTCACATCCGTTACTCGGCGGTTCATTCATAAAACTTATAACAGTAAAGTTATTGAAATTTAAACCGTATTTAGTCGTATTAGAATATGTTTTTCTTTGTACGTTAATTCAAAGATTATTAATTATTTTTCATGACAGAACAAACGATGTATATAAATCGTCGTTTTATACGGTTGTATGTAGACAGTATTGGATGTATGTCATTTGGTTTTTGGCAATTTATTAATTTTTTTTTTTTAGGTATTGGGCTAATTAGACTAATTCTTGTAATTTTTTTGACATGGCAATATTTATTGTTCTTTCTGAATAAAAAATCTAAAAAAAATTGTAGAATTATTATAACATTTTAAATAATATTATTATGTTACACTGTTTTTTAGATATCTATGACTTCAGAGTCCGCGGTAATGTACATGTATATTTATTATCTGTTTTCAATAACTTAAATAATAAAAAAAAAAAATTATGTGTATTTTTGAATTTTTAATAGAATATCATTTATGTCATATATTTGAGGCATATTTATTTCTTTTTCTTTTTTAAATATGTTTTTTCTACACAAAAATTGTTTATATACTATATTTTTTGCATTGACTGTTAAATAAATATACCTACCTCTATCAACATAAGAAAATCTTGCAACGCAATTTTGACCCACTTCTCGCCGTCCGATTAGCTTGGAGATTTGCTCATTTGGCTGACTCTGGTGACAATACACTGTTTTCATAGCGCAAACCTGACGTCCTTGTCAGGACTACTATAGCAAAAAAAACTGTTAAACCTGTCTTTTTAGTTTTTTTAAACAATTTTGCGATTATTTCTCTGTATTATATTATTTATTTATTATTAGGGGCCAGTCGTGGCGCAGTGGCACAAGCGTGTGACTGTAAACGACTGGTTGTGGGTTCGATTTCCCACTCGGAAGTGGAAATATTTAATACCAGCGACCCGGCCACGGCTTCGCCTGCATAAACTACACTACTATATCTATTACGTATCTACATCTACCCATGTTTACGTTTAAACAACAAACTTTGCTTTTGAGCCTAAGATTTCCATTCTCTTCGCTCTGGTAGCGCGACAAAGCGCGGCGTTAAGTTCCGCCACTTAACACGCAATGCCTCCAAAATTCGAACACGCCTCGAGTGGGAATCGAACCCACAATCAGAAGTTTAGAGTCACACGCTTGTGCCAGTGCGCCACGACTGGCCCCAAAGTAGAATTATCATAATTTTATTATGTAAACCACGGCGTTGAGATCCACAACATGTAATGTCGCAATTTGAGACCGAAAGTGGAGAACGGACTGTCTTGACACTAGTTTCTCTGTGACATAGAGGGTTGCTATGTGGAAAAAAGCTTGAACTAGTAATAAAAATTATATCTTTGCAATTCATAAGGAAGTTTTTATAACAACCGTCACTTTGGCCTGTGTCATTGGATTTCCCTAAAAGGTTGTTTGGGACACCTATATATGTTTCGCTCTAACGTATTATGATATTGTAAGTGTGAAAAGAATAGATATATTATGAAGCACTCGTTTAATATTATACTACTTTGACCTTCTAACTCGATTTTGCTATGATAACCTACTGAGGATTTTTACTGATGACATAGTCTTTAGTATTTATATTACACATATATGTATATTAAATAATAATAAATCTAATATTTTTTTTTCCTTTATTTGAGCTTTGTCGCAATAATATTTTCTTTCATAATTATATCGATATTTTTATTAGATTTTTTTCTCTTAATTTTTTACTAAGTTAGACATATACCGCCATGCAACACGCAATGTTTCAATTTTAGGCGGAAATCAAGAAAAATGTCTTAACATTAGGTTCAATCTGACTTCTTCTTCTTCTAGGCATTTATTCCGGCCTAGCCAGGGTCTGCCTTCCTACTTAAACTACTCCACTTTGCGCGATCGTCAAGAAGGTTAGGTTCAATCTGACTACTGATATTACTGCTATAAAACAAACTTATTAGTCGTATATTTACAAGTTATTAAATACTTTAATATTTCTTTCAGTGAAATATGTAAACTAGAAGTTACGTAGGTATTTCCGTAAATGTATCTTATGTGTCACACAATCATAGTACGAATTAAGGCCTAACAAGATCAAAAGTATTTAAACACCAAGCAAAGTTGTAAGGCTGGCTTTATGCTAGAACTTTTGAACTTTATTTTTATAAAAAGCTTGAAGGGTAAAACTATATATATACATATATTCCTGTAGATTGTATTCACTATCTGTTAACTGCTAATAGCAATTCAATGTAAGGCCGAAAACCATTTAAATCATGTCTTCGTACAAAGCAAAAAATGCAATAAGTAATTTCTTTTGTTTAACCTATGGTGCGGCAGTTAAGTGTCTTATGAAGTGCGATGGTTTTAGGTTGAAATCTTGTTTGGGGGAATTTCCAAAATAGATTTATTTCCTTGATCGGTATATTGATTAATATGTATAAAAAATCAAAAATAATTTATAAAAACAATAAATACTTATAAATAGGTTTTACTAAAAAGTACAGAAATTATGTGATAAAATTTACGTAAATTACAAAGAAAATGAAGAAACAAATAGTGTATTTACTACAAATAAACTAAATCATGTATACGTGCATGTTTAGGTTTGGGCCATCATGGCGCAGTTGGCCACCCTGTAAAGGGAAATGCAACTGGTTGTGGGTTTGATTCTCACTCGAAAAGAAAATGATATCTAATTTATTTTAATTTCTTCTTTTTTAAGATAAAGCGTGATGTTGAGTTCCGTCACTCACAATGCAATAACTCGATTCTAGTTGGAAAATGAAGAACGAAACGAGGAGACTTGACACTAAAGTCTTACCATACTATGCGGAAAAGAGCGTGAATTTGCTACGAAAATATTGTGATAGTCCTAAAATATCTTTTGGCTCTGAAAAATTATTTTAGTTTCTTACTTGTTAATATATTACGTTGCCTGAACTTCATATATTTCAATGCCCCGACAAATCGTTTGTTTTTATATTCAAATTTTTCATGTAAATCCAAGATGGCCTAGACGTCAGTAATCACAGACCTTCAACCGGGGGCCGCGGCTTCAAACAGATTACTCGTACTTTACATACTGTAGTCCGTACTCCGTTGTGGCGCAGTGGGTAGTCTCAATATATCGGTGATTGTAGGTTTGATTACCACTTAGTATTTCACTTATAGAGAAATATTTTTTTATATAAAAATATTTATACTTCAATAGAAAAACAAATTTGCGCTTTTTCCCGCTAAATGTCAGAGAGGAGCGCTAGTGTCAAAATACTCCGTCCTACTTTCCGTTTTAAATTGATACATTGCGAGTTAAGTGGCGGATCTCAACGCCGCGCTTTGTTGCTTTGAAAAAATGCGTTTATTTTTTTACTTAACATACTAGAAACTGTAATTGATGATATTTTCTTGTCCCAATGTACCAACACGACCAAGACTATTGCATATTTGATATGCCTTCATTCTTTATTTTTAAACGAATACTAAATACTTAATTCTGACAATATATGGATAATTTATAAAAATTATCACCTTATATTTTATAACTTTCATATGTTTTCCCCTTATCTACAGTTTAACATAAAAAATACCTCTAACGGGAAACTAACTCCTTACCACCTGCTTTACTAAGTAATCTATTGATAATTTAAAAATTCTTAACCCAAATATATTAGATTAAAAGATTATTAACAAATTTCGTCACCATAAAGTTTGCATGGCAAGGAACTCATTAATTCTAATATTTATTGTTCAAATGTGTACAACGGTGACCTCAATAAAAACTAGATTCTACGCTTTTAAAGCTGTTGCTATGGGAACGGAAATTTTACGTTTAATTTTTAATACAAAAATGGCCCTATTGTTAGAAAAAATATTATTTGAATTTTTTTTTTGTTGTGTCAGGTGTTCTATAGAATAGGCATATTTTAGCAGTGTAAGTATTGAGTAAACAGAGGCGCCTCGCATTATTTTAATTCAATACCTAATATAATATATTATTTCATAAGTAAATATTGCTTGGCTAATATATATTTTTAATTGTTATCCAAAATTTGAACATTTTACGGGTAAACAGATATTATGTTGGGTAGCTGAGCTTAACGCCGCTCTTTTTTAAACTTAACTCGTTTGAGTCACTCTGTTTTCCGTCCGAAATCGGGACATTGGATGTCAAGTGACTTTGAAATTGAGTGTATTGATACTAGGTTCTCTCTGACTATCCTGCTTTGCGAAAAAAAAGCAAGAAGCTGCTTTACAACTGGTTAAATGAAATTATTTTTAAACATAAATATTAACCAGTCGAGACCCAGTGTCACAAGCGTGTGACTGTAAAACGACTGGTTGTGGGTTCGATCCCCACTCGAGGAGTGGAAATATTTAATATTTCAATTTTCTTCGCTCTGGTGTGGAGGTAAAGCGCGGCGTTAAGTTCCGCCACAAACACGCAAAGCCTCCGAATTCGGTGGTGCGTGGGGAACGGAATGGCTTAACACTAGGTTCCCTCTGCCTACCCTGCTGTGTGCGGGATACAGCGTGAAGCTAAAAAAAAATATTGACTGAGGGTTATAACTAATGATTATCATAAACTGTTAGATATATAGGAATTGTTTGAAGTTATGTCTTAGAGACATTGGCAACACTAAAATAAATACAATATCAAAACAGTTTAGGCGCAACATAAAAAAAGTTATTAAAATTAAAATAGTAATTTAAACGCAGTGAGAGATTACAGATTATACTTTTTCAAGATACACCTCGTTTAGATTACTAAGTCCAGTTGAGAATTAGCTATTTATAAGAAACGTTGTGGAGTCGGTAAATATATGTAAAAGACGATGGTTCTAGGATCGATTTACTCGGATGTTTTTTTTTTTTAATAAAGAAACTCTGTCCATGGGCTCACAGGTGCCCATGGCATTTGTTAGTATTAATTTGTATGTAGTGTGACAATTTAAAAAGCACTGAGACTTATATTTAACCTTATTATCTAATGGTGATGTCCATCACTGACCAAGTGTAAGCGTTTTCTTTTTTTTTTTTACTTATTTTACTCTGATTAAAGTAATATTAAAATTAATTTGATTTAGTTTAGGCTCACACGTGGCGTTAAGTTTTGCCCACACTTAACGTTTATTTATATGGGAGAACACAATATACCTAAGAAGACTAACTTAGCCTTATAAAGTGTAGTAACAAGTAAAATATAAAATAAATTTAGAAAACGTATAAACATTTTATACGTTAAAATATTATATTATATATTAAAGAAAAAGTTAAATTATTATATGTTATAGAATTTAAATATAAACGTATAAAAATATATTTTAATTCTAGCTAACGGTTAGAGGCCAACATGGTGCAGTGAGATAACTGTAACTGTAAACACGTTTGGTCGTGGGTTCATTCCCCATTCGGGGGAATGAGGAACGAACCCACAATCAAACCTAAGACAAAGCGCGGCATTGAATGCTCTCAAGAAATATATCGAATTCGGGCGAAATATCTACTATATTTGACATTACTGACACTCAAAGTTCTCTCTGCTCTGACTTATGAAGATTCTTTCATTTTTATAAAACAAATGAATTTAACGTTTGTTTTTTTTATTAGTTTTTTTTAGCTTCACGCTGTATCCCGCATGCAGCAGGGTAGGCAGAGGGACCCTAGTGTTAAGACACTCCGTTCCCCACTTTTTTAGTTTTAAACAATACCCATATTGTGATAAGGAAAACAATAAAATTTATGATGTTTATTTATGTATTGACTTAAAATTTACATAGAATTTATTATTATTTAATCATCAAAATCTGTGTAAATACTTAACCTTTCGTAATCTATTTGTTAACAAAAAGTCGTTCGCTTCTTTTATAAAAATAGTGTAAAAATATTAGCTAGTTTCCTAACTGAGAAAGAGAACTATTGAGAATTTTATATTATTTATCTAAAAGTAATTTAAGAAAGAAACCACTTTGATATGTATCCCATCACTTAGAAAATGATAAAGTTATTTACGGTTATTCACACACTTAAGAAATTGAACGCATGGCTTAGTGGTCTCATTGGACGGTTTCCTAGAGGCACCGGTTCGAATCTAACTGCGTTCAAATTTTAATACGTTGTCTTAAAATGTCTATCTCAACATTTTTTCATTGCGTTTATTCGTTAACACAATATTTTTTTTTTTTTAGCTTCGCGCTGTGTACCGCACTTAACAGGGTAGGCAGAGGGAACTTAGTGTTAAGACACTCCGTTCCCCACTTTAACCATAATAATTTAACAATAGCAATAATCATATGACAAGTACAATAATTTTATATAAATTAATTATATTATAGCTTCGCTTTGTCCGGTAAACGATAAGCTTTACTGTTGCTAGGCACAAGCGCTAATCCCACGGAATTTGTGACGTCGCCCATTACAGTAGAGTATTGGGTCAATCGACCTGTTTATTTTTTATATTACTGATTTTCTTGTATAGACATTATGCAGAGAAAGTTTAGTGTTTTGACACTCCGTTATCCATTTTACTGTCTAGTTTTAGGATATTATGTGTTAGGTGGTGGAGATAAACGCCGCGTCTTAAAAATATCAGAATATTAAACGAAAATGGCTAGTTACTCATTCATAATTTCTAATTTCTTTTTATTTTTGCATGTGGTGTTAACCTTCACATAGCTTTACAACAATATTACTTAAGTTAACAATGTTTGTGTTTTCTGGATTATTGTAGCCAGTCGTGGCGCAGTGGCTCGGACGTGTGACTGTAAACGACTGGTTGTGAGTTCGATTCCCACTCGAGGAGTGGAAATATTTAATATTTCCATTTCTTGCCTCTGGTATCAGAGGTAAAGAAAGGCGCGGCCTTAAGTTCCGCCACTTAACATGCAACCTCTCTGAATTCAGCAGAAAGTGGGGAACGGAGTGTCGTTTTACGTTTTTCTCTTCTAATTTTTTGTATATAAAGTAAACTTGATAGGCTTACAATTTGTATATAATTGCTTTTTATTAAACACCATGGCATACAATATTAAACAATAAATCAAACTCTTGTCCTAGCCCTGTCACGTATGAAGTAATCTTAATAATTTAAAATTCTAAATGTGTTCTTTCGTAAATTTGTCAGTATTAACCGTAAACGATTTGGCTATTATAATAAACATGTCAAGAAACAAACGTATAATAGTATGTTCATAAGTTATTAACTAAATTTAATTATTTTAAAATAAGTACGTACGTACGTACTCGTATTTTATATTTTTGTTAATTATTTTTACAAATTGACTTAAAACTTTATTATTAAGTTGTTATTTACTTAAAGTTAAAGCTTTTGTGCCATTAGTAAATTTTACAACATTTCTAGTAGAACGTAATATTGTTTTAATAAAAGTGTAAGCGTGTAGGGGCCAGTCGTGGCGCAGTGGCACAAATGTGTGACGGTAAACGACTGATTGTGGGTTTGATTCCCGCTCGAGGCGTGGAAATATTTAATAGTTCCATTTTCTTCGCTCTGGTGTCGAGGCAAAGCGCGGCGTTAAGTTCCGTCACTTAACACGCAATGCCTCCGAATTCGGCGGAAAGTGGGGAACGGAGTGTCTTAACACTAGGTTCGTTCTGCCTACCCTGCTATGTGCGGGATACAGCGTGAAGTTATAAAAAAAAAAAGAAAAAAAAAGAGTATTATTGTATCCGTTATCCCATACATATAAATTGTAGAACATGTAAATTCTCATTGTTTGTTTGTAAATCGTGAACGTGGACAATTAACAGGCGTGTGTTCTCACGCTGCGACGCGTCCTTGTAGCGATAGGCCGATAATATATTTAAACTTTATTTATATAAATAATGAAAATAGCTTTTTTATGAAATTCGTTGACTAATATACAATTTAGCTTTAATATTTTTTTTATATATATGTATGTAATCTCCTCAAAGTAATTATTTTATGTAGGCATTTATTTAGTAACTTAAGAAATGAAGAAGTCATATTAAGTATTATTAACATGAATGATACTTATATCTTTAAACACATTTATCTACGAGAGAGCTACCACATAGTAGGGTAGTCAGTGAGAGAGAGAACCTAGTGTCAAGATACTAGTTTCTGAATTTTTCGTTCAAATTTAAGATATTTGTTGACTGACGGCGGCGACTCGCGATGTACCGCCAATAGAAATCGAACCTATAATCAATCTACTGTCGCTGCCATTTTATTTTTATTAAGCCATCTCTTCTTTCTTCGAGGTTTTATTTGATGGTTCAACCAGCTGTTAATTAATCAATAATCATAATTAAAAGTTTTTTACATAATTATATAGATATTCATGCTTTTGTCGACATTACTGCTCAATCATAACAGGCCTGGCGTCACCAATCAGCCTGCAGTCCGTACATTACGCCTTCTGCCTTTTGAGTTAATTATTATAACACTCATATTCTATTCGTATCATATCTATGACTACGACTAGCGACTTGCTCACGGCTGCGCCCCCATGATTTTTCATAAAAAACTCCTTTATTTATAGCGCCTTAGAGGTGTTTTAAAAAAAATATGTAGCCTATGTTTAACTTTGCGTTATCAACTATCTTCCAGAGAAAATTCACTGAAATTGTTCAAGCGGTTTAGATATTTCATACAAACTTTCATCCTATATCCTTTATAGGATATTTTTAAAAATGGTATATTTTTAAAAAAATATAGCCCTTGTGTAACCTTCGATTTTCAACTATTTTCATTCCAAATTTCATCTAAATTGGTCCCGTAGATTAGCCATGAAAGCTTAACAAACAGAGGTAACAAACAGCAGCTTAACGGACAGACTTTCGAGTTTATAATATTAATATGGATAATAGTGTTATGTCGTCCCATTAATATTCAAACGGCCTTATGAGTTGCCATCATTGAAATTTTACTCACCTCCCATGCATTTGACAACCTTGGTCAACGTTGCTTGACGTGTAAACTATGCTAGAATGTTATGACATATTTTGTGTTATCTATATTTGATTATTGATATTGATTTATTTTAGGCCTATTTATTTATTCTTGCTTTTCCACGAACGGCAGGGTAGAGAGAATATATAAAGACAATCTATTGTCCACTTTCCACCCGAATCCAAAATATTACGTGTTAAGTAGAAATTAAAAAATAAATAAATATAATCGTTCCCTTAAGTGGGAATCGAACCTCTAATCGCGAATACAGTCAGACACTGTTCCGCTGCCCCACAATGGCCTCTCATAAGTACACCTCTACTGAAATTGTTGAAGTTGGTATAAAAACATACGTGTTTCGTATATTAATAAATAATATTTGCAGTCAAAAGTATTATTTGCAGTCAAAACAGCCAAAACAGGGAATAAATTTCCTTTTCATTTCTTAGATAAAATTAAAGCTAATAAAAACATGTTAAAATTGATAGTAATGTAACTACGCCATGTTTCTTTAAAAGGCGTAGAACGGAGAACAATGTAGCTAGCTTGTCAATAAGTTCTCATTTTATAACCCTTAAAATACGACAGATAATAAAAAAATATATACTTTTAGTTTTCGTTTTTTTTTTAGCTTCACGCTGTATCCCGCACATAGCAGGTAGGCAGAGGGAACCTAGTGTTAAGACACTCCGTTCCCCACTTTCCGCCGAATTCGGAGGCTTGCGTGTTAAGTGGCGGAACTTAACCCCGCGCTTTACCTCGACACTAGAACGAAGAAAATGGAAATATAATTTCCACTCCTCGAGTGGAAATCGAACCCACAACCAGTCCTTTACAGTCAGACGCTTGTGCCACTGGGCCACGACTGGCCACTATACTAAATACTCCTGTTTTGCTAAAAACGACCATAAAGCGCTTATTATAAGATTCTATTTAATTTACATGAAATTTTTGAGTTAGGTCACTTTAATTCTGAGGGTGATGTTATAGTTAAAAAAAAACTAAAACTATAGGTAATCAAATTAAAAAGTAAGAAAATATTTTTAGTATAGGAATAAAATATAATGAAAGATTGTTTGAACAGTGTTTGAACGATTTTTTTAATTAAATCTGCATTTTGGAAGAAAATTAGAAAAAAATCATAACAATTAATATCAAGGATTCCACATACTCATTCACACAGGTAAAATTAATATAAGGGTAGTTATAAAACATATATTATAATATTATATATTTATATAAATATAACGAAATTATATATAATTTTCAAATAATATTACATTTAACAACGAACTACTTACAAAATACATATATCTATATTAAAAATGATAAGATAACTCGTCTGTAGATAGTACTCAGTTATTTCGACACTTCGCTCATCGGCGCCGTGGCTTAGTTGGTTAAAGCGCCTGTCTAGTAAACAGGAGATCGCGAGTTCGAATCTCGCCGGGGCCTTGATGTAAAAACTGTGGATGTTTTTTTTTTATTATAATTTTTTTTTTTATTTTTAGACTTTAAGGTTCATAGCCTTTGTTATTTAACTAAGCTATCATAAATTTGTTTCCTTCTTTTATTATTTATGTTTGGTTTTTTTGTTTTAATTAATTATTTATTCTGACATTTTATTTGTTATAAAATATACGTTAAAATACATTTTTTTTTTCTTAAATATATTTTAGTTTTGTACGTAAAGTCATTAAATCATTATAAAACAAGAGTTTATTACATAAGATTTTAATTATATTTGCATTATTTTAGATTTATGATATTATTTTTTGATTTGTGGATATTATATTCGGTTATAATACATACCATGGTCTTACCATGGTCTCATGGGGCAGTGGGGCTGTGTCTGACAGTAAAGCAATGGTTCAAGGTTCGATTTCCATTAGGCGGAATGATGTGAATGATTATTTATATTTAAATGTCCATTTTTCCGCTCTGGTACCAATAACAAAGCGCGGCGTTGAGTTCCGCCCAATATTCATTGTATAGATTTCGGGCAGAAGGTTGAGGACGGAGTGTCTTGACACTAGGTTCTCTCTGATTACTTCCCTTTGTGGGAAGAAGCGTTGGGAACGAAGCGTCTTGAAATTATTTTTTCGTAAAGTTGAAGCTTTTTATTTTCCTACTTTTCGTAAATTTATTATTATTATTATTTTGAGATTAGACTTATATTAATTTTCTATGCATAGTTTGGACGGTTCCCAAGAGGCGCGGGTTCGAGTGCCACTACATTCAATTTTTTATACGTTTCTTAAAATAGTTTCCTTACTCTAAGTACATGAATAACACTTTATAATTATTCAAATAACTTTGTTTTTAATTTAAATTACTTTTAATAATATATTACTAATGTAAAGTGTCATTTTAATATATGATATAATCTTTAACAAAAGTTTTAAGAAATTATAGCTAAATATAGGTAGACGTATATAAATCAAAGTTGTGAGTCATGCGAGCTAACCTTCCCTATTGTGTTTCGTGTACTTCGTGAATTCTAGTAGCCCCTTCATTTTGAATGGCAAAGCTTATTTATGCGGTTCTATTTATATTTAAAAGCCATTATAGCTCAGTGGGACCGCGATTGACTGTAAACGCGATGGTTGTAAGTTCGATTCCTGCTCGGGGACATTATTGTATATTATTTTCTTATTACTGGGGCCTGTCGTGGCGCAGTGGCAAAAACGTGTGACTTTAAACGACTGGTTGACAGTTCGATGCCCACTCGAGGAGTGGAAATATTTAATATTTCCATTTTCTTCGCTCTGGTGTCGAGGTAAAGCGCGGTGTTAAGTTCCGCCACTTAACACGCAATGCCTCCGAATTCGGCGGAGAGTGGGGAACGGAGTGTCTTAACACTAGGTTCCCTCTGCCTACCCTGCTTTGTGCGGGATATAGCGTGAAGCTAAAAAAAATATTATTAATAATAGAAGTATCTAGTGCCTTTAGTCTTTGCTTTGTAAGATGCTAAGGTTAATCAGTTATTATTTCATACGTCAGTAAAGGGCTACCTGTTGTATAACCTTGTATTACATTGTTATTAATAGTAGAGACTTAGATATTTGTTGACGTCTAAATACGAGTAGAGGTTTATATAGGAGCTTTAAAAGTATTATTATTATATTTTTGTAAGGTTTTATAAGCTTTTATTTTATCTTTCTAATAATCCAGGAAAGAACTACTATTTAAATTTGTACATTTGTTTTAATATTTTTCAGTGGCAAACGTTTTTAGATTTTTTTCGAAATGCAAGTGCAATTACTACGTCTTAAAACTCATGAATTCGTGGAAAAAGTAGATAAAGAAGAAAATTTCTAACAAAAAGTCTCGCTCTAGCTTCCCCTGTACGAGCGAAACATTTAGCTGAAAATGTTATTTCTATAATTATTCATTTATTCATTTTAAATTACTACATACGTGTGTTTATATTATTAAATTGTATACATACACTTTTTATAATATTATGTACCATATTCATATGGTATATTTTTTTAGGTAATATTTATCATTTAAGTGCGTCAGCTTAATCAATTAGGCTCAATTACACCAATTATGAATTAATTAAAACTATAATTGCTTTAATTATGTTTATTTTGTATTTTTTTATAGTTTAATACTTTACCAGCATGTGGCAGTTCAGGTAGAGAGAACTAAGTGTTGAGACACTCCGCTTATAATATTTAACTTTCTTCTAACCTTTACCAATACAAGATTGATTCCCTTTAGAATAGATCTCTTTTGTTGTTAAAAAACGGGCCAGTCGTGGCGCAGAGGCACAAAGACAGTAAAGGAACTGGTTGTGGGTTCAATTCCCACTCGAGGAGTGGAAATATTTATTATTTCCATTTTCTTCCCTCTGGTGTCTGGGTTCCGCCATTTAACACTCAATGCCTCTGAATTCAGCGTAAAGTGGAGACGGAGTGTCTAAACACTACGTTCCTTTTGCCTATCCTGCTGTGTGCGGGATACAGTGAAGCCAAAAAAATCATAACAATGCAATGTCAATTGTATTTTTTTAAAACAAGAATATTTTATTTTCATCAAGCTCAACGATAAGTTGTGCTGCTCGCCACGCAATATCTTGAATGTCTTAACACTAGTTTCTATTTGACTGCCTTGCTATGCACGGAAAAGGTTTATGTTAAAAATCTACCATATTTACAACTACTACTACTACTGCTACTGCTGCTGCGGCTGCTTCTGCTGCTGCTTCTGCTGCTGTTACTGCTACTTCTTCTTCATCTTCTATACTAATATAATAAAGAGGTAAAGTTTGTAACTTTGTTTGTAAGGGCTAAACTTCGGAAATACTGAACCGATCATTATTTTTTTCACAATTAGTAAGCTACATTATTCAGGAATGCTATAGGCTATATTTCATTATGATTGAATAGATTGTTCAGAAAGTCTTAAAGGGGCTCAAATAGGATAAAAGGCGGTAGTAAAATATAAAATTACATTTTTAGTAAATTAATTATCCATTTTGAATTATTATATAATTAATGTATATGTATTTACCTAAAAATAAAATAATTACATTTAAATATTTTATTTCATGTCGGCGTATATGTATAATGAATCTAAATTGTTAATTAAATGATTATCATATATTTTATTATTATAAAATTTGTACTTGAAAATAATATCTTGTTCATTTAAATTTATTATTATTTTTTTAAAGTTTTAAGTACGTGTTTGTTTTTTTTTACGCTGTTATTAGCTTTACCTGTATCTAGGCCGTCGTGGCGAAGTGCGATTGGTTGTGGGTTCGATTCCCGCTTGTGGAAATCATTATATTTATTTAAATTATTTTTATTTATTCGCTCTGGTACTTATCACATAGCGCGGCGGTTGAGTTTCACCATTATACACGCAAAATGACTTTTTATATTGAGTGATGGATATACATGGAGCCAGTCGTGGCGCAGTGGCACAAGCGTGTGATTGTAAACGACTGGTTGTGGGTTCGATTTCCACTCGAGGTGTGGGAATATTTAATATGCATTTTCTTCGCTCTATTGTCGAGGCAAAGCGCAGCGTTAAGTTCCGCCACTTAACACGCAATGTCTCCGAATTCGGCGGATAGCGGGGTACGAATTGTCTTAACAGTAGGTTCCCTCTGCCTACCCTGCTGTGTACGGGATACAGCCTGAAGCTAAAAAAATATATAGGTACATGGTTCCCGCTTCTTCTAGTGCATAGTAGGGTAGGTAAAGAGTACCTAGTGCCAAGACACTCCGTTCTCTGTTTCTGTCCAAATTCGAGAGATTGTAGCTTGATGGATTATGATAATAACTTACGTATAAATCATTCTTTCAGTGAAGATTGAATTCATAACCATTTATTATTTTATACCATACTTCTAATATTATGAATGTGCAAGTCTGGTCTATCTGTCTGATTGTCCCTCTGTCTATCTGTCTTCTACGGAGATATTCCGGCCCGATTTGAAGCCACTAAAGGGTTGACGTATGAGATAAAAGTTTGTACAAAAAATATAACAAACCACTTGACTAATATTGACGTATTTTCCAATGAAAACAATTGATAACGCAAGGTCAAACTTAGGCTACCTATTTTTTTTGAAAAACCAACCTCTAAAGGTCTTAAATAGGAGATGGAAATAATATTTCACGTGGGTGAAGCCGCGGGCAGTCGCTAATTATGAATTACTTGGTTGCGTGTCAGTGACTTGGTCAGTAATGCAAAAAGTCAAGAAGTTCAGCTACCGATGTTGCTGTAATGATACGTAGGTGTTACCAGTTCATAATAAATTAAATTTATATCATCCTTCCATGTTCATTTAAATGGGCTTAGCGTAAAATGCTATAATAACTGTTTGTCGATTTCTTGAATTTAGTCCTCACTAAATTTAGACCTAAATCCATACTTATATTATAAATAGGAAAATCTGTGTGTTTGTCTGTCACGCTTTCACGGCTAATCTACAGGTCCGATTTGGATGAAATTTAGAATGAAAGTAGTAAACTGACTGGGTCTAACATAGGCTACTTACTTTTTCAAAAATCAACATGTAATGGATTGAAATAGGGGATGAACGTTTATATGAAAAACCTAAACCGCTTCACCGATTGTAATGAATTTTGGAATAGATATAGTTGATAATCTAAGGTTAAACATAGGCTACTTTATTTTTAAAAATCCACCCCCGAGGGTTGCAATATAACGAAACAATTAGGCAGTCCACGCGGCGAAGCCGCGAGCGGGTCGCTAGTTATAAATAAATCATACTAGTAATTGAGTTGACGCGTAATATACTGGTTGCCCTTAGTAATCTGTTGGGTAAATTTGTATAAAATTGATTTAAATATTATTAAACAATTTCTATTTAAATGAATTTATAGATTTGTAATGCAATATGGCAAAAAAATATTGTTTTTTTTGCATTCCTTCTACATTTTTATCTTGACTGGGTCAGACGGGGCATTCCCCGTGTTTTTAATTTTCAAAAAACGATTTACAAAGAATTCTGCATAGATTAACGTAATAAAAATTATATTTATAAGAATAAAAGGCCCCTATTATCTACACTAGAAAAAATTAGTACCACGTTAGTTACTTACTAATTCTTTAAGAATTAAAAATGAATAAATAAGAAATATCCAAATAAATATACATTTTTCTTATAGCAGGTAGGACCTACTGTCAAGACACTTCGTTTTCGATTTCCGCCCGAACTCGGAACATTGCATATTGAGTGGCTGAACTTAACGCCGCACTTTGTTTTACATACACATATAAAACATTATTTAAGCAATGCAATTTTATATATATTTAATATTTCCATTTTCTTCGCTCTGGTGTCTTGGCAAAGCTCGGCGTTAAGTTCCGCCACTTAATACACAATGCCTTTAGATTCAGCGGAAAGTGGGGAACGGAGTGTCTTAACACTCCGTTTCAGGTTCCGTTTGCCTACCTTGCTGTATGCGGGATACAGCGTGAAGCTAAATAAAAAAAAAAGAAAATTATATTAAGAAAGCAACTGAAGTACAGTTTATTACAAATACAAGAACTTTAGATATGTATCGGTATAATCGTAAATACCTAGTTTGTATCTTCAGCTTCAGTTACATTAAATTTAATGTTTCTAATCACATCATCTTTGCAATGCCGTTACTACTATAAAGTATTGTATAATGGCTTTAAGAAGACTTCTATTCTATACTAGAGTTGTAGGTTGGTTGTCAAGCGGCTTGGTTTAAAGATATATTTATTTCATTTAAAGTGTAAATGTAAAGACCGTCGTGGCGCAGTGGAATAGCATCCGCTTACAAAACGCGATTGTTGTGATCTCGATCTCCGTTTGGAAGAATGATTATATTTAAGTAATTTTCATTTCCCCGTTCTTTTACTCAGCAGACAATGTCTCAAAAAGGGCATGAGAAGAACGGAGTGTCTTGGCACTTGTTCTTCGCTATCCTTACTGCAAATATCCCAATATATTTATTTTTAAGGATTCTTTTGCATTTTTCACCGTTTTTTTTCAAAGAACATAAAGATTATTTTCGATTAATTTAAGATATAAATTACATATTGAATGTTTACTGACTGAACACATTTTTTTAAATATCATTAATATATCATTACATGTCCTGCTATTTTTTTAATATATATAATAATAACTTTAAGTAATAATAACCAACGAATCTATCATTCCTATCCATCAACTACACCAAAAAAAATATATAAAAAAACCCATATGCTTATAAAAAAGTTACATTTAAAACCTAATTTTAATAACCGTTTGATAATAATTTTATCTATGTATAAAATCTAAATAGATTGTAAAGTTCAAGCCGACTGACTTTTCCACCTGTAACTGCGCTCATAACGAACAATGTTAGTCGACCAAAAAATT
This sequence comes from Dryas iulia moderata, assembly GCA_019049465.1. Lineage (NCBI taxonomy): Eukaryota > Metazoa > Arthropoda > Insecta > Lepidoptera > Nymphalidae > Dryas > Dryas iulia. The sequence goes on from CM032426.1 coordinate 11,440,831, forward strand.
GTCTTATTACACTTAAACATGGCTGGTGAGCTTTCGTCGGCTCAGTTAATGAATAAACATAAATGAATATCATTTTTTGTCTTTAATATTAATTTCTTTGGCGGATATGCTAGGGAATATTTAAAGTTTACCCTGAGAACTTTTTTAATTGGTTAATCTGTTGTTTTATTTTGTTACAGGTATGCTATGGTCTGGTTGGCTGGTATGTTAAATATGGCTTTAGGATGTTTTTTTAATAGTAGGGGAAGTAGAGAGAACTTAGTGGCAAGACACTCCGTTCTCTATTTCTTCTCACATTCATAGTATATAGTATAGTTCTTGCAAAGTAGGCTGTTATCGGCGGTCGGTATACATAATCTGATGATATTCATCCAGTATTATTAAAACTGTATCCTCAAAGGTTAATCTAGAAAAACACTATATAAAAAAAATTGAATATAATTTTAAACCTTTTATACTCGTATGTTGTTCACACATTTAGAATATGAAAAACATTTTAGAAAATGTATAAAAATTTGAACGCAACGGGACTCGAACCCGCGCCATTTAGAAACCTTTCAAGTAAATTCAAGTCATGGCTAAGCGGTCCACGGCTAATAAATGGTTAATGATTGTTTTTCATATCGATTTACTTATAATTTAATGTGTAATTTATGACCCATGATCAAATCAAATAAAGCTATTGTGCCGCAGTGATGCAGCATCTGACCGTCTACGCGATAGATTGTGAGTTCGATTCCCAATCTAGGGAATTATCTTATTCCAATTATTTTGATTTCTTCACCCTGGTACAAGACAGACAAAGTGCGGCGTTAAGTTCCACGAACACGGAATGTTAAAATTTTCCAGGAGGTGGAGAAAGGAGTGACTTAACACTACCTAGTGTTCTCTTTCGTTTGACTACCCTGCTATGAGGGAAAAAGCGTAAAGCTGCATTTTTTTACTACTAAACTTGCATATACTTAAGAAAAACAGTTCTATTGTCTTATAAGACGTACAAGATTTCATATTTATATCATCCTAGTGGCTAGTCGTGGCCCAGTGGCACAAGCGTGTGACTGTAAACGACTGGTTGTGGGTTCGATTCCCACTCGAGGAGTGGAAATATTTAATATTTCCATTTTCTTTGCTCTGGTGTCGAGGTAAACCGCGGCGTTAAGATCCGCCACTTAACACGCAATGCCTCCGAATTCGGCGGAAAGTGGGGAACGTAGTGTCTTAACACTAGGTTCCCTCTGCCTACCCTGCTGTGTGCGGGATACAGCGTGAAGCTAAAAAAAAAGATTTCATATTCATTATTACCAGCACTATTTTGGTAAGCAGTTTATCAAAGCTGCATATGTATGTATGTATGTATGCACTTATTTAAATTGTTAATTATTTCAATATATGCCTCTGCTTTTACATTTCCTTCTCTAATAAAAATCTATTAAACAAACACTTTAATTAGAGTGTAGTGGGTTCATATACATAATAGCTGTTCGTAACTTTTGATTGTAGTTTCATATGAGATAATAACGTTTCCTTGTGTTAACAGTCAAGCTCATGCATCGTTTAATACTTGTCTATTGAAATTAATTATTCGTTTTTTTTTGTTATTTTTCTCTCTTGTTATGATTATATTAGTGATTTGTTACTCTATTTTTATATAGATAATAAGAAATTGGTAATTGGTTGACGGAACGTAACGCCGCAATATGGAAATAATAATAATAATAAACCCGCAGGGCAGCTTGTGGCGAGCTGTTGGGGAGTGGCGACCCCACGGACCTGAAACCTCCAGAGGGGAATTGACATTTATCCCCCGCCTCTGGCTTGCCTTCGTTGGCTGGCAGAGTGGAGCGCAAGAGTTATATGCTCGGAAGGGTGGAAGTGCTCAATCTGCGTAATAGCGGGGAAACCCGCTCTCGAGCTTGCTCGTGATGGTCAAACCGGTGCACACCTCTCTACACTCTTAGCCGACCACGCCGGTGTTGCGCCCGAGGCATTACGCCGCTTTGTGGGGGCCCATCTAGTGGGAGGCGAGTCACCGTCCGTCAACCATTCAATTTGATACTATTGAAATGGCGGACGTCCGTTAGTCTCACTCAATAGTCCAGTACTCAATCCATCCAAACTCCATTCCATAGTCCTAGTTTAGTTTTCCACATTTTCTATAGTTTCTACGCATTAGCCGGTGACCATCTCTGGGCAATTTACTTTGGTTACTCAGAGATGGATCCCGGCTGATGCGTCACAGTAAAACATTTTATTATCTCTAAGGGGCCTCTACGTGTTGGACCTGTGTCCCCACGCAAGCCTTCCAAAGGACCGGGTTCTTTTGAACCCGAGTTATCCTAAAGGAGATATATAATAATAATAATAATAGCCATTTATTCCACATTCAAGGTACAAATAAAATTAAAATTAAAAGTTGTTAGTTGCATTAGTTAGTTTTCTTAAATTAATGTTAGTGATAAGAATTATGTTAGTAATATTTAACAGATTTCTTGAATATGGATCCCTTCTTGGGTAAAGGCCTCCTCCATTCTTTTCCATTTATTCCTGTCCTTGCCCGATCTTAACCAGTCTTTCCCTGCTATCTGTATTATATCATCAGCCCACCTTCTTATCGGTCTACCGATGTTTCTCTTACCGCTTGGGCCCTTCCAACGCGTGGTCTCTATAGTCCATCTTCTGTCCGAATATCGTGAGATGTGTCCAGCCCACCTCCATTTCTGTGTGAGTGCATGTTTGAGAGCGTCAGTAATTTTTGTTTTTTGCCTAATAACTTTGTTCTTTACTTTTTCTACTTTTCTTATATTTAAAATATGGTAATAAGGCATCGGAAATCGAATCTATGAATATTGCGCTACGATATTAAAACTTAAGGTACCTAAAGATATTTGTTGTAAAACATTTTTAAAAAATGCAGCTACTTGCTATTTCCCGTTAATCGGGGTAGTAGAAACCTAGTTGAAACCTTGTAATCGAGGAACCTAGAATACTCCTAGAATACCAATAAAAAACTAAGAACATTTTTCAATTCAGGTACATGATAGTGTAATGCTTACTTTTAATATAACTGGTTTTTGTTTTGACGTGTTAAGTGGCGGAACTTAACGCCGCGCTTTACCTCGACACCAGAGCGAAGAAAAATGGAAATATTAAATATTTCCACTCCTCGAGTGGGAATCGAACCCACAACCAGTCGTTTACAGTCACACGCTTGTGCCACTGGGCCACGACTGGCCACACTTTTAACTGAAATATAAAAATCTTTGTAACAATGAGGGCAAAATACTTTTCTCTTACGTTCGTTATTAGTTCTTAGGACAAATATAACTAACAATCTAATAAACTAGGACAATTCTAAAAAGTATTTTAAAATAATTTAATATATATAGCTTCACGCTATATCCCGCACACAGCAGGGTAGGCAGAGGGAACCTAATGTTAAGACACTCCGTTCCCCACTTTCCGCCGAATTTTTTTATAAAAAAAAAGTTAATGATTTTATAACTTATTTGAATAACCTCTATACTACTAAGTACTAAATCACTAACTATAAAAAATATATAAATAAAAAAAAATGCAAAAATAATCTCCGACCCTGCCAGGATTCGAACCTGGAATCTTCTGATCCGTAGTCAGACGCGTTATCCGTTGCGCCACAGGGCCACTGTCGAGATGTAGAGCGAGAGCAAACATACGTAACACTTGGCTCTGTTTGGTATATTTTTAGAATTCGTTTACTAAGACTTAGCTGTGGGAGATAAGAAAATTACAGTTTAAGATAATTTTACTGAATTTCGTGTTATAATGATTCAGTTGATTATTGTCGATGGTTGTAGGTTCGATATTTACTCAGTAACATTATAATATTATTAAATTAATTTACATGCTTTTATTTTTATTTGTCGTGACGTAGTGAGATAGCGTCTGACTTTTTGTTTTCCTGGAGTTAAGTTTTTTTTTTTTTTTTTGGAATGAAGGAGGCGAACGAGCTGAAGGCCCACCTGGTGTTAAGTGGTTACCTTCGCCCATAGACATCCACAACATTCAAGTTATGGATGCGTTGCCAGCCTTGGGGATGTAGGATAGCAGGAGGGAGGAAGGATGGGAATGGGTCGGAATAGGGAGAGCTGGCTTACATGCCATCGAACCGGAACACATCCTAAGATATTTGGCGGTTCGTCTTTGACACGATAGTGGTCGCGAGCCAGTCGGAGAACGAATCTCCTACCACCAAGCAAAAAGTTCCGCTACTCTACGCAAAATGCGAGATTTCGGCCAGAAAGTGAAGAACGGAGGCTCTTGACCTCCCTGCTGTCTGTTTCCCCAGTCTAATAAGCTAAAGGGAGGCGTTAGGTTCAGCCAACTAATATAAAAAATATCCTTGCGGAATATGGAGAAACTATTACAACAATAGTTGAATAATTTTTGTACTTCGCTATGCGGAAGGTACCTTAATGGTAAAAAAATGTATTTTATTAGCATAGTTTATTTTTATACTTTATTAAGTGTAAATGAACTTTTGATTTAGTCAATAAAAAAGTATCTTTAGATTTAATGCCTACTAGCAAAAAATATTTGAATACATGATTTTTGTCAATTTTTATTCATAAATAACGTAAAGATATGTATATGGTATCATAGTTCAGTGGAACGAATGGCCCTGGATTCGATCCACTCGATGGAATTGTATATAAACATTTAAATTATTTTCATTTTCCTGCTGACGAATCTGATAAGATAGATCGCAGCATTGAGTTACACCACTTAAGCTGAGAACGAAGTGTCTGGACACTACATTCTCTCTACTATTACTATTCTACTATATTTAGTTATATTATAATATACATACAAATTTCTTAACAACATGCAAGATTTCAGCAAAATTTCCACATTTTCACACAAAACTTAACGACTTTACACACAATGATGATGATTGTCAAACCAAATTTCACACAGGAAATCTTTAGCCTGTGAATCATAACTGCCTCTTAATTGTGCCCAGCTCGTTATAACGTCCAAATAGCCGTCATTTTGTGCTAAGAACCCAATTAAAGCCGAAAAGTTAGTTCACAGTAGTTTGACTGGCTACGACAAATCAACGGTGGTTACCCTGCGGAACATCAATAAGCACTCGCTCACCAAATATGAGTAAAATGTAATATCTCCAAGTCAATCTATACAGTGCGGTAAGCGTGACGTCTAGCTTAGGTGAATCAGGTGGGTTTAATTTGGGGCCTGTTTTGAATTTATATTAAATAAAATTTTATTTTTGGTAAACGTCTAAATATTTCAACGAAAATACCTATATAAAAATCAAAATCAATAAGTATAAAGTCTGCTTTATACGCGTGATGCATGTCTTAGCAGTCATATTGCTTGGACGGTTTCTATGAGCGCGGGTTCGAATCAGGTTTTCTGAAAATGTTTTTTTACATCTTAATTGTATGGATAACAGAATTAAAATATAAAAATAAGTTTATATTCTTTATTGCTTTACATGTTGCGGTCTGAACTAAATTATAAGAGCAAATTTAGATTAAAAAATATAAGAGCATGGAAAACTCATTCTATTTTATATCTAACATTTATCTAATATATATTTTTTTATTACATATTATTTACTAAGTTTGATAACCCCTGTTTCTAAGAAACGGTGAGAACCGTCCAATTACCGATGGCCCTAATTTAATTATAAACGTTACACGTCATGTGCTCGGGGATCATCTACAAAGAACGTTTTTAGGGAAAATTTCTAATTATTAATATATTCACATTGAATTTTTGATGATAAGCCTTCGTGTTGGATATAAATAACTGTCGAATTTACAGGTGCCATCAAACGTATCGTTTGTTTTAATTGGGTTCACATTAACTGGTATAAATTTATCTGTCATATATAAATAACGTTTATATTATATTCATAAGAAATAATAATATGATATAGAATAAAATAATGGCGCAGGGGTACAAAGTGTGACTGTAAGTGCGATTGGATATGGGTACGATTTCGAATTGAAGAGTGGGAATATTTAATATTTCGGCTTTCTTCGCTCTGGTGTCGAGCGGAGTTAAGTTCCGCCACTTAACATGCAATGCCTCCAGAAAATGAGGAACGGAGTGTCTTAACACTAGGTTCCCTTTGCCTACCCTGCTGTGTGTGGGATACAGCGTAAAACTGTAAATAAAATAAAATACATAAATCTTAACATAAGTCAGAATTTAAATGTTGTAGTGTTTTTGCGATACATTTCAATATTTTATTTTATTTTCTATATGCGTTTTTTAAATTATTATTAATTGAATAGTTCAGTTTACTCATTCATTTAAAACACAGTTTTTATACGCTTTTTCTCGCATAGCACAAGCAGAATAAAAATACATTCTAGCCAATACATTCTCCACTTTTTGACCCAATCCGAGCTGAATAATGATACTTATTTATAAATAATCATTCCTCAGATTAAATATTGAACGCATACCGATCGCGTTAAAAATCAGACGTTTCCTCCTAATGCGCCATGATAGCCTTAACTTAAACAAATTAAGGTAAAACGTTATAATTTTTTTGAAAAGTCTCCATCGTCTTTCAGTATTGTTATAATCAACAAAAAAACGAGTACTATTAACACTACGTTTGAAAATCCTTGAAAAATTCGTAGGTGGTCTACCTTCCAGTATTTCTAGCTTTTCCAATACGTTATAAAGAGAAAAACGCAAAATAAATACGTCTCAAAAACATTTGTTTTGACGTAACTGACCTACAAAACGGCGAAATGTAAACTATTGTGGCGAGGACGGCTGCCCGTTTTCTTCAATATATTTACTTTGAGAGTAGCCGAAGTAGTAAATCGGTTTACAGCTACGTTGATATGTAACGTACAAACAAGGTGTTTTACGATTTTGCCTTATATAAAAGAAAAGTTTTGGATTGCTCTAACAGTTCTTTTATTGTAAAAAAGTGACAAACTTTTTTTGTAGGTTTAAGCTTTTTCGTATATATCTTGCCATATGCAAAGTAAACAGGGCGAATTTAGTGTCAAGACATTTCATTTTCCTCTTACCATGTCAATTTGTTTGTAGAGTAGTGAAACTTAACTCCGTTCTTTGTTTTATTAGGGCAGAGAAATTAAAATACTTCTATCTATCACATATATATTCATTAATATTATGCCTTTACTCCCTAATTTTCAACTATGTTTTCTTTTTTTATGTAGGTATGATTTTATTCTGTCGTACATCATCTGACTGTAAACGCAATTGGTTGTGTATTCGATTCCCACGTATGGAAGCAATTATATTTTTGATTTTTTTATTTCGCTTTCCGCTCCACTTTGTTAAGTGGAGCGGAACATCTCATGCAATGTCTCATTTTCGATAAGTAGAGAACAAAATGCCATTACACTCTCTGCTGTGCCATAATAACCGTCTAGCTGATTTATTTAAATTATTAATATCTCTACTTTTAACATTTTCAAGTATTATTCATATCATACTTAAGAAATTAATAAAAAAAACATTTTTAAAAAACGTTTAAATATTTGAACACACGAGCAGGATTTGAACCCGCGCCGCTTGAAAACCGTCCCAGCGCCTTAACCGGTAAGCCGTGTGTTCTACTACCAGCTGCGTCTTTTTGTACATCGTCGTATTTTTATACGTTTACTAAAAACGTATTTTTCAATATGAACCTTGTCAATCGTACTTAAAGCCAAACTAGTTAAGTAAATAAATTTTTATAACATCTTATGAACCCCTGACCACCTCTAAACTTTACAACTACACCACCAGACAACCTGCAAAAGTAATTCAGTTTATTTTTCATTATGAGAATCTCCAGAATGAAGTTGGTTAAGTCTCTGTTGGAAATACAAATTAAAATGCGAGTAGTAACAGGCTGTTAGCAGTCGAGTGCTAGCCGGAAGCCAGAACGCTCTACGACCGGCCGAGTCGACGGACCGAATTCTGGAATTATACTTATGTAAAATGTTTATTTTCATGTAGTTTATGTACTGAAATTTTGTAGTTTTTTAGGTATAAATTAATTTAGTAAGTTATTGAGATATTTATTTATGTATTTTTTTGGAAAGTATGTTGAATAGAAGTTGTAATATTGAAGCATATTACAATTTCATATTTTTTTTCTTTATTGGGTTACTATATGTATGTTGAAAATCATATGAAAGTTTTGTACCTACAACCAACGTAAACCAGTCTAGATCTCTTCAGAACAGTCATTAAATTAACGATCAATGTCAGATATGTCTGTTTATCCAAAAACCTTGTTTTATCAAATAATCGTTATAGCCTTAAGAGGCCATCGTAACGCAGTGGGATAGGGACTGTAACTAATATGGTTGTGGGTTCGATTTCCACAGTAACGAATGATTGTATTTACGAACAAGATTTTTCTTTGTACGCCAATAAATTTCAAATCAGGGTCAAAAACGGAGACCGGAATGTCTGAACGACGTGAAAAAACCGAAAAGAAAAAAAAAATAAATACATCTAAACATAAAAAAAAAATTTTCAAGTTTTAAACATACAATATAGGTTGATTTTTGATTCCGCTATACAAAATATGTTTTCTGCATATTTTTTAACATTATAACAATATAATTTTATAACTTTCTTTGAACCACAGTTCTCTTATCGAAGCTATTTGAAGCTATTAAAATTGTAATAAATATATACATATGTTTTGTTCTTCTGGCGCCTAATAATGTGTATAAGTTAGCTTCTATTGAAAACTAGTGACCCGCTCGCGACTTCGCCTGCGTTAGCTACACAACTATAACTATTTTACCTTTTTACGAGCCTGCGTTCTGTAATAAATTACAAACTTAAACTTTTAATTTAATTTGTGTTTTTTTTTATTTATGAATGGTTTGAAATAAAATAAACATTAAATGTTAAAATAAGCTCACCAAAATATAAAAATCAAAACTGTATTTCTATCGGTTATACTGTTTCAGAGATTAGCGTGCACAAACATACAGACAAACAGAATAAATATTAGAAAACATTGTTTTGCGTTCCATTTCATTGATAAACTCCCTCAATAATATTTTTTCTTATATATCTTTCATGTACAGACATACATTTTTATAATATGTATAGAATGAGTGGGTATTCCGCAATAAGAAATCCTTCATTGTAATTTATTAAGAACAAATTACTGCTTTTATATTGAAAGTGGGATTAAAAACCTATTCAATCGTCCAACGGTTTTAACATTAAATTTTAGACGTAGTCAAATTAAAACGTCTATATTTTGTTATTTTCACGTACAAATGTGTTTTAGATAGGTAATTCATATCTACTTATTTTTTATTAGTCTACGCTTTGATCTGTTGAATTAATTTGTTTTTTTGTTTGAGTTTACTAGTATACGTTATTATAATTGCCGAAAATCGTATATAAGTTTAAGTATTCTACCAATTTCAGTGGCTAGATGGACAAGGGCCGTAGGGTGCATAGGAAAAAAAAAATCTCTCTTTTTAAAACTCAGGTTTGAGTGCCCTCCGAGCTATGGGGACTAATGCCCAATATCAATAATCGATCCTAATCCAAAAATTGCTACCTTAGATCGGTCTAGCAATCTATTTTTTGAATAAAGCTTCCCAATAGCATATTCAATCTTAGTGTCAAGCAGTCCGTCCCCCACTTAATCAAGTTAATACCTAAACTTATATAGAAATAACTTAAATTGTTTGATTGATTGATTTTTTAATCATCTCTCATAATTTTTAGGTTCTCTACTAAAGATTTTTTTTTTCGCACACAGCAGGGTATTCAGAGCGAACCTAGTGTTAAGACACTCCGTTCCCAACTTTTCGCCAAATTCGGAGGCATTGCGTGTTAAGTGGCGAAACTTAACGCCGCGCTTTTACCTCGACACCAGAGCGAACAAAAAGGAAATATTAAATATTCCCACTCCTCGAGTGGGAATCGAACTCACAACCAGTCGCTTTACAGTCACACTTTGTACCTCTGTGCCACAACTGGCCCCAAATTGAAAATAATTTTGATTTTTGAATAAAAAGATTAAAATATTTCTAATTTTTACACATATTTTTATTATAATCTGACTAAAAAAAATAACTAAGTTTGAAAGTTAAAAAGCGCAGAACTAGCTACAGCTCTTTCTGGCTTTCTTCTATAATAATGTAATAACTAATACACTTTCACGAAACATATCGCAACTTGTGTCTCTAAATTTCGACATAACTGCCTATTGTAGTCGCGAGTTGACTTTTTAAATGTATTTAAGCAGAAATTGTCATAGACAATAGGGTCTGTTATAATTTATAATACACACGTTTCTTTGGACCAAGCAATATACAATGAATATATGTATATGTACCTATATATGTAAATATATGTGTATGTGGGTATGTTACAAATATTCTTTTTCAAACATTTTTATATTTTGAAATAACCATTAAAATATTTTAACAATAATCAAATTGATTGAGGTCAGTCTTGACACAGAGCACAAAGTGTGACTGTAACCCGCAGTGCCTCCAGAATTCGGCGAATAATGTAGAACGCAGTGTCTTAACACTAGGTTACCTGCCTACCATGGTTTGTGGGATATAACGTGAGGCTAAAAAAGATATCAAATTATATCACAAGGACACAAATAGCTTAGATCACAAAAGGTAGGTTAATTAAAGAATTTTATTTAGGTATATAAATACCCGAAAACACTTTCAGTTTAAAAGCTTTTTATAAAAGTTATAAAGTTAAAGACTTGTAAAATTTAATACATTAAAAGTGTATGTGGATTGAATGTATATCAAATGAATAGAATAAATATTACACATACTCCCATATTTCAACATCACTCTTTTTCCTGCATAGCAGACGGAACTTAGTGTTAAGACACTCCGATCTTAACTCTCTGCCTGTATTCGGAACAGTGTATTGAGTCGCGGAACTAAACGCCGCGCTTTGATATCACCAGAGTTGATAAAGTTTGTCTAAAGGGGGAATCGAACCTACGACCAAAGCCTACACGCTTTTTAATAGCCATAAATCATTAAGTTCTTATTCCACTATGATACTAATAAATATTAAATATACACTTACAATACACTTTCTTGTCCGTCATTGTATTAACGAGCATCAATGTGATATAGTACATACAAATAGACCAGCTCAAACTTTTGGCAAACAATCTGGGTCAATTTTTCAGCATTCAGCAAGGAAATTAATAAAAAACTAAACGTGGCCTCGGCTATTCTTACGTAATATAAATATTGAAAGATTCGAGTAATTTGCTTTTGGATAAAGTTTATTGTGAATGTGTAAATATTTTAATACTTTGAGGCAGTTGTGGCGTAGTGGGACAGCGTCTGACTGTAAACATGTAGTGGGTTCGACTTTCGCTCGAAGAATGACTTATATATTATTTACAAGTCCCTGTTTCCCTAACTAAGACAAAGCGCAGCGTTCAGTTGCGGCAATGTCTAGACTTTGAAAGTAAAGTGGAAAATGGACTGTTTTGATACAAGTTTCTGACTATCCTGCTATGAGGGATGGGGAAATGATAATAATATACAACCATACGCCCAAGTAGAAATCGAACTTAGAACGATTACAGTGAAACGCTGTCCAACCACACCATGACGGCATCAAAACACAATCCTTTCTCACTTTTTTTCCGTCTTTATCACTTTTCCCAATTAATCTTCTGCGTGTATTCTCCATACAACATGACATTAGTGAAGTAATAAGCAGTCAACTTGCAACGTTCGAAGCGCCGTAACTAAAAAATCAGAACTGTCATATAACTAGTGCTGCCTACCTCCCAAAATAAAAGACCTTTTTAAACTTGAAAAAAAAATACCAAATAATTTTTATTGTTAAAATTCAACATATGTATAAAATATACATACATAATATGTAATACGGAACCAAATTAACTATCGGCGTCACGACGAACACAAGCCATTATCGCAAATTTAAAATAGTCGTAATTCCTCGTTTCACTAGTTCAAGGGCAGACGGACCGAAAAAAATTTCGCTTTCCCCGATAATAACGTAGGCGTGCGACGTCATTGTGTTAACATTGATATGAGCGAATTATTCCCCTGCTTTTTTTGTATATAACTATTGTATATATACTTTTTTATAGCTTCACGCTGTATCCCGCACATAGCAGGCTAGGCAGAGGGAACCTAGTCTTAAGACACTCCGTTTCCCACATACCGCTCAATTTTCGGAGGCATTGCGTGTTAACACCGCGCTTTGCCTCGTCACCAGAGCGAAGAAAATGGAAATATAATTTCCACTCCTCGAGTGGGAATCGAACCTACAGTCGCTTTACAATGACACTTTGTGCCTCTGCGCCACGACTGACCCCAATATAATGTTTATATGTACGTTGATACGAACTAGGATATTTGTTTATAATTGTACTATATAATTTTAAGAGTAGTGTGATGATGTCTGATTGTACTTTGCTAGTTGTGGGTTCGATTTTCAGTTGGAGAATAATTAATGATTCTATTGAAAATAAAACGCGGAGTTAAGTTCCGCCACTCAACACGCAACGTTACGGACTTGGGCGGAAAATGAAATACGGAATATCTTTATAATTATATTTTTTATAACAGCTTCATAATTAGTTAAAATAATGATTTATTATTGCTTTTGTTCAAATACATCTCGCAAACGGCTATAAAAACTAGTCTGGGTGCTTTATTTTTTTTATTATAGACAATAATTTGCTTAATTCGAATATGTATCTAGATTTATTTATATTTCCTATAGTGCGTCATAATGTAATTTAGTACTTACATACGTACGTAGTTTTATCGCCTATTGGTTTTTACAAAATATCGATGATGAATGTTAGTATTGAAACTTAATACCTAATTAAACTTATTATTTTGCAAATATTATAGTATGGAATGTTCCAAAGTCTTCTTTTTTCCGGTTTCATGTTAGAGGGAACTTAGTTCTATATATATTCTTAATTTTTCGTGTACATACATATATTGAATGAAATATTTTTTTAAATTATGTATTAGAAGTACTAAATTATGTATTTCTAGTACATCAATGGAAAAAATATTGACTTTTTACTGCCATTGCTTATAAGAACCATAAAAGCTCTACCTATGCCTTATTTTATACTACTCCATCAACATAGTTTTCATAAACCCGAATCAAAATTTCAAGATTTTTAAGATTTTTCTAAAAATCTATAATATTATTGATGAAAGTCTAAAGAATTTGATTGTAATTGCAAAATTTATAGGTTTTGGAAACACTGACACATTCCTTCAGATATGTTAAAATAAGTTTCTTCGCAAACTTGGCCATGGTGACTTTAAAATTAAGTTAATATGTAATAGAATATACCTGTTTCCAAAATATATTATGCAAACAATAGACTTACAGTATATCTCTATTAATTATGTAAATATTATTAAAAAGCTACAAAAAGCTACAAGATTTCGGTTGCAAAATCCATCTGAACAGTCGGAGAGATGAAACACATCACGTCCGTAACCTAGAATCGAACCTAGACAAGTCTAAAATTACAATAGATCGAAGGCCTCGTTGCGACATCCGGTCCTTTGATTTATATGACAATACCTAATACATAAACAAATTCACTACGCGTAAGGCGTTTAAATTTGCATATGGGAGACGGTTTGCTGAATTTTCTAGCTTGGTTTGACTACAGGGTTTGGTTGTGACTATTTGGAAATAATCTTATGTATGGATATTTAAATACTTTCTTCACTTTCTGAGTGGCGGAACTCAACGCTGCGCTTTGTCCTACCTGTTTCTAACACAGAATTTTTCGATAAATTAAAGAATGATTGACGTGTGGTATAAATTGGCTTATATAAAATAGAAATACTCCACCCTCCACTTTCCACTTTCCGCCCCAATTCAAGGCTTTACATGTGTTGCAGACATTAAAGTACTTTGTCTATCACCAGAGCGGAGAAACGAGAATAAATAAATTATCATCTATACACCAAGTGAAAATCGAACCTACAACCAATTACGATTATATTCAGACACGGTAACAGCCATTGAAACAATAAAAAATATTTTAAATAAATAAAAAAAATACAAAATTAGACATTCAAAATTATTTTTATATATACATAATTAAATATATTCTAACCTGTAAAATTCACAATAAACAGACGACTAACCAACCTTCAAATTAGCATACAGCCCAATAAACATGAAGATCTTTGATAGCTTGAAAAAAAAACATAAAATATTCTAAAGTCGTTGCAAATTTTAAGGACAAGTCAATGTACTATTAAGGTCAAACTACGATATGGTATGAATGGCAAACTGTGTTAGATATCGGTATCTAAGCCATGTGTTGCCATGGTAACGCTATAAGTATTGTTAATAATATATTTCCGTTATAACAAAAAAAAAATATTTTTACGAAAATTATTTTAATGCAGAAGTATGGAATTTGGTACACTTAAATTTTATATATAGAAGAAGTGAAGAATAACAATATTGTACGTATTAATTATACTAAATTAGTAAAATATGTTTCATATATATTCTTTTACTAGCGGCCCGCTCGCGGCTTCGCCGCGTAAACTGTTTCGTTATATTGCAACCCTCGTGGGCGCACTTTTACAAAATAAATTAGCCTAGTTTAAAGTTAAATTATTTACTATATTTATGCCAAAATTAATTACAATTGGTCAAGCAGTTTAGATTTTTCATATAAACTTTCATCTCCTATTTCAACCCTTTAGAGGTTGATTTTTGAAAAAATAAGGAGCCTATGTTAGACCCATTCACTTTTACTATTTTCATTCTAAATTTCATTCAAACCGGACTGGTAGATTAGCCGTAAAAGCGTGACAGACAAACACACAGACTTTCGCATTTATAATATAAGTATGGATATAAAATGACATACGCATTGCAAAGACAATTCGTATTTAAAATAATTATAGGCCTACTATTTCTAAAAATTATTATTTAATTTATATTAATTCATTAATTTACTGTAAGTTCGTGTAAACACAACGTATTATTTTATATTTTACTATTATATTTATCTAGATAAACTTTTTGATTTCAATGTATTACTCTGACAAGACAAAGCGCGACGTTAAGTTCCACCAACACGCAACATCACGAAATCGATGCAAAAGAGGAGAACATAATATCTTGTCACTAAAGTGAATTTCATAGTTTCACGATTTTGCCCGCATTGCAGGATATACAGAGAGAATTTGTCCAATTTTAAAAAAGACATTTAGAAAACGTATAACAATTTGAACGCAATGGAATTTGAACCCGCGCCTCCTGAAACCGTCCAGGCGTACTCGCCACTGGGCCGTGCGTTCTACATAGAACAATTTTTTATACGTTTTCTAAATATATTTTTCAATTTTCCTAAGTGTGGAATATATAGAACTTTAAAAATGTTTAAAAGTTATCCAATTTTTACGGAAACAGCTACAGCTACCCAATTGACAAAACCTTGGTAAAGATTCACGCGCTGTTGCCACGTCGCGTATCAAGCGGAAATTCTTCAATATCAAAGGATATGTTGATTCGCTAATTGAGATAAGCACTCGAAATTGTATGAATCATACAAAGGTATGAATGAAATAGCAGAATAAATTGTATTAGACAGGACCCTCGGTGGACTTCCTTAATAAAGGTCACGTGGGTGATTTGATGGGAATATAGAATTTGATATATGTATTGTGTCGCTATGTACTGTGTCACTATGTATTGTGTCACTATGTACTGTGTCACTATGTATTTAGTCACTAGTTTTTAATGTAATTAAATGCTTATTAATCGTTATTGTGACCACCGTAATGTATCTAAACATTTTAAATGCAAACGTGAGAGTTGTGGGCTAGAAACATATTCGGGAGAATATTAGTAGTTTAATTATTTGTATGTTTTTGGTTTGGTACATTATTGCGCTGTGTGACAACGTTTGAATGTTTACGCAATTAGTTAGGGGTTCGATTCTCACTTGGGGGAATGGTATTTACATTTTTTTTTAATTTTCTTGGCTGACACTAAGTTTCAGCGGAATGGCTGCTAAAACGCAATGTTTTGATTTCGGGCAGAAAGCGAGGAACGGAGTGTTAAAACTAGGTTTTCTCTGATGGTAGCAGGACAAAAGCTTATTTTTTTTTTATGGAATAAAGGAGGCAAACGAGCTGAAGGCCCACCTGGTGTTAAGTGGTTACCTTCGCCCATAGACATCCACAACATTAAAGTTATGGATGCGTTGCCAGCCTTGGGAATGTAGGACAGAAGGAGGGTGGAAGGATGGGAATAGTGGGAACCGGAACACATCATAAGATACTTGGCGGTTCGTCTTTGACATGATAGTGGTCGCGAGCCAGTCGGAGAACGAATCTCCTACCACCAAACTACTGGGTTACCCGCCTTTTACGGGACGCTACCCAGCGGCGGGGGGGAATTGTATTCTTAACCCGTCCTCCCACGGGACTGAAGAAAAGCTAGAAACTGATCTCCATTTTTTCTTATTGTGGTCAATTTTGTAAAAAAAAACAAACGGTTTTAAAAATTAATATCTTATGGAAAATATAGAAACTTCCTTCTTATTACTTAACATTAATGCCTTATTCGTTATTTCTTTAGTGTATATTGAAATGCCTAAGATAATACCCGTTACATAAATAAAACTGAACAAAATCATATTTTTTATTTTAATGTTTCAAATAGCAACTTAAATAACATTATGAGCAAAATATATCATAATCATAACGTCTCGCGTAAAAATCTCACACCGCCACACCAGGAAGACATTAACGAATTCGACGCAAATAGTTTTTAATTTATTGAAATTGTATCAACTTTACTTCTATAACAAACGACGTGTTTATGTGACCATATTTTTGCTGTCGTGACGCGTTTGGAGCGTGTTATACGCAAGTACACGGGCTCAAAGCCCATTATGAGAAATAGATTTCTTTTTTTTTAGCTTCACGCTGTATCCCGCACACAGCAGGTTAGTCAGAGGGGACCTAGTGTTAAGACACTCCGTTATATTATAATTTTAAAATTTTACAATTATAATCTTAACAATAAATAATGTTAGATTGTCTGTTTGAAATATTAGGAAACCGGTTTTTACTAAATGCTAACTAAACTAAACTATTTAACAAGACTTTGTAGTAGATAACTGACATAATCAGGAGTAGTTACACCTTAATACATCATCTAAGTAAGTTTAGGCTACTTTTATTTTAACACGGACGAATTCGCAGGCACAGGTGGTTATATTATTGTCACCTTATATAATAAATAGGTATTAGGTATACTGGAAAGAACTGTCAATATACTATCCAATTATTATCAGTAGCATTTATAAAACGTATATTAAAAACTACTATATTTTTTACGCGGTGTCTACTCGTATATGTTTCAGGACAGAGAAGACCTTTTTTCAGTAATAACTACTTACAAAATAATTTTACACAAACCGACGAACAGTCATATTTATTTTTGTCAAATTTTGAATCGTTTTAAGAGACATGTATAAATTATCGCGAAATTCATTAAAGTCTATAAAATCTTATTATAATACAAGATTTAGCATAATAAAGTGCGCAGTTTCAGTCGTAACATATTCTATCTGTATTTAAAACACACCAAAGCTCACCTTGAACATTCTTCCGACATTAATATCGTATTTATCACTTTATTATAGGGGACCCATGCGTTGTCAAAATGTGGGAATGAAACAAAAGTTATATATTAAATTAATCTTTTTTATTACAATATATGGTCCAACATTGCCTTTATTTGAGAGAATGTCTGAGAAATTGTCTCGTACAAAATATACCTTACCTATATGTACTCGTATATATAAAAAAAGCAATCGTTCAAAGTCACAGTGAAATCATTTTATTCAAAATAAGAAGTTACAAGCTTCATTTTTTGAACGTCAAATAGTTTACCACCGGTACACTAAATTTAATGCCTCAGAGCTGAGAAGGACCGGCGCAAGAAACTCAGCAGCTCATTATATTACTATTATTACACGAGTATGTACCGTCGTAGTGCCTTGGTATGTTATATTATTTTTTCTATTTCTCCACTCTATTAAGATAAGGTGAAACGTTGTGTTCAACTAATCAACATACAATATCTCGATTGGATTGGGCGGAAAGCAGAGAACGGAGTGAAGAGTGAAGTAATAAGTAAAATGTACTGAAGTAAAATATTAATAAACTATAATACTTTAAATTTGACTTTGGTTTTTCCTTCACGCTGTATCCCGCACACAGCCGGGTAGGCAGAGGGAACCTATTATTAAGACACTCCGTTCTCTACTTTCCGCCAAATTCTGAGGCATTGCGTAGTAAGTGACGTAACTTAACGCCGCGCTTTGCCTCGACACCAGAGCGAAGAAAATGGAAATATTAAATATATCCACTCCTCTAGTGGTAATCGAACCCACAACCAGTCGTTTGAAGACACACGTCTGTACCATGACTGGCCCCTAATTCGACTTTTAATAATGCGACTTTCAATATTAAGAATGTAATATTAAAAGTCGAATAAATATTTTTACCCGAGATTTAAAATAGAATGAAAACAAAATATCCCCCACTCGTTAAGTAATGCACAAAGTAAATACGATCGCAGCCCCATGTTAATTATACCGTGCGTGTGTACACTTTAACTTATGCCACGTTTAATTGAATTTTTGATACATACCCTATTGATTGATTGGTATTGAATATTGTAGATGACAACCCTTCTACTTTACATATTGACTCAAATATTTGCACGAGGGATATTACTTTCCCGCATAGAAGAGTAGTCGGAGAGAACGTAGTGTCAGACCATTCCGTTTTCCATTTTCCGTGTGATGTCTAAATTTTGTTTATTGAATGGTTGAAATGGACAGTGAGGTGAAATTAACTTAATTTTAATTTAATCATTCTTCCGAGTGAGAATTGAACCTACAACAAATCACGTTACCGCTCAGATGCTGTGGCCACTGCGCCATGATGGGCTCACCTCATATGACTACATACTAGTATAATAAATATACTAATATATAAATAAATATACTACATACTATACACTAATATATAAATAAATATACTACATACTAGTAATATATAAAGTTATTATAAAAATAACTGTTTTTGTAGTTTACAGTGTATTGTAGATTTATTGTGTTTTTCGGGGTTTCTTTTGATATTCTTTCGAGGCTGGTGAAACTGTAAAAAATCATATCTTCTCATATTCATTAAAAACGTCGAAATTAACAAAATGAATAAATTGAATATATGAAATAAGTAATTAATTTTGTCCTAGAAAACAATAATTAATGGTGTTTACAACGCTGTCTTTGATAATAATTAGGAGTTGCGTACCTTTGTCGCGACAGGTCGAGCTATTATCTGTTGCGCCACGATGCTTATGCTAATTTGTATCGCGCATGGTTATAATGACTAAATGATAATGTTGTTCATAAAATAAAACTACTTTAATTTTGGTCGGAAGTTCGATTTTGTGGCTAAAAATAAAATATAAAAGTATTTTATATTTTAAGTATGTATTTTTAAAAGTATTTTTTTTTTGAAGTAGCTTTACGATTTTTCCCTCAAAGATAGGAAGGCAGAGAGAAACTAGTAAGATCTTTCGTTCTCTACTTGCTACCTGAAACAGAGAATCCAGAAAATTGATACATTGCGTGTTAAGTAGCGAACCTCAATGCCACGCTTTGGTCATAGAACTGAAAATAATATAATATATTGATTTATTATATGATTCCCTCTAGGTTCCCTCTGCCTACCTTGCTCTGTGCGGGATACAGCGTGAAGCTAAAAAAAATCCATTATAATCATTCCCACAACTGGGGCAGTTGAGAAGTTTAGGAGTTGTTAGTTGAGAATCAAGCCCATAAGCATCACATTTACGGTCAGATGCTGTCCCGCGCCACGACTCTCAAATCAAATAAAAACGACCGTTTCATCCATATAAGATATATTTTATCAGTTAATTATTTTGGCTATTTGTTTGGTTTTTTATTATACTATGAAACTACAGACTTTTGTTCCCTACTCTTTTCTCCTTGTTGTTATTTATTTAATTTTATATTGTTACTAGTTAAAATTCGCAACTCCGTTTACATACATCTTTATACCATTTTTTTTAGCCCCACGCTGTATCCCGCACACAGCAGCGTAGGCAGAGGGAACCTAGGGTTAAGACACTTCGTTCCCCATTTTCTGCCGATTCGAAGCCATTGCGTGTTAAGGACGGAACTTAACGCCGCGCTTTGCCTCGAAACCAGAGCGAAGAAAATGGAAATAATAAATATTTCCACCATTTTATTACTTTTAGTTTTCCAACACTCCGTTTCTCGAATTCATGCATATGCACTTAATTTCTAGAAAAATCAAAGTTCATCTTTGTGTCACCGGAGAATCAAAGCTACATGAGGATCGAACCCAAAACTATCGCGTTCACATCCAAAGACTATCATAGTACTTTTAAACATTTTCAAAGTGTTATTCTACACTTAGGAATTTTTTTTTTAAACTTTCCTAAGTGTAGAATAACACTTTAAAATGTTAAAATTTTCCTTAAATGTCTTTTTTACTATCTCATGTCACAATAGCCGCAAATATGGACGATTATACCTTTTAATATATTCAATGTACAATATGTTTTGGCCACTAGAATACAATGTCTCGATTGCGGTCTAAAAATGAAGGGCGGAGTGTCTCGTCACTAAGCCCTACTTAACTACCTGCTGTGTAAGGAAAAACTTGAAATATCATATTATATTATAAAATTTATTAATATTACAAATTCTTTTTATATCCCGTTTTAAATTCAAAAGAAATGGACGCACGATAAAACGCGCTCACGCGAGTGGTCGTCAATAAATTGTCGCGTCTTCCGCAATTAGGTATCGCGATTCTTTGTAACAGGTCACTGGGTCTGTGGGTATTTTTGTACTATTATGTTTGAGCTTGTATCTAGTAGGTATACGTTGTGTATTATGTTTTAGAAGTATGGAATGGTTTAGTTTTAAGGTGATAGCGGATTCGATTACTGGTTTTGATTGTGTGTTGATATGGGTAGTTAAATGAATATTTTAAAAAATAGAAAAAAAATAGTTTAAGAGTACTAAAAGTATTGGGTAGGCTCTAAAACGGATTTCAAGAGGCGTAAGTTCAAATCTTTAGACTTTTATATTAAATTTCACATTTAGCCAGGGACGATGTATGAAGAAATGGAAATAATATATAATCATTATGTGTTCCCTGTATGGGAATCGAACCCACAACCATCAAACTTACAGTAACGCAACTGCGTCTGTAATATATTTCTATATATTGTTCTCATGCTTACTGATATTTTTTTTTTTTTTTTTATGGAAACCGATTAATTTTTACAGTTATTACAGTAAGTAATAATTAATAATGGAAGGAAAACAATGTGTAACATTAAGAAAATGTATTCGCTCTTCACCTGCGTATATTAATTTTTTTATCATATGCATACAAACCAGGCTTTCTTATAGTAAAATGCTATTGTAGCGCAGTCTGGCGTTGCAGGTTCGAATTGTAATCGGGAAACGGTTATATATAAATCTGCCAATCTTTTGAGTTCCGCCAACCAACATGTCATGTCTCGGTTTTAGGTGGAAGTCGAAGAATTGAGTGTTATGGCACTAGGCTCTACCCTTTTATCCGGGACAAATCTTTTTTTAACGAATAATAAATTAATTAAATAAATATTACACATATTACCGTGTTCGTGATACCCTTTTATATAAAGTGACGTACACTTTGCTTAAAAAACGGATCTAGTAGTTAATATGGATATATTAGAAAAAAATATATAAAAAAGTAACTTTCTTTCGTTTTCAGTATTATTAAAATTCAGTTGTTATCCTATTCGCTTATATCGGCCTACGTCTATCTATAAAAGTCATGTGGCACCAGCCGTGAAAGTATTTCTGGTGTGAGCCTACGAGAAAATGTTTAATATTATCCATTTTATTACAAACATTGAATACAGAAATTGCATTTTCACGCCTTTTCCTGCATGGCAAAACAGTCAGAATCTAGTGTCAGTCTAATCTAGAAATCTAGACATCAGAATGGCCTGTATTTGAGTGGTGGACGCCGCGCCTTGTTCTCCTTACGGACTTACAGATGACAGAAAAGAAAATATTTTTAATTATGATAACTCCCCTGCATAAGAATCAAACTCATAACCATCGTTCATAGAACGTGGTCTTTATAAAAAATGAGCTGATCTTTTTTGTATAGACTGGGGAAGCCAAATTGTGACAATCTATTAAATAGACGAAGATAAAATTTGTTTATTATTCTAAAAAAATAGTTATCAAGACGAAAACATTAGTGATTAAATAAAACTGCAACAATACCTGTCAGACCAGTCGTGGCTTGTGCTCACAAAGTTGGACTGTAAACGCGATTGGTTGTGAATTCGATTTCCACTAGAGGAAATATGTAATACATAATATTACAGGGGCCCGTCGTGCCGCAGTGGCACAAGTGTGTGACTGTAAACGACTGGTTGTGGGTTCGATTCCCGCTCGAGGAGTGGAAATATTTAATATTTCCATTTTCTTCGCTCTGGTGCCGAGGCAAAGCGCGGCGTTCTGATCCGTCAGTTAACACACAATGCCTCCAGAACTCGGTGGAAAGTGTCTTAACGCAGTGTCTTAACACTAGGTTCCGTCTGCTTACCCTGCTGTGTGCGGGATACAGCGGGACGCTAAAAAAACAATACCTGTCTAATGAATGTCCTGGAAACTACTTAAGGTGTTTCACAATGGTTTCAACCATTAGATAGGCAATATTACATAATATAGTATAAAATAAGTGTGGCCAGTCGTGGCACAGTGGCATAAGTGTGTGACTTTAAACGACTGGTTGTGGGTTCGATTCCCACTCGAGGAGTGGAAATATTTAATATTTCCATTTTCTTCGCTCTGGTGTCGAGGTAAAGCGCGGCCTTAAGTTCCGCCACTTAACACGCAATGCCTCCGAATTCGGCGGAAAGTGGGGAACGGAGTGTCTTAACACTAGGTTCCCTCTGCCTACCCTGCTGTGTGCGGGATACAGCGTGAAGCTAAGAAAAAAAATAGTATAAAATATTCCAGGAGAATATAAGAAGATTTATTTATAAGGGAAATGTTTTTATTATTGTTATATAAACATATGTCCGTTATATTTAAATTTTACTTCATCTTCTACAAAATGAAATACTATTGCACTTTGCTTTACAAATTACATGCTGATTTATTATGAGCTGAAATACATATTATTGTGATAAAAGAAATAAATTGTAACTATTTTTTTTATATTTCTTCGTGTCTTTGAAATCTTCTAGTGCTAGTTCGAAAAGTAGACAAAGAAAATTTTGTATCAAATTTGGTGTAGTTAAGTTGAACTGAAAAACATTAGCGGAAATACCACGGGTAAAAAAAATCTAATATTATATTTTAGCCTAGCCTTATATATTTATGTAGCTATCATATACAAAAGTATATTTTGAAATCTGGCAGATTGTTCTAGATATATGTGATACAAACAGACAAACTAGCCAGCTTTACTATATTAGTAAAAATCACGTGATTATTAAAAAATCGGGGTATTTTTCTATATAATATTAAGGTTTATTAATATTTTTATAGTTTAAATGTTCTTTTCTGTTAATAAGATTTGAACCCGATACTGTCACGTGTTGTTCTAGTTAAATAAACCAAAAAACCACAACGGTTATAACCAGTAAACAAATATACGAGTAAGCATTCAAAGTATTTTCATATTGAAAAATCCTAAGAGCGTATTCAATGTGAATGTCACTACATTTGCAAGCGAAATTTAAAATGTGAAGAAAAATTTATTAGACCTAATAAAAATCTAGACCTAGCTCAAACATATACTAAAGTTATATAAGATCGGCAATGTTCCAAATTACAATTTTATTTTAAACTGAAACAGTCATTCGTTTGTGTAGTGATGAACTGAACATCCTTTACTGAGATAATAGCTTGACAACTGTTATTTTTAGTTTCTCGCTTTCTCCCGCATAGCAGGTTAATCAGAGAAGTTAGTGTCATTACACTCTGTTTTCCTCTTTCCGGCCGATTGCTTGTTAAGTGGCAGAACTCTCTACGCCGTGCTATATCTTATGGAGAAATGGAAATAATTACATTTTGATATTTCAACCAAGTGGGATTTGAACCCAAAACCAATCACGATTTCAGTTAGATACTATTCTACTGCACCTCGATGTCGATATCTTTTTTTTCCTTTTGCTACCCAACATGCAGTTATTCTGTATGAAATGTAATCCATTTGATCGATATGATGTGATTGAACAAAATTAATACTATTTAATAAATTAATCAGCTTTACTCCTTTTCCATCTAGAAAGATAGTTAGACAGCACTTGCTTTCAAAACCCTTCGTTCTTCACTTTATTTAGCATCTATGGAGTAGAAAATGATCTTCTACTACATAACTCCTTGGAACAACATCTTAGAATAAAAGTAAATATATAAGTAAATAAGTGGAGAACGGAGTGTCTTAACACTAGGTTCCCTCTGCCTACCCTGCTGTGTGCGGGATATAGCGTGAAGCTATATTTATTTATTTATTTATTTATTTAAATATGTACGTTTCTTTTATCACCATTAAGGCCGTCTTAATGTAGTGAGGTGCCGCATGACTAGCTACGATTATATTCCGCCACTTAACCTGCTTTCTGATGGAAAGTGAAAACAGAGAATCTTTACACTAGATTTTCTCTGCCTACCCTGCTGTGAGAGAAAACGTGAAGCTATTTTTTATTTTCCCCTATAACCTTCCGGTTAAACCAATAAGAGGCAATACCTACTAAGCGAAATACGATAAGACCGTTAATTATAACCCAAAATTTAGAGATATCATGAGTGCGTATTCGACATATAACATCAAAACTAAACTCATTTGTATGTAAACTTAATGGGTTTAACCTTCAGCTCTAGAAGGAAGGTGAAGACGCGAGTCAAATTAAAATATTAACGTAATACTAACCTAGCAACAAGTTTTCGCATAGCAACATGTTATCGGCCTACAGCAGGTGTGGTCAACCTTTTTTGGCACTGAGCCTGTACAAATTTGAGTATTTTTGACAGATCGAATCACTATGCTTAATAATATTTAAAAAGAAATAGGGAAATGTCTGTAAATACGTCTAATTGACATAAAAGCTAAGCTGGCCGTATATAGTTATTGGATAGTTAGCAGCCCACAGGTTGCTTACCCCTGGTCTATAATATTAACACTTCTACTCACGAAATATTTACTAATCAATTGTGAAACGCGATTCTGGTTATTCTATAGCTTATACATATTAAATACGTAGTTTTGGCCGTAACTTCGTTCAGACGTCTTCGTCGTGGACTTTATGATGCTTGCTATATTATTTTGGCTTACTTTAGAAATATGAATATTTAAAGCGTTAATGCGTCTGACTAATAAACGTGATGGTTATGGGTTTAATTCTTATACAGGAAAATGATGATATTTAAAGGATTATTACATTTTTATAGCTCTGGTAAGACAAAAAAGTGGGGTTGAATTCCGACGATCAAAAACAAAAAAACAGACGCCAAGCAATTGTGGGCCTGAAAAAATAAAACAAAAATACTTTAACGTGATGCCTAAATATTAGATAGCCTAAATATTAATGAATCTGTCATATAAAAAAAATATAATTTTATATGATGTCATATGTATATAAAATATATGATTCTATATGAATGAATCTGAATATACAAAAGTATTTTTTGAATCCAGCTGGTAATTTACTATATTAGTCACGTGCTTATAATAAAGATGGGCTATTTTACGATAGGCCATTAGGCCATTATATGTTCGAAAGTGTTACGTTGATAAAATTAGCATACGATACATTTATGATATATTTAAAAAATAATTTTATATATTAGAGAGAACCGTTTGTATTATAAATTATATATAAAGAAGCTTTTTATAAAAATAAAAAGTGGTTTTAATTTAAATCTTATAAGCAAATAATATAACAATTATAATTCTTTATTTTTTAAACTCAAGCTTATTAATAAAATCTACTAGTTTTAAAATGCATGAGAGTTTGTTTTAAAATAGTATTCTAAGGGAGATTATAAAAAGATACATTACTACTGGCACAACCGAATACTATACACCAAGAGAAATTTGTATAGTGACACAAAAAAGAACCTTTCTCTCTCTCTCTCTCTTGCTTTTTTCATATAGGGAGAATCAAATGTCAAATCACTCCGTTTACATCTAAAAAATAATATAAAACATTAGGGAATCTTGTATCAACTAAAAAGACATCTGATTAAAAAATCTAGTTATATTTATTCTTATATACACTCAATTAAATATTAATATATTATAATATATTCTATAAAGAATCCTAATATATTACGATTCTAGTCGTTTTATCTCGTGACACTAAGAACTGATATACACGTGATATCTAAAAATTGATATAATATAGGAATTTTACTTCTAACCTATCATATTATCACGTGCCATACACACGTGAGCTTTATATATTTTTATTTTAGCTTCACGCTGTATCCCGCACACAGCACAGTAAGACAGAGGGAATCTAGTGTTAAGACACTCTGTTTCCCATTTTCCGCCGAATTTTAGAGGCATTGCGTGTTAAGTGGCGGATTTGATATATTCATGTATGAGTGTGTATCATACAAATACCAGTGGGCGGCAAGCTTTATCTGTGAATGGACCAAACGGAATTTCCCTACGCAACGCCGAACCAGAATAACTTTGCGTGGCGCGACTCGGCGCTATCAATTAGTCATACAAGACACACATATTACATAAAAACCTGTTATAAATATTTTATCTACCTATTTTTATATTTAAGACACTCAGTTCTCCACTTTCCGCTTGAAATCGAATTATTGCGTGTTTAAAGTCAAAGTCAAATAATTTTATTCAAAATAAGAAGTTACATGCTTCATTTTTTGAACGTCAAATAGTTTACCACCGGTTCATTAAAGTTAATACCTCAGACCTGAGAAGAACCGGCGCAAGAAACTCAGCGGGACTTCTTTTTTTTAAGTAATTTTGATACACAGATTTATTGCAGACAGTGATACTTTTGATATAGCCTGAAGCGAGCATTTCATTCCTAAGGCGTGTTATCATTTATAAAATCTTTAATTAGGTACTTTTAATACACAAACGTCTTTTCACAACGTTTTAAAATTGTGACAGAGAAAAAAAAGTCTTGAACGTTATCTGGGATCTTATTGTAAAAGCGTATACACTGTCCCATGAATGAATTATTGACTCGATGTAATCGAGTTATGTCATGTATGACATTAGCAAATATGTATTGAGAAGCAACCGTCAATTTATTAATTTCTTTAAATTTAGTTTTTAATGAATCTCTTGGGTCTAAGTTATAGATCGCACGAAGGTTGCCAGTCGTGGCGCAGAGGCACAGAGTGTGCCTGTTAAGCGACTGGTTGTGAGTTCGATTCCCACTCGAGAAGTAGAAATATTTTATAATTCAATTTTCTTCGCTCTGGTGCTCGAGGCAAAGCGTGACGTTAAGTTCCGCCACTTAACACGCAATGCCTCCGAATTCGGTGGAAAGTGGGGAACGGAGTGTCTTAACACTAGGTTCCCACTGCCTACCGTGCTGTATGCGAGATGCAGTGTGATGCTAAAAAAAATATTACGTGCTTGGTGGCGAAAATTCACGCTGCGCTATATACATACATATAATCCAAGCAGCGAAATATATATATATTTACAATACATGTAAGAATAATATTCACCAAGAAGATTTTGAACCTGTGACTGTCCCGAAGAATCAGGTTAAGTACGCAGGTATTAGTGAGAGCACTATACCACAATAGTGTTTGTCATTTTGTAAATCTATTTTTAATTTTTTTTTTATTTAGAATCATTACCCCAAATTCGAAATGTACCCGCCTACTGCAAACGTTTGATCTTTATGGGCCGTCAGTTATACACGATGTCGCATCTTTATTTCATATTTTTAATGCGTTCTGATACTCTGTCATAATAAAGCATGTAACAGAATTAGGATAATCGTTAAGAAAAGTTGTTAAACTCTTAATTTTAAAATGGTTTCAACATACAAGACGCTAAAGTAGGCTAAATTGTCTTGTAATTGTATTATTTAATTATTAGGCATATT
Organism: Dryas iulia moderata; assembly: GCA_019049465.1. Lineage (NCBI taxonomy): Eukaryota > Metazoa > Arthropoda > Insecta > Lepidoptera > Nymphalidae > Dryas > Dryas iulia. The sequence goes on from CM032426.1 coordinate 11,469,094, forward strand.
TTTTTCTTTAAAGTGCTTAATGTAATAATATCTTATGTTTCGCGTTATTGTATTAAATGTGTTATTTAAAAAAAAAACATTATAACTGGAGTAATCGCGTATATTTTTGGTAATCGAAAATACTACTATACTTCATATGTTTTTCCGCATTACAGGAGAGAACTTAGTGTTAAAATACTCCGTAATTCACTTTTATCAATCTGAGTACGTAGCGTAGCAAATATTTGACCACTTTACTAGAGCAGAGAAAATGAATATAATTTAATTATAACCATTCCCGAGTTGAAATCAAATCCACAACTGACGCGTTTATTGTCTAACCCACTGAACTATCCGGCCTTCTGCTTTTATTTCTCTCTACCTAACCAAATTTAAATTGATCTTACTAATGCTGCCTTCGCAGTACGTAAAAACGACCTAATGATAATTCTATACAGGCCGAGATGTTTTAGCATATAATAGAGAGATTTCGCTGTTTTACTTAAAAAATTATAAAAACTTTTAGATATTGTACCTCCTATTTCAATTCCCTTCCCTTTGAAATACTTTTAACGTGCCCAAAGTTAAGTTATCTTGATTAGTTGTCATTAAAACTTATATTTTATACGATTTCCGTTTCCTAAACTAACATATAACGACGCCGTTATAAATGTTTAGTTAATATTATACAATTAAGCTCAGAATTTGGTAGCCATGTCACTATTAAGTGATAAAGTAAATTACCTTCACTTGTTATGCCTACTTTATAGCACTTTTGACGTATGACCACATTAAAATTCATTGTTTAAGACGAAAGAATCTATTCAATTTTTTTTATTATTTAGATAATAAACATAACATAGGCCTAAGATTATAAAGTCAATTTATTTTAAGTGTTGTTAGTATATTTCACTTGTTCAAGAGTAGTTTTTATCGCGAGATGATGTATATGGAAGAATAAAATTTGTTAATTAAGTTAATAAATGTTGTGTATAAGGGGATCCTTCTTTTTAACTTGGAAGAGATAGTATCATTTTTTCTGAAATTGCTTTTATTGTTAGGAAATTGTAAGAGTAAGTGTTTCTGAAAGACAATTTTTAAGTATTTTTTACTAAATAGAAAATTAGTAGGGCTTTAAAGTGAAGAATCTGCATTACTTAAGCAAAGTACATATAAGAAACTTTATTAAAAAATCTATGCCAGATTCATGGTCATATATATATATAGGTATTTTAAAAATTTATTTTATGTGTAGCATGTTATACTTTAGTATTACATGTTATAATTTAGTAGATTTTCACCAAGAATAGTACTTCATTTTTTTTCATTCTGTGGTTGTGCATTATTTTTTTATAGTATCCAAAAGGCGAGTGGACCGGGTGGCATTTCTCCTATTGTGCTCCGAACATGTGCTCCAGAGTTAACGCCGGTGCTTACGTATTTGTTTCGGAACTCTTACTCAACCGGCGTAGTCCCAAATTCGTGGAAGAGCGCTCTCATCCACCGGATCCCGAAGAAAGGCGACGGTTCAGGCCCGACTAACTACAGGCCTATAGCCATCACGTCCCTGCTTTCCAAACTTATGGAGAGTATAGTAAACAGCCAGCTTTTGGGTTATGTAGAGGATCACCAGTTGATCAACGACCGTCAATATGGCTTCCGCCATGGACGCTTATCCGGTGATCTTCTGGTTTACCTAACACACCGCTGGGCTGCTGCTTTTGAAAGCAAGGGAGACGGCCTGGCAGTTAGTTTGGACATGGCGAAAGCCTTCGATCGTGTGTGGCATGGGGCGCTCCTAGCGAAACTACCATCTTTTGGGCTTCCCGAGAACTTATGCAAGTGGGTCGCCAGTTTTCTCACTGGGCGTAGCATCAAGGTCGCTGTCGACGGTTTTTGCTCTGACTTTATGCCCGTGAACGCTGGCGTCCCGCAGGGCTGTGTGCTGTCCCCCACGCTATTTCTTCTGCATATCAATGACATGTTAGAAGACCCTAGCATTCATTGCTATGCGGACGACAGCACGGTGGACGCCGTATACACCGGCCGTGCAGGTCTTTCTCGGGAAAACGTCGACGAGAGCCGAACAAAACTTGTGTCTTCTGTTGAGGCATCCCTCGTGAATGTCTCCTTATGGGCTGAAAGGAACCTGGTTCAATTCAACCCCCAGAAGACACAAGTTTGCGCGTTGACCACTAAGAAAACCCCATTTGTCCTATCACCACTTTTCCAGAACACTCCCCTCCATGCCGCGCCCAGTATCAGCATATTGGGCCTGAAAGTTTCGAGTGAGTGCCAGTATCGCGATCATTTGGAAAGTAAGGCCAAGTTGGCCTCGAGGAAGCTGGGTGTCATCGGTAGAGCTAGACAGTACTTCACGCCCAAACACCGATTGTCCCTTTATAGGGCCCAGGTGCGGCCTCATATGGAGTACTGTTCTCATCTCTGGGCCGGTGCCCCCCAGTATCAGCTCGATCCATTTGATCGCATACAGCGCAGAGCCACTCGAATTATCAGGGACCCAAGAATCTGTGCTGGGCTTGACACTTTGGCGTTGCGTAGAGACGTGTCCTCGTTATGCGTTCTCTATCGCATGTATCACGGGGAGTGTTCTGGAGAACTGTTTGACCTGATACCTGCCGCTGAATTCTCCAACCGCACAGTACGTGCCAGGTTGAAATATCATCCTCACCACCTGGATACCTGGCACTCCAGTACTGTGCGGTTTCGACGTCATTTCCTTCCACACGCCACTCAACTGTGGAATGGCTTACCAGCGGCGGTGTTTCCAGGTCGATACGACATGGGTACCTTCAAAAGGCGCGCTTACCTCCATCTCAAAGGCCGGCAACGTCCCTGTAGCTCCTCTGGTGTTGCACGGGGCCGTGGGCGACGGTGTTCACCTATCATCAAGTGACCCGAACGCTCGTTTGCCTTGTCTTTTTTTTATAAAAAAAAAAAAAAAAAAAAAAAAAAAAAAAAAAAAAAAAAATTTTTTTTTGCACCGCTTATAAATTTTTGTAAAACCTGCAAGACTTAAAACTTTTGTCAATCTATACTTTTAGATCATCCATCTGTGTACTGTAATCTCGCAAATTGTTTAAAGAATACTTCTTTTTTTTATTTTTGCCAACTATTATGTAATTTAAAATTACATTACATATTTAATTTAGCATGTATTTTACTTTGCAAAAATGTAATTTTTGAGATTTTTTAGGCTTTACAGGCGTTATAACTATTTATTAACATATACGGATATAATACAAACTTTTGTAGAGTGTAGTAATATATGTTTACCTGTTAACTTCTCTGACTACCTCGCTATATAGAAAAAGCGTGAATCTGAAATAAAAATCCATACTAATATGAGAAAGTCTGTTTGTCTATCTATTACGCTTTCATGACTTAACCACAGGTTCGATTTGGAATCTAGAATGAACATCGTTGAATATCCAGGGTTAAACATAGGCTACGCTTACGAAACTACCGAACAGTTATAGTTCACGCAAGCAAAGTCAGGACCACGTCATTATTGTAATATAAAAAATATTTTTAAACCAGACAGAACATTTACACTAAGAACAACTGATCTTCTCAAACCTACAACTTCTGAAAGCTTTAAAAATACTCCGAGACTCAGACGCCTATTTAAAAAGACTTGACGCCATTCGATTATATATTTTATTGTCACATAAAGACCACTAACTGACCTATCCACAGAATAATTTAAATCTATACGTTTTGGTGTTGCTAACGTATAAATAGTTTCCTCCTTCACAATGCGCAGACAATAGGCATGGCGGTAGGAAGATTTATTTCAATGACCACTGCTTGGAGATAATGAAATCGTTATAAAATTACTAATTTATTTTCTTTTGGTTCATTTGATTCTTTAAATATAGTGGTCTTATATAATACTAGTACTAGCTCGCGGCTTCGTGAGCTGCGTGAACTACACAACTATTTCTCTGTAGGCACTCGTCGCCGGGCCAACATCACAATAGAAACTTCTAAAATTATCAGTGATTCGCTACTATATTATGCATGTATTATACATGCAAACCTTCCTTTTGAAATATTTTATCCATTAAAAGAAACCCCATTAAAATTTGTTGCGTAGTTTGAAGATCTAATCATATATACATACAGACAGATGCGGGAAGTGACTTTGCTTTATACTATGTAGAGATTGTCAAGAATTCGGGCGGAAAGAGGTAAACAACGTATTGTGACACTAAGTTCTCTCTGTCTAATCAGCTATGTAAAATAAAACGTATAGATGTATAATAAATGGTGTTTTTAGGAAATATATAAAAAAAATAACACGTGGCCAGTCGTGGCCCAGAGGCACAAGCGTGTGACTGTAAACGACTGGTTGTGGGTTCGATTCCCACTCGAGTAGTGGAAATTATATTTTCATTTTCTTCGCTCTGGTGTCGAGGTAAAGCGCGGCGTTAAGTTCCGCCACTTAACACGCAAACCTCCGAATTCGGCGGAAAGTGGGGAACGGAGTGTCTTAACACTAGGTTCCCTCTGCCTACCCTGCTGTGTGCGGGATACAGCGTGAAGCTAAAAAAAAATAACATTGCGGAACTCGAACCTGCGTCTCCTGGAAACTGCTAAGGCGCTGACTACTAAGGCTTACGTTTAGCATATCTACATTCGGTTACGTTGAAATACTTATACGCTTATAACAACTTACTTCTTGCTAAGAACAACAACAGTTAACTGAGAATCCTCTAAATTTTCTTTCTTTTCTTTCTTGCTGTACTGCAAATGTTGTAGGAACGAGATGCAATAATAAATTAAGAAAGGAACAGTATGTAAATGAATCTTAATACTGTTACTTCACTTTTCTTGAATAAAACCTTACTGTCTCACTGTGCAGTAAGGTTTGTTGACATCTTATTTTTATTTATTTCTATGAATTTCTGTTTGTCTTCATTCGTCGCTCTCTTTCTAGAAACATCACCTCAATATATGTTTTTTTTATTTAAATAATATATATATATATATATATATATATATATATATATATATATATATATATATACATATACCAAATATACTATGTCTAAAGTCTGCTTCAGGTGGCTGTAGGCCGCGCCCACGACGTGCGTCACGATCACATCTAAACACGGTGACATGCGCCTCTGCGAGACAATAAATTTAGAGATATCGTTTCCCTTTCTGTAACAGTGAAATTGATTTGCAGCTTCGCGCTGTTTCCGTATAGCAGGTTAGGTAGGAACTACTTAGTTTTTTTAGCTTCATGCTGTATCCTGCAGAGAGCAGGGTAGATAGAAGGAACCTAGATAAGACACTCCGTTTTCCCCTTTTCGCCCCAAATGTTAATGTTAAGACACACCGATAAAGTAAAAAGACGCGTGAACGCATGGCTCAGCGGTCAGACGTCTGGGCGGTTTGCAAGAGGCGCGGGTTCGAATCCCGCTGCGTTCAAATTTTTATACGTTTTCTAAATGTCTTTTTCAATTTTCTTAAGGGTGGAATGACACTTTAAAAACGTTTGAAAGACCATAGCACCATAAAGTAGTCGAGTAATGGCGTGTTGAGTGACGAAATCGACTTTCTTTAACTTGTAACATGAATTGTATTGTTATAATAAACATTTTATTAGTAATAGTTAGGTAATCCGTAAAATATGCGTTGCCTTGGCAAAGTGTAACTTGATAGATAGGCGTATGTCAAACATCATAGTTAGTGTTAGTAATATTATTTTTTTTAATTTAATGAATTTCAATGAATTATTATGAAAAATATTATTTCCAGTTTTACTCTTTTTCCCACATACCGGGGTAGTTTAATTATTTTTATTTCTCTGGTCTGGCAACATTAAGTGCGAAATTGAGCTTCGCCACACAAGATATATTGTTTGGAATTCGGATGGAGAACGGAGTGTTTTGATACTAAGTTATCTGTGTCTACCCTGCTTTGCAGAATACAGCGTGAATTTAAATAATAATAAAAATGCTTACACAATGCCTCAGACGCGAATGCTCAGAATGCGTTATAGGCAGAAAGAACACGTCTTTGACGATTAGCTTGAGGTGACTTAACTTATTCAAAAACTTGGTTTAAAAGACGTAAAAATTTGAACGCTGTGGGTTCCAAACCTGCGTCTCTTGAACAACGTCTAAACGCTCTGATCGTATATTGTACATGCGACTACGTTGATTATTTTTTGGTTTTAAATGATATAATTAATGAAATATCCATGTACATCTTTAAACATATGACATTTGATTATAGTCAGGTTTATATGAAAAAAAATTTTGTAGTACTGGCCACAGAACAGAACAATCTAAACTGGCATGCTGCCACCCGTTTTATGATTTTGGTGTAAAAATATATGTAACTAGATCTATATAATTATTTATACCTGTCTAACAGTAATTTTGGATTCGTACTGCAAGATCACAGCGTTGCTTGCGTTAGATTGTACGTTCTAGTACCTACCTTACAAATTTTATTGTTTAATCTTTTTAAAAGTATTATATAATATCTAAGAGAGTGATAAAAAGAAACTTACAAGAATATGAATCTTAAGGGAAATCCTAAATCCTCCTATATTACATTATAGCGTGTTAAATATATTACAAGAAAGAAATTGAATATATAGTAGGTACATATATTTTCAAGTATTATATATAGTACATATATTATTATTATTTTTTAACGTAAGTTTTCAAATTACTACGACCTTAACTATGTTGAGCTGTGATGTATTTCCATTGTTTTTTTTTAAAACTACTAGCGACCGCTCATGATTTCGTCTGCGTAACTGCACAACTATGCATACAAACTTTCATCCTCCATTTCAACGTTTTAGGGGTCGATATTTCAAAACAAAAGTACCTAGCCTAGTTTTGACTGGATCTTCAATTATTTTCGTTCCAAATTCCATCCAAATTGGGCCTGCAGATAAGAGACAAAAATACTCTCAAATCTATACAATAACTGTAGTAGACATTCAATAAATTTACTATAATTGACATTATTGGAAACATCATTTTCATCTTATTAAATAAAATAATTATTCTTAAGTATATTAATATGGTCAAAACTACATTTGCTTTAGATATTTACCTGCACCTTTAATACATACACAGAATAACTTTCAAAGACGATTCTCTAGATAATATGTAGTAAAACAAAGACGCAGCATCCAAACAGTAAAGAAGATGTCATTAACCTTTTAAAATTCCGCTCACACTTGACACGATATTGGCGCCCTTTGGTACGGCAACCCCTAATTCGTTTCCGTGACATAAGTTTAGCTAGGTATAAATATACGTAGGCCTCTAATTGAAATTACTTTAGTAGTTTATTTTAGCTGCACGCTGTATCTCGATACCAGGGTAGGCAGAGGGAACATAGTATTAAGGCGGCGGAAATTGGAGAACGGACGTTCTCCACTTTCCGCCGAATTCGGAGGCGGAACGTTTTAACATTAGATTCACTCTGCCTACTCTGCTGTGTGTGGGATACAGTGTGAAGCTAAAAAAATAGTCATATATATATACATAACCAACAAAGCTACTTGTCACTTTGTCCTACCTACCCTGCAAAATACCAAAGTTACGCAAAAGTACATAAAAATAATCACAAAATCCTTTAATGGTTTTTACGTGACTCACAAGGTAATATAAAAATGCATACTCCTACCTATAAATGTATACATGTATATAAATTTACGCATTTTTCTGTATAGCATGGTGATCAGGAAGAAACTACACAGTGTCAATGCACTCCATTCTCCACTTTCTGCCCAAAAACGTGACTGGCGGTGAATGGCGGAACTAAACGCCGCTCTGTCTTCGGTACTAGAGCAAAGAAAATAAAATTTAAATATAATAATTCCTCCGAATTCATTTCCCAATGAACCCATTTAATATATTTTTTTTTTTTTTTTTTGTTTTTAGCAGTAGGTAGTTTAGGTAGGTTGGTTAGGTAGTAAGTTTTAGTTTTAGTAGTACCTAGTGTTAAGTCACTCCATTCCCTACTTTCCGTCGAATTCTGGAGTCATTGCGTGTTAAGTGGCGGAACTTAACGCCGCGCTGTACCTCGACACCAGAGCGAAAAAAATGGAAATAATAAATATTTCCACTCCTCGAGTGGGAATCGAACTAACAACCATCCCATTTACAGACAGACACTGTCCCAATGCGGCCTCAATATATGCATTATAAAAAAGTACGAATAAAAATTCGAAATTATCACAGCGACTTGTAAGGCATGATACCGCGGTCCAGACATTAAAGGAGCCGTCACAAGCGTTTTTAAATTCCACTCACACTTCACGCAATATAGCCCTTAGCCCCGCCGGCCCCTAATCCGACGTCGTGGAGATATTCGCGACATACGAAGCTACTAAATTGGCGTCTTGCAAATTTATATCGTCGTTATAATGTTAGGGAGTTAGTCTTATAGCTCATAATATAACGGTTAGTGATTTAGGAAATTAGGTTTTACGGGATTGAGATAATCTAGTACATAGCACGCGTATCGTAAGTTGAATGATCGGATCTTAGCTGCAATAGGCATTGCAGAAACTTTTAGGGAGTGTTTGGTGGTAACAGGAGGTGAGAGAGAGAAATAATAGTTATCCCATTATGCATGGTGTCATTCGTCAATTCGTATTGGATGGTTGACTATATCTGCGTGAAATTTCGGAAAACGTAGATATGGCTGGTCAAAATAAAATGCGCGTACTACAATAATATTTCGTTCTTTATTTTAGGCCTAGTTTAAAAATTATGTGTGCGTTGCAGCAAAACATTTAATGATTATCATAAAACCTCGAACACACACTAAACTACTTAAAGGTTATTTGGTAAAAAATATTTAATTTCTGCTAAGTTAAATACATTTAGCTTAGTAAAAGTTTTTTAATTATGGAGCTTCGGAAGTGTCGTACGTAGAATAGTTCATCTCTTTCTTTAATCACTTGTAGTTTATTAATGCAATGTATGTATGTAGTATACTCAGGCGTAAAATGCAGAAAGGAGTGCCTTAACACTAGGTTTTCTCTGCCTAACCTATATTTGAAAAAAAAACGTGAAGCCGGAAAATAAATATTATTGTAAATTATTAATATACATATCACAATTTAGTTTCCGCCATTCTGCTAGCTGTACTCAAACGAGGATTCGATGTTGCCATAAATCGGCCCTCCGCGACACGATGTGAATATCATTATAAATGCGTTTATTACGGATCACACCCAGGAGTTGTGGGGAGGGAAATTATAAGTTCTTGTAAATACCTTCAAGAAAAATGTGCTGCATACAAAAAATGGTATATTTTTATAACTTATACCTACTATAAGTACGTACTTACAAAATTGTTGGTCCCGTGTTTTGATTATTTGATCAACATAATTAAACAATTAAATATTTATTTTCTTATTCGACATCTGTTTCAACTAGTAAATGTTAAATAACATTTTAAAGGAGATTCAGCCTCAAACCTTTAGTTGAATAAAGTGGCACAGAAATTCGTCATTCGACGTGCAATGTCTTCAACTCGGGCGGAAAGTAGAGGCACTCCTTTTTGACACATGGGGACATCCCACACACATCCCTGTGGGATCAAGTATTAGATGAAACCATCAGCATTCACACCAGGCTGAATAATTATTTGTTAAGATAAAATTTCCTTATATACCATACTATACATAAGGTGTTCTATTCTTTGTTGTCAATTGAAGCCCAAGTCCTACTTAAGCTTTAAAGCTACACAACATATTTAAAACTCATTTAAATCCGTCAAGTAGTTCCAAAAATGTGTGCGTTTAAACATTCTGTTTTTACTGTTTTTTTTATACATATAGTATAGAATATAGATAATTCTTCACATAATATTTATCTTTATTATAACTTTTGTATACGTTTACAAATTCCTGTTGTAAAATTTATTATTATGATATAGAAATTAAATTACTACGCGTCATTAAGAAACATAACGAATGTTACTACTCATTACTGCCTACACTAAAAGCTAACTAAAAAATCAACTTTAATAACTTGTTAAGCAGTAAAAATAAACTACTGGAGATCTCACTTACATACCTCTCTATTGTTTAACTATGCACACATTTCATTCCATTTCAAGTTTCACTCTTTCTCGCATGTAAGTGGAGAAAGGAGACTGGCGGTTTTAGCTTACACAACTGTGGAATGGCTTACCAGCGACAGTGTTTCCAGGTCGATACGACATGGGTACCTCCACCTCATAGGCCGGCAACGTTCCTGTAGCTCCTCTGGTGTTACACGAGGCCGTGGGGGACGGTATTCACCTAACATCAAGTGACCCAAACACTCGTTTACCTTGTCCTTCCTATAAAAAAAATGACGTTCTCTACTTTCCGCCCAAACTGTTGTGTGATTGGACAAAACGCCGCGCTTTGTCTTATTAGGTTACAGAATGGAGAAATAAAAATAATTTAAATGTAATCATTACCCTAAAGGGGGAGTCGAACCCACAACCAATTGCCTTTACAGTCAAACATTGCCCCACTGAGCTACGCCTCTAAACAAACATAAAGACGAAATACAGGAAAATGCCACAGTTTATATATAATTTATATCTCAAATATATTAGAAATTCCTTCAGTGAAGCTGCGGATAAAATGCAGCATACTGCAAACCAATATAGCTTTAGCTTCACGCTTATTCCTGCATAGCATAGTGCAACTCTATATAGGGTCTATAAATCTTACAATATTTTTTTACAACTCTTGCTTCTCAATACATATTTGTTAATGTCATGTATGTTCAGAAAAATATTAATGATTTTACAAAAAACGGTGACACGTAACATTAATACTAGAAATAAACAAACTGATTTCTCCTGTAACTCGATTACATCGAGTCAATAATTATATAGGACAGTGTATACGCTTTTACAATAGGATCCCAGAAAACGTCCAAGATTTTTCTATATCACATTTTAAAAAAGTTGTGAAAAGACGTTTGTTAAAGGTTATTACCTAATTAACGATTTTATAAATAATAACACGCCTTGGGAATGAAATGCTCGCTCCAGGCTATTTTAAAAGTATCACTGTCAGCAATAAATCTGTATATTACAATTGCTTTAAACAAAAAAAAGTCACGCTGAATTTCCTGCACCGGTTCTTCTCAGATTTAACGAAACTATTTAACGTTCAAAAAATGAAGCATGTAACTTCTTATTATGAACAAAATTATTTAACTTTGATATTTGGAAGTGATTGGTCACTAAATTCGTCTAGCGCTCATCGTTTTTTTTTGAGTAATGTAAAGGTTAAATATGCACTCCTCCGATTGGTTATTAACAATAAAAAATGAACACTAGGTCAATCTAAAGTTGCAGTTTTTGAATTAGGATCGATTATTGATAGTGAGCGTTAGTTACTAAGACTCCCTGCCTCAATTTGCAAGAAAAATGTGGAGGATGCCAGGAAAAAGGACAGATTATGTTAATTCAATTGTAATCGTTACAATTATTAATTAATTACTTCACACGTTATCATGCGTAGAATGTTAAGTAAACACAATTACTTCCTTTTAAGTTTTATATATCCTATATACCTATTTATTATTACTATTAGTGCTTGGAGCTATCGTGGCGCAATGGGAAGGTATATGAATGACTAACGACTGCCAAATTCTGCTTGTAGGTTCCATGGTATGAGATTCGAACCCACTCCTCTTGGAGATCGTTGACGATATATGGACAAGATGCGCAAATTATACATTTGTTGAATTTATTTTTATTTTTAGCATATCTGAAGAGAGACTTTTACATATTTGGTACCTAAAGATTGTTTCTAAGTTAGGCAAGAGAAGATGCCATTTAATATATATTTTAATATTTTTTGCTCTGGTAAGACAAAACACGGCGTTAAGACTCGCCATTTAACTCGCAATGTCATGAAATCGGATAGAAACTGGACATATTTACCCTACATTTTTCTTACAGGAAAAAACATTAAGCTTTTACTACATTACTACATATTATGATATGTTTCTTTCAATACAAAACATTGTAGTATTCTCATAGTAAGGCGAGGCAGACAACAAAGGGCCCGTCTAGTTGTTTCGGATCATTTGCGTAGGGCCAGGTGAGGTTCGCTGACCGTCTGTACCATTCAAACAATCGATTTTAAACTCTATCATAAAATAAATAAGATTGATTTTAGCTCTAATAAAAGATTGCATGCAATGAAATTATTGCAAATGAACTCCTTATTATGTAGAATAAGTTGTTTCACTTTCTACTGTAATTGGTTTTGAGTGTAGTAAATTTAAAAGTTGACAATCGGCTGGTGCTTTTGTATTGAATGTTGGGGGCTTTCAAAACAATATTTTGCTACTAGCGGCCCACTCGCGGCTTCGCCGCGTGAATTTCTTCGTTATATTGCAACCCACAGGGGCGCATATTTAAAAAATAAAGTAACCTATGTTTAAGCTTAGATTATCAACTATATTTATGCCAAAATTCATTACAATTGATCAAGCGGTTTAGATTTTTCATATAAACTTTCATCCCCTATTTCAACCCTTTAGAGGTTGATTTATGAAAAAATAAGTAGCCTATGTTAGACCCAGTCACTTTTACTACTTTCATTCTAAATTTCATCCAAATCGGACCGGTAGATGAGCCGTGAAAGCGTGACAGACAAACACACAGACTTTCGCATTTATAATATAAGTATGGATTGGCGTCTTAACGGAAACAAAAGTTATTAGCAAATATTTATATTGAATGATATTGAAAACGTAATAGAATTAAATTTGGTTATTTTTTAACACTTTTAAAGTGTTATTCACATACTTTGGTATCGAATCGGAGGCGCGAGTTCGAATCCCGATGCGTTCAAATTTTTAAACGTTTTCTAAATGTCTTTTAGAATCGGTTAAATTATTTACAGAAATAAATATGAGCCAATGTGAATAGACAGACACCTACACTTTTCCCCACTTTAGAACTATGCTAAATTATCTAAATTTTAAAAGTAAACGTTATCAGTGTATGAACTTTATGCTTCATTCCGCATAGCAGGGTAGGCAGAGAGAACCTAGGGTCCTATATTTCGTTCTCTACTTTCCGTCTGAATTCAAAACATGGCCGGTGGAGTGAAACTCAATGCCACGCTTTACCTCTTACTAGAGTAGTGTGAACCCACAACCAATAACATTTAAAGTCAGATCTCTTCCACTGCACCATGATGGCTTTTTGCTCTGGCTTTAGACGCGTGTATAAATTTTCATGTGCATAGTATAGCAAAAAGTGGGTCAAAATATAGTCCAATATCTTTCTTACATACATTGCTAGACTTGTGCCTAACAAGTGAAACAAAAATTATGATATGAAAATAATACCCTCTTAGTTATCTTAATTCTATTTACTCGTCATTACTTATAAATGTTCCTTAAACTCATAATAGGCGGTTACTAAGATTAAATAATCATTATACGAATTAAATTTTAACCGTTTTCTCTATTAAGTTAAAATTATGTGACATAACGTATATTTTAACTGCATTTTAACACGATAAACCATTAAACACCTTATTTTAGTTAAAAACATGACTTTTAAACCCCCATTTCATTCCCAGCTCGTAAAAGCAGCTAGTTAAATTTGACTTCTACAAAATATTTAGATTGTTTGTCATGCTATATGATTTTTATGACAAAACTTCGGATTTTTAATACTTTTTTTTATCATTTTAAGTTGCAGTAATAGACTATAAAAATTTCAATGCAGTACTCCGTAATTAAGGGGAGATTTAGTGCTGTTCCCAACGCGATGATTTTATATTAGCATTTCTCAGAAACAAAGTTATAATGGAACATGGAATAATAACCATGGGTTAGTAGTTAGTTAAAACAGAAGCTACATTTTTTTTAAGTGTTATTCATACACTTACGATATAAATATTTTTTTTAGAAAATGTATGGCTTAGCGGTTAGAGCGCTTGGACGGTTTCGTAGAGGCGCGGGTTCGAATCCGATGCTTTCACTATGAGTGTCTTTTCTTATTTTTATATCATACTGCGAGTACCGGTCTGATTAAACAGTTTATTTTGTTTAAAAGAACTTCTCTATGTTTTGTATTTGATTTTGAATTGTATTAACAGATGCAGTTAAAATTAAACTCAATATACATACCTATTTTAATGTAATATGTAACTAAATACGGAAGAAGTGCCAGAAAACATTTGTTTTCACAATAATGTTATACATTTTGCACAATATTTACGCTTTTCTCGCAGGGTAGTCAAAGAGAGCTTAATGCCGAAACGCTCTGTTCCCCACTTTTCGCTTAAATTTGAGACTTTACGTATTGGTTTGTCTTACTGGGAGTAATTAAGGATGTTAAGTTACCTTTATTAGTTAGTAATCAAATCCAATATTTCTGTATCATTTAGTTTTATTAAAAAAAAACTATGGGGCCAGTCGTGGCGCAGTAGCACGAACGTGTGACTGGTTGTTGGTTCGATGCCCACTCGAGGAGTGGAAATATTTAATATTTCCATTTTCAGACACTAGGTTCCCTCTGCCTACCCCGCTGTGTGCGGGATACAGCGTAAAGCTAGAAAAAAAAAGCTATTCTAGGTGACGAAATAATAGTATACCTCCATATAAGTAGGTAATACATATGTATGTGGTGATGGTGAATTGTCACAAATAATGATCTTTTATCTATATCACTTTATTTGTAAGAAACATTGTATAGAAGAGTCATAAACATCCTTCAATGGTACTAGTTATAGTTTTTTTTAGCTTCACGCTGTTTCCCGCACACAGAACAGTAGGCAGATAAGACACTCAAGTCCTAATGATAAGACACTAAGTGGCGGAACTTAACGCCGTGCTTTGCCTCGACACCAGAGCGAAGAAAATGGAAATATTATATAATTCCACCCCGCTAGTGGGAATCGAATCCACAACCAGTCGCTTTACAGACACACTCTGTGCCTCTGCGCCACGACTGGCTACATAGTTAGTCCAAACAACAAATCAAGAATTTAGAATTATATCCTATACAGTACTCAAGTTACCCTCTAGAGATAAAGTTAATAGAACAGTCGACATTGGGCAATGTCGGTATTTCATTTGCGTATCAATAAAGTGCCCCAGACGCCGCTGAGGGCGCGCGGTGCGTGCGTACCGGGACAGACTGGTCACAGAGTATATTGTTATATAGATAGATCTCTGGGTTTGAATGTTTATTGTGGTTATAAAAATGGCTATATAGATCTCTTAGTTTAAACGTGTTTTTTGTACTTATACTCTGATTTCTACCTCTTATACTTAGAGGAATTGTTAATATGTATCGTGACTTTGTTCTGCCAATATCACAGTAGGGAAAAAGAAAGTGTTCCAAATATTAAACATAAATCTATCCTCTGAAACGCTACATATCTGTAAATCTTTTTAAGGCTCTTTATGACATTGGTAAAATAAAGCTTTGATATTTTACGTCTGAGTTTCAACCAATTGATCCCTATAACCCACTGTGTTAACAAGCTAGCGGAACCTTACGCTGCACTTTGTATTTGCATGGCTAAAAACACTGGTATTCATGTCTATTCAAAATATTCTGTCATTTTATCATGCAATTAAAGCGACGTATAATTTTATTAAATGCTAGTGGTAAGACACTCCGTTCTCCGCCTTGCTCCTGGATTCGAGACATTTCGAGTTAAATGACGTAATTCGTAAGCTACGCTTGCTTATTTCAAAAATAAAATACTTTCACATACTAAATACAAACAAAATATTTTTAGTTTAGATATATATTTCCGCATCTGTTTCACCTAATCTTTGCAAAGGGCGTAGAACGAAGGCAACCGAGGGCGCCGTCTCTTTCGTTTTTTCTCATTCGCTTACTAATTGTGTTGCGGACGCGATGGGGAACTATGATGTTATCTTCACACTTATTGTATTAAAGATGCTCTTTTTTTTGCTATATTTTATATATTACCTTATCATATGCTTACTTATTTATAATGAACTTAGTTTTTCAAATGCAATGCGATGCACGCTGAATCTAAGGAATGCTAAGAAGTTTCTTCCCTTCTTCTGAAGAGGTATAAATATAAGTACATACATAATAAATACAGTTGTACAACTAAATTATCTGTCTCGCATACGTTAAGTTTTGTAGTCAGTTTCATTTACGGTGGCACTACGAACCAAAGTTTAAAATGATAACATAATTTTTGTTTTTTTGAGAGTTGACCTTCGAAGACACAGTGTCGACGATACTGGAGGAAAGACACGTAAAAGTCATGAGGACCCCCCCGGAGGGCGTGCATGAAGAGGTTGATGACAGTGGACGAGGCGAAAGAAGTATGCAGGGACCGTAGCGTTTGGCGCTCCGTTCTGTATAACTACCCGGCAAGGGATACAGCGTGAAGCTATAAAAAAAAAGATTAAAATTTTGCTGAGAATTTGATTTTTCCATTTCAATATTTCCCTAAATACTGTGAGAAATGGAAAATATATATTTTTTTGAGTATATATGGTAAATTTCAAGTTTCTTACCCTAGAAATTTTGATTATCTGTTGTCTGCCAGTAATTTAGTACGTAATAGAAGAGATCTACACTCATTGGTTGATGCCTGTGAATAAGGACATTTTTATAATATAATAAAGTATGTATAAGGTATACCAATTATTAGAATTCGTAATGTATAATATTTAACGAAATATCTCTTTCTGAAATTCTACTCTCTGACTACCCCGGTTTCGAATCTTGCCGAATCAATTTTTAAGTCTTTTCCCCTTCTTGCTGTACATAGCAGGGTAAACAGAAGAAACCTAGTGTTAAGACACAAAAAATATAACATAAGTAAAAATAAAACAATACGTAAAGCTAATAAAATATTCTTTACATAATTTATAAATATACAACCGCTTATATTAATCTACATATAAAATGGTCCTTGAAAACCCTACAACTAAATAAGAGGCACACATTAAAGCTAACTCAGGACTATTTTCAGGACGTCTCCCCGCGACCTTGATACCCTTGATACAGGCCCTTGACTCGACCCCAGATAAATCTTCTAATGTATACATTCTGACAATGTCACTTTATTTTTCTACTTATACTAAAAAATAGCTTTAGTCCTTTTCTCGCATAGCAGGAGTGAGAGAGAATTAGTGACTAGACACTTCGTTCTCCACTTTCCGCCTGAAATGGAGGAATTACTTTTTTTATTTTGTTTGTCTTATGTTAGGAGTAGTAGGTAACTATTTTCAAGTGAAATAAATGTTAAACTTTTCGTTTTCTTGACTTTTAACCGAAAATGTGTATCACATATATGAAAATAAACTAAAAATAATTATTCCTCCGAGTGGGAATCGAACCCACTACCAATATCGCATTTACAGTCAAATACTTCCCAAGCTTTATCTTATTTGACGAAATACAACTTATAATGAACTTATCAACAATAGTAAAAATTCTTGTTAAAAAATTATTGTACTTACAACTTATTTATATAATTAAAAATTCTTATGGTCCCTCTGGCATTACAAAATGATTACTCAAATAAAGTTTTCATATTAAATGCTTTTAAAAGCCCAAGAAAATATTATTCTTATATATAATAAAAACTTTTTTAAATCTATATAAAATCTTTTATTGTACAAAGATATGTCCATAGCTTATAACAAATTTCAAATTATGTACATTTAAGATATCAAATTTATCTCTCAGTACCTCAAGACACTCAGTTTGCCACTTTCCGCTCGAAATCAGGATGTTGCGTATTTAGTAGCGGAAGTTAACGCCGCGCTAAGTCTTGAACCACTAGGACGAAGAAATGAAAATAATTTAAGTATAATCGTTTTCCTGGTTGAGAATCGAACCTGAATCATCGGACAGTCAGACGTATTACTACGCCACGATCTCTTCAACCAGAGTTAGACAAAAATTAATTTCAATTAACTATATATTATATATGTTTATATTTGTTTATGTGAGAATCACACAAAGAATAACACTTAGCAGAAAATTAATTAGTTCTTAATGTTTACACAATAAATTAATTTAGTTAGTTAATTGCGATTTTTTCGCAAATAAATAAGCAATTTAATAGTTAATTGCAATTAAATTTTGCCCAACACTGGCCACAATTAGTTACTACATGCACATTTATTTTATAAAGGCGCGTGATGATAAAGAACAAAAAACTATTTTCTTAGTAAAAACTAGAGCAGTTATCTCTAAGATAGCTCAGTTTAAAACATTCATGTGATGATATCATGGTCTACGTACGATTGTGACAATTAGTGCATATAATTGTACAGTGATTTATTTCATTAACAGAGCAGTCTGTGGGTTTCTTGTTACAATGTGTGTTGAATTTTATATAATTTGTATGCTTCGTCGTTAGAGGCCGTCGTGGCGCAGTGGTGTGTATGACTGTAAATTCGGTGGTTGTGGGTTCGATTCCTATTCAGAGAATATTTCATTATATAATATTTTGGAGCCAGTCGTGGCGCAGAGGCACAAGGTGTGACTGTAAAGCGACTGGTTGTGGGTTCGATTCCCACTCGGGGGGTGGAAATATTTAATATTTCCATTTTCTTCGCTTTGGTGTCGAGGCAAAGCGCGGCGTCAAGTTCCGCCACTTAACACGCAATGCCTCTGAATTTGGGAGAAAGTAGGGAACGGAGTGCCTTAACACTAGGTTTCCTCTGCCTACCCTATTGTGTGCGGGATACGGCGTGAATTCTCACTTCGCTGCCGGTTTTGGCCGATATTTCTCCGAGGCCTTTGGGTTGACTTGCGCTATTTTATTGGCAATGTCTCGATTTCGGACGGAAAGTGAAAAACGGAGTCTTGATGCTTGTTTATCTCTTGCTACCTTGCTATGCGAGAAAAAACGTGGAACTATTATTTTGTTATTATTTCTTACACGAAACAATACATTGTTCGTCGAACTGCAATGGGGAGGTTTAAATAGCTGCTTGCGGGATTCCCAAAACAGGTTCAAAACCTGTTTTGGGAATTTATTAATGGTAAATAATTTTTATATTATATAATATTTTACTTGAAAATGGTATTTCGGCATTTAATAGCAATTTTTAATGTATAAAGGTTAGGTAGGCTGTCGTCTTGCATTTGAATTTTTTTTTTTTTTTATGGAATAAAGGAGGCAAACGAGCAGAAGGCCCACCTGGTGTTAAGTGGTTACCTTCGCCCATAGACATCCACAACATTAAAGCTATGGATGCGTTGCCAGCCTCGGGGATGTAGGACAGAAGGAGGGAGGAAGGATGGAAATGGTGGGAATAGGGAGAGCTGGCTTACGTGCCATCGAACCGGAACACATCGTCAAATGTTTGGCGGTTCGCCTTTGACACGATAGTGGTCGCGAGCCAGTCGGAGAACGAATCTCCTACCACCAAGCTACTGGGTTACCCGCCTTTTACGGGACGCTACCCAGCGGCGGGGGGGAATTGTATTCTTAACCCGTCCCCCCACGGGTAGAAAATACATCTGACAATATTATTTCCTTGCTTTACAAAGCGCGGCATTGAGCTCCGCTAGTCATATCGTCTCTGTGTGGACGAGAAATGAAGAAGTGAGTGATCTCTCCCTACGACGTGTCGCATAAAATAGAAGCATTCCGTGTATAAAAACAATTTATACTAAAAATCTTATACCATATTCTGTTATTAACGAAAACGTAGCTTGTAATATTTGTATACTTTCTTTCTGTGCTACTAATGCAACAACTGCATAATTACATAGGAGTGCGTGCTTGTATTTGAAATATAAACGGTTCCCGGGACTGCTCAGTGCAAATACCATACGTTTTTATTGATTGTAGATTGTTAGTTGATATCGTAATCATTTTTCAGTAATCAATTTAAAACTTGGTCATTGTACTTTTAAACATTTTTAAAGTGTTATTCCACACTTAGGAAAATTAAAAAAGGCATTTAGAATCGTCCGTTCAGGAGGCGCGGGTTCGAATCCCGCTGCGTTCAAATTTTTATACGTTTTCAAAATGCCTTGGTCATTGTAGCTCAGTAAAGTCTAACTATATGAATTATAAAATAAATTATTTTCTTGTGTCTATCTAGTATCTTCACACTAGGTTTACTCTAACTACCCTACGAAGCGGGAGAAAGTGTGAAGTTCTTCAAGAGTTCAGAAGGCAAGGAAATAATATTGGAATTAAGGAAATTTCAAAGTACGCAATTCTACTACATGAAATTTTCTAATGATTTGAAAGATTTATTTTTTACTTTTACACGTCTATTATATTACACAAGGCAAGCAAATAATGATATACGTGTCTTTTTTTTCGTGACGTTTCTTACTAAACCTTGATAACAAAAATATTTTAAGTATTTGAACACTGAGTCGCAATGGTCAATGTTCTATTATCAAATTGTCTTTCCTCTGAAAATATAAATGCAACTTTATGAAATAAAAAATATATTTATTAACCTTTGATTTTTTTATTAGAAGCAAATCTTCCTAAGGAAGCAAATATTTTTAAGTATTTGAACTCTTTATATTATGCAAAACAGTAGTAAACCTATATAATGCCCTCCTAAGCTATAAATGCTATGTTTTGATGCAGTTACCAGAGTAGAGGAAAAGTAAAGGAAAAATACAGATAAATATATTTGACACACGTTACGAAGCTCCAGTGGAATGTTTAGTTAATTTGAACTAAGGGGCTTAAGGTTATGTTGCAGGGATTGGACAAGCGATATGATGAGTTAATCGTGTATACTGTAGTTACTTAGTGTTAAAATACTCCGTCCTTCCCTTTTCGCAGGAATGCGTTTATACTTTGATAAGCTTTGCGTGTTGAATAACGGAACTTAACGCCACCCTTAGTCTTACTAAAGCGAGGAAGTTAAAATATTTTTTAAATTAATCATTCAAAAAGTGGAAATCGAACCCACAACCATTGTCTTTACAGCACACTGCCACTGCCACACTGTACTACTGTACCATGGCATCTTTTCTCTTCTACCAAAATAGACAGAAAGTATCTAATGTCAAGACAAACCGATCTCAAAATGCTGTATAAATTTAAGACATTTCGTTTTGATTGGCGGAACTTAACGCCGCGTTTCATTCGTTTGCCCCTTTTTTTTTAGCGTCACGCTTTATCCTGCACACAGCAGAGTAGGCAGAGGGAACCTAGTATTAAGATACTCCGTTCCCCACTTTCCGCCGAATTCGGAGGCATTACGTGTTAAGTGGCGGAACTAAACGCCGCGCTTTACCTCGACACCAGAGCAAAGAAAATGGAAATATAAGTGGGAATCGAGCCCACAACCAGTCGTTTACAGTCACACACTTGTGCCACTGGGCCACGACTGGCCTTTCATATTATTATAATTACTAAATAAACAAAAAGCAACGCCATCAGCTTTAGCTACTGTCACAGCCTAAGCGCTCGGACATTGCGTTGCGTGAAAAACAAAAGAAATCGTTTGACCCACATAGCGCGGGCAGGCGTTGAGTGAAACAGTTTAAATATAGTTCAGACTGGAACTTCTATTGCATTATGTCTAATGGGACGTCTAAACTTGTAAGAGTGCATCTTTATGTATCTTTTCTGAGGCCATTTATTAAGACATTCGTTGCTGTTGGTTTAAATATAATGAGAAAAAGATCTTTAATCATTTCAGAAAATACGAGAGTAACACTTGCATAGCCTAGGACTTAGCGCTTCTAGTGAAAAAATATCCGCTTACAAATTAGGACCTTTTTAACTACAGGAAATTTAATTAAAAATAGAAATAGAAGAGGTTTATATGTTTTAAAAGAATAACAAATGTATTTTAATAGTCATGTTATATGTCTACAAACTCGTGCATGTTTTGATTTCGCGGTTTTCCCCCTTTTGAAATGAACTATTTTATATTTTCGCTTACTAAAAGTAAGTAAGTAGTATTAAAATAGTCAGTTGTCGTAAACGAACTACTAATTAGTGTACAAAATGTCAAATTTCAAAAATTTATTATTATAATGTACCAAAAAGTACATGATCAATTCGGATTAAACAGATTAATTTAAATACAATACATTATTTTTAATTAAACTGTTTTAATAACATAATCAAAGTATTTGATCATTTGTCAGGAAGAATCTAGTGTCAATGCACTCCGTTTTTCAGTATCCACCTGAAATCGAGAGTGTTGAGTGGCGGAAGTCAATGCAGTATATTGTTTTTTTTTTTCTTTCGAAATTATTATTAGTATGCTCACAGTTATGCCACGATTGTATTGGGATTTCATTGCAGTTTCATATTTTCTTCTTTCCAAGAATTAAAGAAAACTTAGTGTCAAATGGAGATCTCCTTCCCCGATCTGATTCCTAGGCGGCTGCCGCGGTTAGGCCTCTCTCGAGTAGTCGAGGGTCTCACCTGGCTGGGTTGATCACCCGGGTAGTCAACGCCAATCCCTTCCATCCCCTACCCCCTATCCTAAAGAGGAAAAAGAAAATCTCTCGACAAGGCCTAAAGGGCCTTCCCCTGTGACCCATCCATGTGTGTGGGTGGCGAAGACTGCAACGACCAGAGGGCGCAGCCCCGAAGCCGCTTCCCCTCTCCTCTCTTGGGGATTTGAGAGAGAAGACCAGAGATAGTGTCAAAGCACATCTAAATTTTAGGAATTATATATTAAGTGGCGCAAATTGTTATTTTATTACAACCTGAAGTATGTCGTTATCGGAAAAACGCGAAGCTTAAATTGGTTTTCATTGTAACGCATGCATTTAAAATTTTCATTAGTGAATTTCCGTAAAATTGATAAAATTCATATGGTAATAAACATGGGGGCTAGAACTATTCGACATGCTTTACTTTCGTTTTATGATGCAATATAATACTTGATGGTTTAATGTGACATGCCTTATTTTAGTATATTATCTTTGAATGTGTATTTTACATTCATAATTCTAAAATAATAATCATTTTTTTATTTTTTTAGCTTTACTCTTTATCCTGCGTAGCTAGGTAGGTAGAAAGAACCTAGTGTTAAGACAAATCCACTTTCAATCCGATTTCGAGTCATTTCCTTAACAGGAAATATCTCAGACTCAACGTAAATAAAGATAAATTAAACATAATTATTTCCTTAAGTAGAGATCGTACTCGTAACCATCGTGCTCACAGTCAGACGCTATCTCACTGCACTACGACGACCTCTATCTCTGCCAAAATTATTATATCAAAATATAATTTACATATATTTAAAGTTGTTTCTATAAAGCTGTAAAGAAGATACGAATTTAAATTCCTTTTCTGTTTGTCTTTGCGCTTGTGGACGCTAATCTCTGAAACAGCTCCACTAATTTAAATACAGTTTTCTTGATAGTATTCTAGTAATCTTCCCTTAACATTTAGTTATTATTTTATTTCAATCAATTCATAAATAAAAAAGTTACAATAATTCGTATAAAACTTGAAAAAACGAAATGCTCGTGTAGTTTACGCAGGCGAGGCCGCGTGCGGGTTGGTAGTGGAAAATGTACCTACAATATAATACTATAAAGACTAAGTATCCATTAAAAAAGTTTTTATAATTTTCCATTACCTTATAAGTTAATTTTAAACCTTTGTGACCGTTTCAAAATTAAATCGCCTGTCAAAAAAATGTCAAACGAATCTTTACTTAACCCTCTTTAGTAATCTCAGGCCGTTTTACGTCATTCCTTTGTTTTGACCAAACAAACCCTTTGTTTTGAGCACAAAGCGTCGCTCACTTTCGCTTTCCTGGAAACACTTAAAATGACAACCGCCACCGTAAGCAAATCAACCTGTGAGGTTACGACGGTATTGTAAGCTATGTAGGTTTTCTCCCATAAGTTTATTTTTAATTTTGTTTCTTAAAAATCTATGAAAAGATAGTAAATATAATGTTTTGCAATCTGTTAATTATTTATTATTATTATTTGTACTAGTTGACAGAGGGTAGTTATTTTTCTAGAGTTTGACGTTGACACAGTCAAACATTCGCGGTTTTTACTCAATAGTGTGCGCCATAACTAAGGAACTAAACTGAACTACTATGTGGTTTAGAAATTTCTACTTCTGAGCGTTCTAGATACTAATTGCCCTATTTCATTATATATGTTTAAATATTCTGCAAAATATAGTAACACAACGTTATATTAATATATACTTCTGAATCTATAATAAAGTAAATTCTTTAAAATATTGTAATAATGTATAATTATATCAATAAACAATGAAACAATCACATATATTAAAATTTAAAATAATCCTTTATTTGTGGTAAAACATCTAATCAGGCAACACTGTTGCGGTCACAACCATCTGTTACGTACGACATATGGCGTGCTTTTTTACGGTCTTACGATTTGTTTGTGTTGCCATCCTTCACCCACCTTTTGATCTTAACGTAATGTTTGCATGTTCTCTCCCTCTTTCCCCGTTTTCCTTCAAGGTGCAGGGTAATTGAAATTGAACACTGCATGCGGGCGAGTGAAAGGATCAAGCCATAGATCAATCTTTTACGTTTAATGTCAATGACATAAGATTGTTATTAATTTTTAATGTATATTTATCTAAAAAAGATATAAAAGTTTGATCGCAGCGGAATTCATTTTTTTATATGTTTTCCAAAAATGTTTTTCTTGTCGTAAGTGTAGTAATAATAGTTTAAAAACGTTAAGGCCCTCTCTTATCCTTCCATCTATGCAAGGCCATTATGTCCTACTTTAGTGACGTTTCATATAAAAATTTGCACACATGTCCGAAACCTTATTCCCATCCCTCCTTCCTCCTTCTGTCCTACATCCCCGAGGCTGGCAACGCATCCATAACTCTAATGTTGTGGATGTCTATGGGCAAAGGTAACCACTTAACACCAGATGGGCCTTCTGCTCGTTTGCCTCCTTTATTCCATAAAAAAAAAACCAATGAAAGTGCAATATTTTATAGTTTTTTTTTTTTTTTTTTTTTTATTAAATATTGAAGCTCTACAGACACTCGGTCTCGTATCCTTTTTTTCCTTAACTGTTTTTTGGTTACAAATCTTAAATTACATACTACTCAAAACCAAACTGTTGTTTTAAATTAACCTAAGCGAGTTTTACATTTACTACTTATGTCTACATTTAAATGAACTATTAATTAACACAATATACAATTTACAAAATTAGCTATATCATAAAATTTGTTGGCGGGAAAAGGGTATGACTGCTATGGACGAGGACGTGACCGTTTCATTTCGGTCTTTTATGGCCATCTTAATGTTGTATTCCACGATTATTCTATTTGTTGCCCCCGTCGCGTTCCGGATTAGCCTTTTGACGGCATCATCTTTGTCATCGCTGTAGTAGTATGTGCAGTTGTCGGTGTGTCGCGAAATTGCTACCACAGCGTGTGGTACGCTATCGTGTAACTGCATTTTCACTGTTTTAAGATTTACTACTACAACGGTTGTGCTGGTAAGACCCTGAGCTTCGTGGATTGTGAGCACCCTCGAGCCATCCTGTCCTCCACATCCCTGGCTGGTCAGGGATTCTTTCTCTTCCTGAGTAAAAGTGAGGTAGAGGGTATTCTTTAGATCTTCTGGAACTGGCGTAGATTTAATATTTTTCATATAAAGAGAGTGCACTACCCTTCTCGAAGAGTATATACCGGGATATACCTCTCTTAGGGCGTAAGCTACGTCCATGGGACTCCTGTGAGTACACGGTAGATCTTGGTCGATGTTGAGGATTTGTGATGGTCTATGATAGAATATCTCAAAGAGGTTGTCCCTGTCTATATAGGGTATCTGGTTTACATCTCAGATCAAAATAATTTCCTGGGCTCCTGAGATTCTTCCTGCCATTACTATTGCTCCAAAGTGGTTCATCAGGGCTTCGTCCACTATCAGCCGTTTACACTTTTCTGATTCTCTTGGCGCCCCGTTTGCCAATATTGAAGCCATAGTACGGATTTTACTCCTTACCAGATTCCCTATACGTACCGATAACCTCTCTCTTAGTTCACTGGCCGCTTCTTTAGTATATGTAACTACCGCGTCTCTATCCAAGTCAAATTTTTCCACTATCCAACTGGTTTTCCCACATCCCGGAACACCATTTATAAATTGCATGTTGGGTAACTTCCACATATCATGTGAGGAATCCAGAGCGTTGTCTAGGCATGTAGCCTGTTCCAGCATCTTATACTCCAACATGATACTTAAGCACTTGGCGACAATTACGATGGGATTGTTAGTTGGTGTGTTGAACTTGAGGTATCCTCTTCTTCGGGTTTCTTCTTCGTTAAGCTCTACAAACCCAGATGTTGTACTGTAAGCCGCCATATAAGTGCCCTTTATGTGTCCCATGATGGTCTGGCCGTTATCGTTATCGTATACGGCGGCTTCTGCCTCCTTGAGTTTCATTCCAAGGATCGAGTATCCACCTAAGTAAGCTTGTACAATATCCTCACACCTCTTCGACTTCACTTGCTTGGTGGCTCTCAGGATGGCAAGAAACTCAAGATAAGCGTTCTTGTGATGGTCCTGGTGTTCTTGAATTGGAACCAGTTCTGGTGGTTGTACCTCTTCCAATATCGCCTTTGTGCGTTTAGGATAGACTTTTGCAGGTGGATCTATTGAAGAGCTCCTTGTGAACTCCTCCAGTGCCGCTCCCTGTTTGTCACTAGCTAGAACTTTCCTCCTGCCAAGTATGTTTCCTACAACTGCACTGAAGGCGCTGCACATGGCCCTCGCAGATGAGAGTCGATGATCTGTCTTTGGACTCTTAGATTTCTCTTCAGTCATTTTTCGTTGGAGACGTTCAGAACCACTTTCCCTAGTTGTAGTAATCATTCTCAGATGATCCGTTTGAGTGCTAACACGTGCAGGCTTCAGGTAACTAAGGTCTTCACCTCTGTCCTCGTACACTATGACCTCGTGCTGTTCTGAGGCCTTTAAGCAACCTAGTCGGTCAGCCACTTCTCCTCTGTTATACTCAACCACCATTGCATCTATGCTTATTATTCGTGCTCCTTGTCCTGTTAACTTGCTTATTTCATTGAGCAGCACGCAAGCCCACTCAAACGGCGTCTTTTCACTCCAGTTAAGCAGTATTATAGACTTATTGTTCACTTTTACTATGCGACAGACGACGTCACCGACCATCCTTGAGGGTAACGCTTCATAAACTTTGCGTCTTAATGCGATTCTATTTGTACTTCCATTCAATAGATTGGCCAGTCCTGGCGAAACCGCTATAAATTTGTGATTTCTAGGCCTGCAGAAACTTATGCCCAATCTTTCGGTGGCACTGTGCATGAATAGGGCTACCCCTATTGTTTTCAATCCTGCCTGGCCCTTTTCAGCGTGTTTTAGCAATTGTATAGAAGTACCTTGAGTCACATTTTGTGGATGTGTGTATACTATGTGCTGCTGTATACGTGTGTTTAAGGTGGCGGGAGTTGTAAGTGCGCGTGCAGCACGTAAGTCCCTTTGTTTTCTGGTGCTGTTGCGATTGCATGTTATATTAAAAGTCTTTTCAGCATAATCGAGAAGAACCCTACGTGAGTTCAGATCCGCCATGATGCTTGGTAGGTTAGCCTCAGTCAGATCGCTCTCAATTTGCGCTTGGAGTTGAAAGCGATAGGCCTCAAATCTTGGGCAAGTTAGTAATATGTGCATTACCGACTCAGGTGTATCTTGATCACATTCGCAGCTCGGGGAATCTTTTAATTTAAACCTGTAAAGGTATTCTGCAATACCTCCGTGTCCAGTTAACATCTGGACATGTAATGGTCCAAAAACAGTCGTCCTTGCTACTCGAAATGCTAATTCTACATTTGGGAGGAATTTTTTCGTGACTGCCCCTGTCTGAGATGTTTCGTACCTGTCCTGCCAAATGTGTACAGATTCTTGCCTAATCATTTTTTTAACATATGATAATGGAATTTTGTCGTAGTCATGAGCGACACCTGTGAGTGCTGCTGTTTTTGCCAGTTCGTCGGCGCGTTCATTTCCAGCAATACCCACATGTGCCCTAAGCCAAAACAGTCTGATTTCTCTTTTTTGTGCTTTGATTGTCCTTATGTTTTCTTGTATCACCCTCGCCAGAGGGTGTCCTGAATTTGAATTTCTTAATAATTCCAATGACGATCTGGAGTCACTTAAAATATTAACTTTCTGATCGTCACAATCAACTACATTTTGTGTTGCCATGGCTAACGCATAAAGTTCCGATTGGAAGACTGTGCAGTTTGGATGGAGACTAAATTTTTTGTGACTGATTTCCTTTCCTTTCTGCCATTTTGATAGTGCTGCTCCCACTTTACCTTCAATCTTACTACCATCAGTGAAAATCTGAACCCCATCGATGCGATGTAGATTAATGGTATTGGGATTCAAGTCCTCCAGCAATTCAAATTCTATAGCCGTTTTTGTTGACGGGTGTGGTTGGTGTAGGTAGCTCTCCTTGACTTCTAACTCCTTGCCAGCTGGGAGGTAATCTATACAAATGCCTTTTTTTACTCTATAGAGGCTCGCATGCTCTTTAATTCGTATATCTAGCGGCAGTAACCCAGAGAGGGACAGTGCAGACACCGTCCTATATGCTTTGCAGATCTTTTGAGCAAACCCCCTCTGGAGCGTATTTAACTGATTTTGGATGGCCTGCATATCCGTTGATCGAGACCAGACGCTTGCTGCATACATCAAAATCGGTTCCACAACTGCCACGTAGATAGTTTATATTTTATGGTTTAGAATTATTACTATTAACTAAATATACCTATTGTCATGATTAGAATAATTACAGTGATCTTTTTAGTAAAAGTTAAAGCTAATTTAATATTCGTTTGTTTTACTTATGTTTTTATTGTTTTCACGTATCTGCTACAAGTTGCGAGGTAAGTAAAGAGTGAGGTAAGCATTCTGTTGCCCACTTTATGCTCAAATTCGAGAAGTTACATGGTGAGTGGTAGATTCCACATCACACTTTGTCTTAAGTACCAGAGCGAAGAAATAAACATAATTTTAATCTTATCATTTCCCTAAGCAGAAATCAAAGCCATACAATTATCAGAAATATGAATACAGACTCGGATCAAAGTTGAACCTAAAACCATCGCATTAAGTGAGATAGGTGTCAACTGCATCACTATAGCGTTTATTTGATAAATTGTTTCTTTTTTGTCCATTTTCATGCATGCAAGCGCATAGCTTAATTGGCTAGAACATTTGGACGGTATCCAAGAGGCGCGGGTTGGAGTCTTGCTATATTCAAATTTAAATACGGAATTTAAATATATATACATATAATAACTGAGGCAATCGTGGCGCAGTGGGACAGCTTTCTGTAAATGCGGTTAGTTGTGGGTTCTATTCTCGCTCGAAGGAATAAAAATATTTAAATTTTTTCATGTTTTCGCTTTGGTACCTCAGCAAACGGCTTTAAGTTCCATTACTTAGCACATGTTGTTTCAATTTGGATGGAAGTAGAGAGCAGAGTGTCTTAACACAAAATTCTCTCTTATTGCTCTGATATACAGAAAATGAAAGTGAAGATTAGAGCTTAGACAAAAAACGTCTTAAATGTATGCAGACGTTAATATTAACAAATTAATAAAACTAAACATTTAGAAATATACATTTTACGTTTCCACTTTAATATTAGAAGAATTAAATAAAAAAGACATTTAGAAAACGTATAAAAATTTGAACGCAGCGGGATTCCAACCCGCGCCTCCTGAATACCGCTCAGGCGCTCTCACCACTGAACGCATGCTCAGTGGTGAGAGCGCCTGAACGGTACGGTTCGAATCCCGCTGCGTTCAAATTTTATACGTTTTCTAAATGTCTTTTTCAATTTTCCTAAGTGTGGAATAATACTTTAAAAATGTTAAAAGAATTAATTAAATAAATTATTTATTAAAAAAACAGTCGCAAAGGCTCCATTCGTATCATGTATTTAAAGTTTTTGTTAAAAGTTGAAACGACATCCTCTCACTCTATTCTTTCCCACAACTTATTTTCGTTCCCATGAAGCTTCTATATAATCATAGACCATGAATCATTTATATGTATAAATAATACGACATGTTTAGACCGTTTCCTTTTAAGGCTTTGATTTATTACGTTTTAATAAGTAAATTGAGACTGAGACTGCCGTGTACTAATTGTTCTGACAAAACGTGAAAAATTGTTTTGGAGAAATTTATGATTATGATGTACATTTATGAGTTAAGCTTTCATTGAAAGAGTTATTGTTAAAAGTTTATTTATTTGCGAATATAGCGGTTTAAGAAATATAGGCAAATATATAGTGTGTTTCTATTTACCTAACACTCGCTCTGTTTATCATATAGAAACTAAAAAGCTATTTCATTTTATTGTATGTTAAAAATCTTTCATGAAACAAAAAAGCAGCTGCATATACTTTCTGCCCGAAAACGATATGTTATATGCTGAATGGTGGAACTTAACGCCGCCACCGTTTTGTTTTACCAAAGCGAAAAATGATAATAAGTTAAATATATAATGTTTCTTCCAAGTGAGGGTCGAACCCACAACCAATCGAATTTACAATAAGACTTTGTCCTATAGTGCGATGATAGATAACCTCATAATCTACGAAATTGGTTATACAGATTTATACCTGCACTCCATTTCCTCGTTTCGAACACTAGTACTAACAACAGTAGTTCGTCGTCACAGGTAGAATACTAAAAATATACGTGATTAATCTAAAAAGCTAAAATAATTTCATTTCAAAATACATAAAAATCACAAGAGAGAAGATCTTATTATATACATTTTTTACCATCAGGCAGTTATTATTGCAAAGGCACAATAATCTTCCCAACATGTCTCAGAGCATTACTATCTGCAATCTAGAAACGTTTCCAGGAACCCCGACACGGGCTAGGACCCACCTTTGTTGTGTTACGGGACTGAGGCAGTTGCAGTAATAAATAATATATAATTATCCATATTATTCTTTTAAACTAGCTCTGCCTGCGACTTCGTCCATGTGGAATCGAACTAAAAAGTTAAAAATTTAAAATAAAAGTGGCCTAAGTTACTTCTTTTTTTATCAGTTATCTGCCAGTGAATGTCCTGTTAAAATCGGTCTAGCCCTTCTAAACATTAACCGGAACAGGCAGACTGACAAAAATTGTGAAAAATGTTAGTTTTGATATATGTAAGTTTTGACATATGTAAGTTTTGATATATGTAAATTGTGAAAAATGTTAGTTTTGATATATGTACATTGTATACATATATAAATAAACATTTAATAAAAAGCGATTATTTTAATGTTACAAACAGTCAATCCTATTTTATTTCTTTGTATAGATGTCATGGCATTAAGAATTAAGTATTCGTACACTGTCAATTCATTCATCAATATAAAATAATTATATTAAAAATGTTCAAATAAATCGTTACTACCAGAAATTATGCAACAAAGAGTTGAGACAAATAATTACTTTTTTACGGCTTCGTCCTCTCTCTCTATTCTCTCCATTCTAACTATTTCAAAGACAATATTGGTTATATAGCGAAACCTAACTCCGTATATATCTAGCCAGACGAGTAATGACATGAACAAAAAAATCCTTGAATGAGACTCGAACCCACACATCGCGTGTATAATCAAACCTTACAAACAATTACACGTAACCCAATTTCATACTCTAATCACCAGACACGAACCTAGCAACGTAAAAATTAGCCAATTCTTCGCGAGACACTTCTATCCTACATTTAATCCTGCGATAGGCGAGCAAGCAAAATAACCGTAAAACATCAAAATACCTTTCCGCTCATTATCAATGACATGACCGGACAGGCGTAAAATCGTTATAAAACCGTCCGAAAACCGCCCAAACGAGAATAGGCCCTATTCCCATAGACTTCGTGCTAAATATGTAGCTGGGCTCAGTTCGTGTAATTTTATAGTATCGAGGCGTCGATTGTACCGAAAACAATACTTTTCTGCTTTTATGGTGTCTACAGAAATTTATTACGTCACTATCGAGACGTATGTAATCAATTTATCAATCGATTCGTACCACTAGAATGGAGTTTTGATCGTGCTTCGACGTTTTTCAGCTCAAAATGTCACATAGCGTTGACAAATTTGTTGATATTATTGAAGTAGCGTGGCCAATACGGTAGAATAAAAAATGACATAAACTTGATGCTATCACGATGCAGTTGCAGGGCTCTATATATTTCGGATGTAAGTTCAAATTAGACGTGAAAATTTGTGCTTACAGTATAAGTATTTTCTCGGCCTTATTAGTCAAAATAGTACAATGGTTTCTGCCATGTAATACCTAATGCATAAACAAAAACAAAAGAAAATCAAGTTATTTCTCAACAAATATTGAAACAAAAATTATAACAAATTTCAATAAAAAAATAACTTCACACTTTTTCCTAGTGTCAAAACACTCCGGTCTCCACTTTTCGCTCGAAATCGAGTATTTGCATATTAAGTGACGGAACACGACATCGTGGTTTTCATAAAATCATTATCTTGAGTGAAAATCACATATATTTATTATATGTTAATCGATTCAATCGATTTCGTATGTTTCATTAATTATAAAATTATAACCAATAAAATATACTAATCATATAATAATTATATTAGGTTCTTTTTGTTAAACATTTGTTTCATTATTTTCGCAACAAAAAAAAGCTCATTAATTATCCAAATGGGTCAGATTCTTAGAATATAGATCTAGATATGTTCTTGTTCTTCCAGACCGTATCAGATAGGTAATTATAGCAAGTGTCTAAGAAGTGTGGCGGCCACCTGCGATATTGTCACACACTGCGATAACACATGTGGTACTGGTAAGCGGAAGCTTATATGGTATGTTTTCATTGTACGCTATTCCTAGGTTAGGACGAGAATTTTGACGGGGGATTTTAATTAGGTATTATGGTATTAGCTTCACGCTGTATCCCGCACACAGCAGGGTAGGCATAGGTATTTTAATTAGGGATTTGGTTATTAAAGCTAAGGAACTAACAAAGTAATCAAGTACTTCTTACGTCTTTTATAATTCATACTTTTTTTTTGTGATTGTACGTAAATAATGCTTGTGTTTTATAAATCTATAATATTGTAAAACTGATTGTTACCTAAAATAAATAAATTAATTAATTGAATAAATTGTGAGTAAATCAACACGCAAGTTCGGCAGAGTTTTTCGACACTGAGGAGGACTCAGTCTATACGTAACTCGTAGCAGTAAATAACTTTAGTTTAGCCTCACGCTGTAACCTAGTGTTAAGACACTCCGTTTCCCACTTTCCACCGAATTCGGAGGCATTGCGTGTTAAATGGCGGAGCTTAACGCCGCGCTTTGCCTCAACACCAGAGCGAAAGAAATGGAAATAATAAATATTTTCACTCCTCGAGTGGGAATCGAACCCGCAACCAGTCGGTTTACAGTCACACTTTGTGCCACTGCGCCACGACTGGCCCCTGAAACTTTAGCTCAGATAAAAAACTATATTACTATTTTATTTTAATAGTAAAATGGAAACACGCTCATATTTCGGAGACAAATCTTTTAAAATAATACACGCGACCCCATGCGCCGTCGCGGATAGTTTATTAATTACCGAACATTATTACAAGACTTTGAATTGGTCGCTCAACGCTCAACGCTCAACGATGTCATTAATAATATCATTATATTTAGAATTCTGCACTAGGATTTACTTGATAAAAAAAATATGAATTGTAAGTTATCTTCTTGGGGTTTTATAACGTTTAATTTGGGAACATTTTGTTGAAAGGTTCATTTGGGCTAGAACTTAAAGTTAAAGTAGTATTCGATTATAGATAGTATAGTATAGATTTGAATTCAGCGAAACATTTTTTCCAATTGGGAATTGATTGTACAATTTTCTTGTATACTGTGGAAATAGGAGTGTCTTCACACTATATCCACTCGGATAATCTGCTATGTGGGAAAAACCTGAAGTGGTTTTTTTTTTGTAAACTGTTCGAATTTTTTAAATTGCAGTATGGTTAGTTGTATGAAGAGACAACGAATGACATAAAAGTTTAAGCGATCTATCTAATTACTTACTTTTACTGACATACTGTTACTATCATACATAAAATTTATATATTTTCCTTTACTTTACATTACTTTACATGTCCTTTCTTATTGTGATTTTTTCTTCAACGTAAAATTCATATAAATAGCAAAAAGCTCTTCAAAAATGATTTTCTAATACACATACACATATTGGTTGATCGCTTTACGAAACACCTAATATTTTTGTACATTAAGACAAAAATAATAATGCTATGACATTTCATAAAAAAATACGAAGTTTTTAACGATTTGTTAACAAACATAGTATATTGTGGCCTTCAAAAGGTATTTCATTCATTGAATTCAATAGTAGATCTAAATTTTCACAGAATATGCAAATACCATAATCATAACAGTCCATATCTCGTTTAACTAGTTTGTAATGAATATTTGACCGGTCTATTTAATTTGAGTTTTGAAATGACAAGAGGTTGAGGGCACGGTAATTGATGGTATGAATATGTATGTATGGTAGGTACGAGTATGTCTTGCGTCACGCCATTGACAAAAATCTTGATATTTTTTATAAAGTTTCCCATGATATGAGTGAACGAGGTGTAATTTCTTGAAAAAAAAAGAGGTTTTTCGATATTTGTCACCTATATGAATGATTAGGGAGTGTTAGTCCTGCCACGATTTTTTTTACTAGAGCAGGTAAATAATTAGAGATCGAAACCAAAAACAATCGCGTTTATAATACCGCTGCGCCATAATGACCTATAAGTATTTTTGTTTGTTATATTGAGTTTTAATAAAGTCTAACCTAATGTTTGACATTGCCTAACAAAAAGTGTTTTTTGTATTATAAATATGGGACCGGACCGCCTGATTGTGGGTTCGATTCCCACTCGATGAGTGGGAATATTTAATATATTCATTTTTCGCTCTGGTAACAAGTTAAAGCGCGGCCTCCGAATTCGACGGAGGAACGAAGTGTTTTACCACTAGGTTACCTCTGCCTACCCTGCTGTGTGCGGGATACAGCGTGAAGCTAAAAAAAAACTATAGGAATATTGAAGTACGTGAAAATTTTACTCTAAATCATTGCATTCAATAATAAGTCAATTAATATACAAATCTATCCTGACGCAGCGGCACTGCGTCTTACTATAATCACGATTGGTTGTGGATTCGGTTCGACTCATTATGTTAATTATCTTCATTTCTCTGTTAAGATACGCCACTTAATGTCTAATGTCCACGCAATGTCTCGAATTCAGGCGGTAAGTGGAAAACGGAGTCTTTTGACACTAAGTTCTCTTTGTCTACACAATGCTATGGAAAAAAATTGAAACTGAGAAAAAAGAGTCAGAAATAGGGGCGAGTCGTGGCGCAGTGGCACGAACGTGTGACTGTAAACGACTGGTTGTGGGTTCGATTCCTACTCGAGGAGTGGAAATATTTAGTATATTCATTTCCGTCGCTCTGGTATCAGAGGCAGAGCGCGGCGTTAAGTTCCGCCACTTAACACACAATGCCTCCGAATTCAGCGGAAAATGGGAAACGGAGTGTCTTAACACCAGGTTGACTTAATCATTTCAATCAAGGCGGTCGTCGTGCAGAGGAACAGCATCTGACTGTAAAGCAATGGCTGTGGGTTCGATTTCCATCCAGAGGAGTAATTTAAACTTTCATTTCTACTCTGGTACCAAAGACGCGGCGTTGAGCTTCGCCACTGAACACGCAATGACTCGATGTTCATGCGGAAAGTGGAGGACGGAGTGTCTTTAGGTCGTCGCGGACTACCCGCAATGCAGGAAAAAGCACAAAAAATGCCTTGAATAACAAGTGAAATGATGCTTAATACGTAAAAAAATATTTTTCAAGTAAATAGTTCTCATTAAAAGTGGCCTCAGGAAAGGTAACCTCTTAAACCGTCTGACTCTCAGACTTATGACCTTCAAATGACAATTAAAGTACGCTAGTTCATTTCAATAACTTTATTAGAAGAAGTATTTAATATATTTGAGGTCATCGTTGCGTAGGGGGACATCGATAACTTAAACGCGATTAGTTATGAGTACAATGTCGTCGTGGCCGTTGTAGCCCAGTGGGACAGTGTCTGACTGTAAAGTGATGATTAGGGGTTCGACTCGCACTTGTCATTTCTTTACTCTGGTACCTAAAACAAATTATTTCAGTTCTGCCACTCAACACATAATGTGCAGAGTGTCTTGACACTTAACAGAGTGAACTCTTTTTGAAATGAAACTATGTTTAACCGGATTAATCGCGTATATTATTGGTATTCGAAATATATATCGGTAGACTCAGTCTACCTGTGACCACGGACTACTGTAAAGTGTTCGAAACGTCGGGTTTCTAAAAATGTATATTCGAATACCGAAAATATACGCGATTAATCCTGTTAAAAATAGTTTCATTTCAAATTGTGTAGTAATCGTGAAAACAAAAGATCATATTAGAGTGAACTCTGTTTACCCCAGTGTGCGGGAAAAAGCGTGATACGTTATCACACACAAAACAGACTAATAGCTCAACACGTAATGTTAAGATTTCGTGTAAAGTGGAAAACGAAGTGTCTTGACACTCCAAGTAGCTTCCTTCTGATTATTCTGTTATGCAAATAAGTTGCTTAAAAATATTATAACATATTATATAAGTTATAATATATAGCGTCGGGCTTTGACTCCGACTTTGAGTCAACCGCTCTAACGCTTACCTAAATTTTATTACCTAAGAGAGTATAGTCAAATCTCACCACAGTTAATATTTTTAAACGGAAGTTAGAAAGAAATGACGTAACCATATTAATTACTTTCAACTAAAACTAACAAAAGCTTTTAAAAGAACATGAAACATTGTAGGCAATAAGTAACCATACTTCTTATAAAAACAACGCAAGATCAAGTCAAAATCCGTGTACTCCTAAACTATATATCATTTTTCCCAAAAGAAATCTGTTTAAAGTAATAGCTAGAGGGTCAAACGTACTGTGTGCTTAGCTTAAACAATTAACATGTATTCATTATGCGTTACCAGTACCTTCAGTAGGTGACACATCATTAATTATCCCCTGCGTGGTCTTGACAAGTCGTCACATGGGACGAACTGACAGACAAAAAATATTACTACATCTCGAATATAATGCGATTTTAGACTTTAAAGTCTAAGCAAGAGGTAAGCGGTTATGGTATTGGTACTATTATAAGTAAACTTGCAATGTATGATACATATTTTTTTCCACAGCATGCCTCGAGTCATCGACCGCGCTTTTTGTTACTTAATCTATTTTGTGCTGTATTTCTCAATACTCTAGTACATAGTAACACGTGTTTTTGCTATTATAATTAAAATATAACGTATGAAATCATACATATATGTATATGTTCATTGTTTTAAGATGTTATTGAATATTAAACGCTTATTCTTGGTTCCTTTTACGTAACAGTAGCTAGTCTTAATTTTTTTTTAAAAATGTATAGAAATTCGAAAGCGGGATTCGAACCCGCCCTTTTTGAAACTGACCAAGCGCTCTGACTGCTAAGCTATGCGTGCTACCACATCTGCATCGAAATTTTGATATCCTTATTATAATTTATTTTTGTCGTTATCGTCTCTGTAAAGAGATTTTAAGAAAATATTATTTAATTCCTAAAGTGCAATATATATATAAATAAGAAATTTTCAAATATTTTCAAAAAATCCATATCTTCCACACAAAATTTGAACCTGTAACTTGCTCAAATTAACTAAACCGAAATATCATTAAAATACAATGTAAACTCAATTCCACTAATAATGAGTGTGAAAGTAAATGAAAATTAACTTTGATAGGGCATTCCGATGCGTAAAATGAAGACCGGACGCCCTTTGTTATTTACCTACAATTAATTTACTTTAGATTAGAAATTCGGGCGTAGTCAATTTAATATATTACTTCATCGACTCCATCGAGAGATGTAGCTTAGGCTCTTTTCATATTATGATACTAATTAACGCTTCTTTGCTCTGCATGGCGAGAAGAGCTGAGCGAAGTACATATTTAATGTTATTACATGTTGATAAAGTTTGTTTGTTAGTGGTTCTCGGGGTTCTTCGTCAACCTGCAGAATGAAAGGGGTGCTTTCGAAGGACGGTGAAATATTAACAGAACCAACACCTGTTTTGCAACGATGGGCGGAATTCTACAAGGAGATGTATGAATGTGATGACGCCTCTGTCTCAAGCAACAGCGATATGCTGAATCTTGATGTAGCAGACGGCGAAATCTGTATAAAAGAAGTAGAGAGTGCCATAAGAAGTTTGAAATGTGGTAAGGCAGCGGGAGCAGATGGAGTTACTACTGAGATGATCAAATATGGTGGGCCGCGCGTCTTGGACCTGTTCTTTCATCTGTGCAATTTATGCTGGAAGAAAGGGGAGGTCCCAGATGATTGGCGAGGCGCAGTCATCGTGCCTTTGTATAAAGGCAAAGGTTCACAGATAGACTGTGCAAGCTATAGGGCTATCAGTTTGATTAGCTTAGGTAGTAAAATTTATGCTAAAATTTTAGCGAGAAGAATGCAAGAGAGATCTGAGAGGCTGTTGTGGGAGGCCCAAGGAGGCTTTAGACCCGGAAGAGGGTGTATGGACCAGATCTTCTCCCTCCGCATGATCACAGAGAAATTTTTGGCTGTAAACCAAAAAGTTTTCTGTGCTCATGCGGATTTGGAGAAGGCATTTGACAGAGTTGTGCGAAAGAAGTTATGGGAGATACTGCCTCGGTACAATGTGAACGGACCCTTGTTGCAGGCTGTAAAGTCTCTTTACCGAGATCACTCAGCCTGTGTACGAGTAGGAGCTGGCATGTCGCCTCGGTTTGATATTCAATCGGGTGTCAAACAGGGTTGTGCCATGTCAGCTTGGCTGTTCAATTTGTACTTGGATAGTTGTCTCCAAGGAGTGAAACAAAGTGATATGGGAGTGAAAGTGGGTGACTTGAAGGTAAACTGCCTGTTGTACGCAGATGATGCAGTGCTTATTGCATCATCAGAATGCGAGTTGCAGGCATTGGTCACCATCCTGAAAGATGGGTGTGAAAATAATGGTCTAAGCCTGAATGCGAGTAAAACTAAGATTCTGGTATTTGAAAGAGACGAAGAAAGAACGGAATGTAAGATAATGGTTAACAGAAAGAAATTAGAACAAGTGAATGAGGTGGTATATTTGGGAAGTATGTTTAGCAGATGTGGAAGGTATGATATGGATGTTGAAAGACGTATTGCTGCCGGTAACAGGGTTAACGGTGCCCTCGCTGCGTTGATGCGACGGCGGAACGTGAGCATAGCCGCACGTTTAGCTGTGCACAATGCAGTGCTGGTACCGACTCTGCTATACGGCAGCGAAACGTGGGTATTGCAGAAGAAGAATGAAAGAAAGATGAATGCTGTGGAGATGAGATCTCTTCGAAAGATGTGCGGAGTCAGCTTAGCTGACCGAATCCGCAATGAAGAGATACACAGAATGGCAGGTATTAGCGAGAACGTCATAGTAAGAATGAAGAAGGGCGAGCTCAGGTGGTTTGGGCACGTCGAGAGGATGAGTGATGGAAGAATGGTAAGAAAGATATATGAAGCACAGGTGAGTGGTAAGAGAGGCAGGGGGAGACCTCGGTTGACCTTCGAAAACACAGTATCGATGATACTGGAGGAAGGTCACGTAAAAAGCATGAGGACCCCCCGGAGGGCGTGTATGAAGAGGTTGATGACTGTGGACGAGGCGAAAGAAGTGTGCAGGGACCGTAGCGTTTGGCGCTCCGTTCTCTCTGACTACCCCGCAAGGGATACAGCGTGAAGCTAAAAAAAAAAAAAAAAAAAAAAAAAAAAAAAAAAATGTTGAAAAAGTTTGAAAAACAAACACTTAACACTAACATAACACTTAACGTTCCACAGTCTAAGTCTGTGAGCGCTTTTTGACCATTTATTCAAAAACTACAATTACAATTGTCACCAAAAATCTGCCAAATTTCAGAGGTCTACTACAAATAGCCCAGGAAGAGTTAAACCACAACGAAACACACATTTCACCAGTAAGAGCTTCGCTTCGCCAGCTCAATAAAAATACTCCTATATTTTAGAAAATAGGAGTTTCAGCGGTAGAAAGAGAGAACGTAGTGACAAGACACTCCATTCTCCACTTCTGCAGAAAAATGAATGTTAAGTGGCGAAATTTAATGCAGCGATTTGTCTTATTATAGAAAACAAAGATTAAATAACATTTTTTTTTAGGACCAGTCGTGGTGCAGATGCACAAAGTGTGACTTTAAACTGGTTGTGCGTTCGATTCCCACTCGAGGAGTGGAAATATTTCTATTTTCTTCGCTATTTTCTTCGTCGAGGCAAAGCGCGGTGTTAAGTTCCGCCACTTAACACGCAATGCCTCCGAATTCGGCGGTGCGTTCGGAATGGAGTGTTTTAACACTAGGTTCCCTCTTCCTACCCTGCTGTGTCCGAGATGCAGCGTGAAGATTATATTTCAATTACTTTTGTCTCTCCGCTCTGGTGAGAAGCAAAAGTTGGAAAACAGAGTGTCTTATCACTAGTTTCTCTTTGACTGCTTTGAGGAAAAAAGTGTGAAGCTAATAATTAAATATTGTATGTATAAAAAATATGTTTCTGCTTAATCGACTAAATATTCATAAAATCTTATATATTGAGTACATTTAAGTCCTTTCCCACGATTCTACTTACATACAGAATTAGATTCACAGAGTAATGTTATCTTAATTTTAATTAATAATAATGATTATTTTTTATTATATTTTTTATTGTAACTATTTGCTATAGCTTTACGTTTTTCCCATATAGCAGGGTAGTCAGAGGAAACCTAGTGTCAAGAAACTCTATCCTCTACTTTTCACCCAAAATCAAGACTTTGCAAGTTGAGTAGCGGAACTCAATGCTCCTCTTTGTTACCAGTGCAGGGAAATTAAAATATTTTAAACATATTCATTCCTCCGAATAGGAATCGAACTCACGACCAATCGCATCTACAATGAGTCTATATCTAAAATACATATACATACATTTAATTTTATACATAATACACGAAATTTCAACCAAATCTTTTTTTTTATGAAATAAAGGAGGCAAACGAGCAGAAGGCCTCCCTGGTGTTAAGTGGCTTCCATAGACATCCACAACATTAGAGTTATGGATGCCTTGCCAGCCTTAGGTGTCATTAATCGTGGTAATAGGGAAAGCTGGCTTACATGCCAACGAACCGGAACACATCATCAGATGTTTAGCGGTTCCTCTTTGACACGATAGTGGTCGCGAGCCCGTCGGAGAACGAATCTCCTACCACCAAAGCTACTGGGTTACCCGCCTTTTACGGGACGCTACCCAGCGGCGAGGGGGAATTGTATTCTTAACCCATCCCCCCCACGGGCGAAATCTCTTCAGTTATTCTGGACATGACATATGGAGTGTCTTAACACTATGTAAATTTAATTTAGTTCCTTACTTACTGTCCTACAAATCTAGCAAAAAAAACGCGCTAAATGTATGTACATTCATCAGATAAATGTGTAATAGTATATATAATAAGTTCGCATGCTAAACATGAATGGCACGACAATTAGCCGGCCCTCGTCCTGAGATATCGCCACATGTCTCGTTCATTGATTAAGACAGGAAACGATTCATTAAGCAGCCAATGAATGACTTCATGACTTAACTCAATTGTCGTCAAACTTCTAACGTTTGGATTTCTTTTTTTTTTGGTTTTATTATTATTTTTTCTTTGCGTTTTATTTGGTTGTGGTGGAGAGGAGTTAGTGTTAAGACACTCTGTTTTTGACAAGTATTTTTTTTTATTTACTAAGTTTCTTTATTTAAATATTAGAGATAACTAGTGATATTTAGCGTTAAATATCATCTTAACCTTAAACGTTGCTCTCTTCTTAACTGACTTTGTTTGTTTGTAAATACCATCAAATGCCAGAAAATTTAAGGAAAAAAGGTTACATATTAGTGTAATTTTTATAATAAACGTTTTTCCAAGTGAAGTTTAAACCCAAAACCATCGCGTTTTATCAAAAATATTACAACTACACCACGACCTCTTCTCACAGTTTACTTAAAAATAATAAAAAACAATAGGTTTTGCCAATTTTCAATTAAAACAAAAAATGTATAAACATAAAAAAATCACAAACAAGTAATTATAATTTGTAGTAAATATTTTTGTATCCGAATCAATTACGATGTTTATTTCATTATGTTACTTACAAATTAGATTATAATTATATGCTACCTTACAAATGTACATATGTTTATTTAAGTTCTTAATCGTAAGTTTTAAGAAAAAAGCTAATAAAAACATGGCCACTTATTACATCCGACGTAAATAACCAAAAACTATTCAAATGTCATCTTGACAGAGGAAAAATACGCAATAAAACGAAAGTTAAATCTTTTAGAAACACTTTTATCTGTTATTTTGTTTAAAAGGTTATTTATTTTCAATTTATGCTAATTCCTATCCTTATTATACAGCCCATTTGCTACCCTTTGTATGTGTCTAATAAATTACGTCGGTATCTCTGAAAACAAACAAATTTTGCATGCAGAAAAATATTGGGAAACACTGCCTCGGCAATCGTATAATAATATATCGCGCGATAACGGCCGCCGTTTCGGCACATTCGCACGAAATATTAATTAGTTATGTATTAGAAATTTTATACAATATATAAGAAAACTTGTGCTAATTATTTAGTTATTAATTTCGTGATTTTTAGTGAAAGTAACGAATTCTTCACACTTTTTTTATCGTATAGCGAGGTGAGAGAGAGCCTAGTGTCAAAACACTCCATTTTCCATTGACATTGCGTGCTAAGGGGCGGAAGTCAACGCTGCGTTTTTTCTTGTCAAATTGGGAAAATAAACATAATTATAATATATATGTATTCTTTATTGCATTTAAAAACAATATACAGAAAAAAATATACAGAAATAGATGGTTTACAACGTGGACTTATCTCTAGAAGAGATCTCTTCCAGTCAACCTGTGTAGTGTGATGAGTGCAAACAAGAAGCGGATGCAATGCAAAAAAAAAACACCAATATATGAAAAGAGAACAAAAAAACAAAAAGGACTATATATATATATATATATATATATAATATATATATATATATATATATATATATAAACTATATATATATATCTATACTCTCTTCTATATCTATTACTCTCATCTCTCTCTATATATCTCTCTATATCTTCTCTCTCTATATATCTATCTCTCTCATCTCTCTCTCTCTCTCTCTCTATCTCTTCTCTC
Source organism: Dryas iulia moderata (assembly GCA_019049465.1). Lineage (NCBI taxonomy): Eukaryota > Metazoa > Arthropoda > Insecta > Lepidoptera > Nymphalidae > Dryas > Dryas iulia. The sequence goes on from CM032426.1 coordinate 11,512,491, forward strand.
TCTCTATCTCTCTCATCTCTCTCTCCTCTCGTTTCTCTCTCTCTCATCCTCTCTCTATCTCTCTCTATCTCTCTCTCTCTATCTCTCTCTCTCTCTCTCTCTCTCTCTCTCTCTCTCTCTCTCTTCTCTCTCTCTCTCTCTCTCTCTCTCTCTGTTCTCTCTCTCCTGTCTGTCTCTCTTCCTTTCTCTGTGCTTCTGCATCGTCATCTCTCTCTCTCTATCTCTCTCTATCTCTCTCTATCTCTCTCTCTCTCTCTCTCTTCCTCTCCCTCCTCCCCTCTCCCCTTCCTCGCTCCCTCCTCCCCCCTTCCTCCTTCCTTTCTCTCCCCCTCCACCTCCCTCTCCTGTCTCTTCCGCTCTCTCCCCCCCCTCTCTCTTCTCCCTCTCTCCATCGACTACTCTTTCCTAAATATAAGATGAAATACGGTTGTTTAACTCATAATCATTATCAGGTATCACTGACTACTATTTACACCTGCAAGTAGATACTTTTTAACTTGTGATTTGAAGGAAGCTATGGAGGGACTTTTCTGAATAGTTTTAGGAAGTTGGTTCCAGAGGCTTGCGGCATACACGGAGAAGGATTTCTGTAAGAATTGGGTGTTGCTCTTCGGTATGTCAAGTGTAGGAATTACACATGACCGCCTTGAGCGTGTGGGAGGGGGTAGCACATTGAAGCGGGAACGCAGATAGAGGGGAAATTGTGGTAATTAAGGATTTTAAAGAGGTAAGAAAGGATGTGCATATCACGGCGAAGACGAATAGGGAGCCAATTAAGTTGAGCGCGAAAACTGAGAAACATGATCATACTTACGCAAACCGTAAATAAAGCGTATCGCGAGATTTTGAAGTCGCTCTAATTTGTTAAATTGCTCCTCTGTCACATCCAAATAGCAGACGTCGGCGTAGTCGAGAATAGGAAGGAGAAGACATTGCGCAAGCATAACTTTGGTTTTATGAGGGAGAAAATATTGGAGACGCCTAAGAGAGTGAAGAGAGAAATGCATGCGCTTGCTGATGTCATTTATATGAGGTACCCAAGACATATTATTATCAATTATGAGACCCAGATTCCTAACTTTATCGCAATACGGGATAGACACTCCCGAGTATAGGATTGATGGCACAGAACCCCGATCGACTTTATTTATAAGCCGCTTGCTGCCGATGATAATGGCCTGTGATTTGTTTGGGTTTACTAATAGACCGAAAGAATCGGCCCAAGTTTTAATCGCAGCTAGGTCGTCATTTAAGCCTGCGATAACTTTGGGTAACTCATTCAAATGACAATGTTGGTACAATTGCAAATCATCTGCATACAGATGGAAGGGAGAAGAAATGATTCTTGAAATATTATTAATAAAGACTGAGAACAAAATAGGTGAAAGAACGCCGCCTTGAGGGACGCCAGCTGTGAGTTCGAGCCACGACGATGTAGTATCGTTTGCTTTTACACATTGCCGGCGACCGAAGAGGTAAGAACGAAACCAGCTTATAGCTGCTGGAGAAATATTAACTGCTCGAAGAGTACCAAGAAGTATATCAAAATCAACAGAGCTGAAAGCGCTGCTAAAATCCAGTAGTACCATAACGGTGAGCTTAGTGTTGTCCATAGCACACCGAATGTCCTCGGAAATATTTAGCAATGCCCCAACTGTGCTGTGGGAAGGACGGAAACCAGATTGGAAAGGACACAGTAGATTGTTAAACGAGAGATAGGAATAAAGTTGGTCATTGACCACAGATTCAAGGACCTTAGATAGGACTGGAAGGATTGAAATAGGCCGATAATTATTGACATTGGATGGATTGGAGGATTTGGGAAGTGGAATGACGTAAGCATTCTTCCACTGTGAAGGAAAGTCATTACTAGACAGTGAGAAATTAATTATGTGGGTGACCACTGGTGCAATGCTTTCCAAACAGGAAGAATCATCTCAAGGCTGAGATTGTCATTACCAAAGGATTTTGTGGAAATGGAGTGAATATACTTCTTGACATCATCCTCTGATACAGCTTTAAAGGAAAACGGAGCGGAGTCTGGTAGATCAATACGAGACAAAAACGCTAGTGTTTCTGATTTTATTAAAGGATTTATTATTAATGGTGGTGTTACAAAAAAGGAATTGAGAACATGAGGATCCACTGAGACTTGATGAGTTTCAGTGGTCTTGCCTACGCCTAGTGACTCCAAGAATCTCCACACTTGTGATTGGCAGAGATTCTGAATAGTATTATGAATAAAGCGGCGCTTAGCATCCCTACACATTCTGTTGCAGATGTTTCGCAATTTTTTATATATTATCAGATTTTCTGGACTTGGAGATTTTTTGTACTTTACTTTGGCATTGTCGCGTTTAGCCATAGTGTTTCTGATAATTTGTGTCAACCAGGGAGGAGGCGCATGCTTCATACGAACCGGTCTAATAGGTGCATGAATATTATAAATATTAATTAGCTGTGACGTTAATGATTCTACCATAGTGTCAATATTAGTTGACGACATTATGGCGGACCAGTCAATATTCCTCACTTCCTCTTTTAAACGTTCAAGATCCATATGCTTAAAATTGCGCTGAAAAAGGATTTTGGCTCTAGTCTTAGGAGGGCGTAAGTTATAGGATAGAAAGATAAGATCATGGAAGGAAAAAGGAGCGGCCATTTGCCCATGAGAAATGACATGATTGGGGTTAGAAACGGAAGTAATGTCAATTAGAGAAGGTTTACAGTTGGGAAAATAATGGGTGGGAGAAGACATAGGTAAAAGGTGTAAATTATATGACTCAAATAGATCTTTCAATAACTGTGCTCTGCCGTCATTTTTCAAAAGACAGGTGTTCAAATCACCCATGCAGATCACATGGTCATATTGAGGGCGAAGGCGCTCAAGAATACCATCAAGATAACTAAAGTAGTTTATTTTATCATTTGGAGAATAAAGGACGCCAAGTAAAATTTTTTTATAGTGTAAGTCTAGTTCTAAAAAGAGGTATTCAAGAGATCCAGTAGGTTGTGAAGGAGAGGAAGAAACGACACTGGCAGGAATGTTGTTGCGAAGATATATACCAACGCCACCACCACCCCGCTCAGTACGATCATTGCGGAATAACTGATATCCTGGAAGAGAATAGCCGGAAGATGGAAGGGATGGCTTCAGCCAGGTCTCAGATATAAGTATGCAGTCGACTACGCCGGAGCTAAAGGAAGTGAGAAGATCAGGATGGTGAGCAGGAACACTCTGCGCGTTAATATGCACCAGGGAAAGGGAAATAGAAGATTTGTTAAAAATTTTTGGCAGTTTATCAAAAGTGATTCTGAAACAGAGGTTTCATCTGTCGTGGCGCTGTCGTAAATACTAGATGAACAAGAGAAGTAATCATCATCAATAAACATACTGATATAAATATAAAAATATATATAACAAAGTACGAAATAATTAAAAATATATGTACACAAAATAATATTTAAAAAAAAATATAATATAAAATATAAGGTAAATATAACTATAAAATTAATATAATAATAAGACAAGTATAAATATAAAATTAATGTAAATATAATATTTGTAAAAAAAAAAAATAAAAAAAAAAATTAAAATAAAAAATGTTATAAAATTTTGCTACTAAAATTCCACGTGCACAAGTTGAATAATGAACAATTTACACTACAATTAAAAAACTAATATAAATTATATTAAACAAAACTATGGATAACACACAAAACGGAACGTAATACAGAACAAAAACAAATGCACTATGACACAATAATTGACAATACGTAACATAATCTGTAAATATCAAAGACACATGTCAAACGTGTTAAAGTAAACAATCATTATTGTGACACTTGACAGTAACTAAGTATAAATTAAAACAAAAAAACCTTAAGAACTTACATTAGAATTATCGTTAGAAAAAAAAATAACATAAGAATATGTATATACCCACAATTGTGAAATTGAAAATACAAAACGAGAAAGTTAATTAAATTATAAGCCGACCGAGTTAAATAGGTGTAAACAAAGATCACCTGTCAGTGGGTTTCATAGTAGAACTTTGTGCAATCAGCTGTTTTAGTTCAGTTTGTGAGGAAATCTTCATTTTAGTTTTATTTGGCAGTAGTACGACAATAACGCCATCCGCTGACCAACATTTCTTTATGCCGAAATGTTTACGGGCTGCAATAAAAATATCTTGGCGACACTTTGTTAAAAATTCAGTGATAGTAATGTTTGTTCCTTTCAAAGATGTTTTTGCCCTCCATATGCTGGAACGAAGCTGCATGCTAGAAAATCTGATAAGGATGGGCCGGGCAGAGTTCTTTTTATTACCCAGCCTGTGGCAAGACTCAATTGCAGTGGATTCAACATTACAAATTTTTAATTGTTTGGATAAAACGCCAAGCATTCTTTGCAACACATCTTCGTTCTTGTCCTCTTCGATGCCATGAAATAGAAGAACTTTTCTTCTGGAATGTGTTTCCAGACGGTCCAATCCAAGTGCCACAAGTTCCACCTGTGATTTTAACAGGCCAAGTGTTTTCCATACGAAGGTCTTGAATGTTTGGAATTCCGTGGATAATGCCTTCAATGTGGGAGCGGAGACAGCGGAACTGGATTGGGATAAATTTTTTTCGAACTCACCCATTCGAGACGAAAACATAGAAGACAATTCGTCCATACTTTTTAAAAGTTTTTCGACCGGTGTATCCATTGCTTGATTAGTGCAGAAAATATGTTTGTGAGTGCGTTTTTTTCAACTTAGGCACAGGTAATTAGTAATTAAGCATATAATATTTATAAACACTCCGCGAGTGGCGATCGAACCCACAACCAATTGCATTTACAATCAACCATCCTACTGCACAATAGTTACCTCAATTCTAACTGATTCTACATTTTATTATTTTAATGGTGATAAAGAACTTATTTTTTTCGTTTCCTTCCTTAGCTATCTCCTTAAAGTAATAAATACAGTATAAGCTTAGTGACGTGGCTCTCTATATTTTATTTTAAGAAAAACAGTTAAGTGAACCCTGATAAAGGAACGTGTTGTTACTATTCAAAAAATTTTCTAACTTCACGCTGTATCCCGCACACAGCACGGTAGGCAGAGGGAACCTAATGATAAGACACTCCCTCCTAATCAAACTTAATTAATACTAATTTTTATATATACATAAGTTTACATACAAAAGTTAAATTAGGATCGTTTAAGCGTTCCGGGAACGCGCCGAAATTGTAGTAATTTCCTTTCTTCGGATGACAAATAATGGACTGAATGACGGTACAAAGAGAACGGACGCTGATATAGCCAATTGGCAAAGTGAAAGATGAGATTTTAAAATAATATCGTTTGACAACCGACTTCTTGAAGTAAGGCTTTTTAATTTATTTCGACGTTTTCGTTTTATATATTGTTAATATTTTTTTTATTATGATTGGATAAGTTGATGTTATGGTGCAGTAGTAGTGTGTTTGATTCCCAGTTGAGGATTATGGTTATAATATTTGATATTTTTGCAGCTTTACGCTTTTTTAGCATAGCAAGGTTAGTTGTGGCGCAGTGGCACGAACGTGTGACTGTTAATGACTGGTTGTGGGTTCGATTCCCACTCGATGAGTGGAAATATTTAATGTTTCCATTTTCTATTATCAGAGGCAAAGCGCGGCGTTAAGTTCCGCCACTTAACACGCAGTGCCTCCAAATTCGGCGGTGCGTGGGGAACGGAGTGTCTTAACACTAGGTTCCCTCTGCTTACCTTGCTGTGTACGGGATATAGCGTGAAGCTAAAAAAAATATAGTTAGAGATTGATCTAGTGGCAACACACTTCGTTCTCCGCTTTCCACTCAAACTTAAGACAATGCATGTTGAGTGGCAGAACTCAAAGCCATAATTGAATATTGATATGGTTATTAAAATTGGGTATATTTGTAAATTCAATGCATAATTAAACGTAATCACAATAGCAAATTTTATATACAATTAGTAACCCCTATTCTTTGTATTTTTTTTAATAAATTTAAAAGGTAATGCTTCTTTTACTTTTTAGGGCAATTTAAATAAAAATTAAATACAACGAATATTTGAATTATTTTATTTTTTTTCTGTTTAGAAGTACAGATTTCAAGGGAATCTTCATTCAATTTCGTTTTTCGTTTTGTTCACTTCATTTCAAAACACCAGAGCGAAGAAAATGGCAATAATTAATATTTCCACTCCTCGAGTGGGAATCGAACCAACAACCGGTCGCTTTACAGGCACACACTGTGCCCCTGCGCCACGACTGGCCCCAAAGAAATCTACTGTATGAAATTTTAAAACGTATTTAAACCTTATTTCATCCCCTTGTAAGATGATACCGATTTAGTAAAACTTTTTCGTAATAGCCGTTAAACAGCCTTATTTGACGTTTATTATACTTTAGATATATAATCGTTAGAGGCCGCTGTGAGACAGTGTGACAATGTCTCATTGTAAACACAATGGTAGTGGGTTCGATTCCCACTCGGAGGGATTATATTTTTTTTATTGGAACGAAGTTCCATATCACACGTTGTGAAATGGGGCTAGACAGAAAAAATTCTCACGAAAAGTTGTAACGACACTTTTTGGTATATTAAGCTATTGTAAACTGTGCGGCGTGTGCATATTTCTCTGTCTGTCTCTCTCTCTCTCTCTCTCTCTTATAGAAAGCGAGCCAGATATATTCAATTCTAATTAATGAAAAATTTAATTTATAATAATTAATAATAAAATTAAAAATAAATTAGTAATTAATAATAAATTAATAATTAATAATAAATTAATATTTTTTTTAAATTAATAATTAATAGTTTATTAATAATAAAAAAAATATTATTAAAATTTAAAGAATATAAAAATTTATTACAATTCCTTCATTAATTAATCGAAAGGAACTTCGTTCCATCCAGGTGTCCCTTGACACCTCTCTTATATTATTTTTCTATATTCGTTCTATTATCTAAGATAACCTCAGTGTTGAATCTCACAACAAGCAATGTCTCAATTTCGGGCAGACAGTGGAGAACGAAGTGTATTGACAACCATTTCTCTATGATCCTGCTGTTTAGAAGAAGCGTGAAAAAGAGTTTTTTGCCTTTTTTTTTATATATAATCTATTTTGTTTATTTTTTATTCAAATTAAAAATAATAATCCAGTGAGGCCAGTTGTGGCGCAGGGGCACAAAGTTTTACTGTAAGCGCAGTTCTTGGTTCGATTACCACTCGAGGACTTGAAATATAAAATATGTCATTTTCTTCGCTCTGGTGTCGAGGCATAGCGTTGAGTTTCGCTACTTAAAACGCAATGCCTCCAGATTTCGGCGGAAAATAGGGAACAAAGTATCTTAACACTAGGTTCCCTCTGCCTACCCTGCTTTGTACGGGAAATAACGTAAAGCTAAAAAAAATTATAATAGTGGTATTGAACAGTGTTTTTACTTTTAAAACGTAGTTTTTTTAAAATACGCTTTAATACACGAACTATTACTATTACTAATACTATACATTCATAGTATGGGAATTGTACTGAATACAGCTAGCTGAGGCATTTTTTTCACCATGATGTAAGCGGGGTCGATGGCCCACCTGTTACTTTTTTTTTATCGTCTGGCTTATGGCTGGCATTGGCTTAAGCACTCAGTTTTTATTACAAGTTATTACTTATTGATTTATGTTGCGGTATTCAGGTACAGTAGGTAACGCTTTGCTACTGACTTTGTTCTGTGTTCCTTTTCTTGTGTATTGTGTTTACTCGTAGGTAGAATGGAATATAATTGAATTGATAATTTCATTTATTTTTTTATTAATTAGGAAAGTGATATTTTTTTAATATAATACACGCAGTAGATAGGTCTAATAAGCCTGTACCGGCCAACTTTTCGAGCCGGTGGTAACTTTCTGTAGGATTGTTTGAAATACTGACGTTTTTATGTTTATTAACAATGCGAAAGTGTTTGTTTGCCGTTTTATATAAAGAATAATTTGATTTTGAACTTTGTGTACTATTTGCATTGGTTGTAAGTTACTACGTTTTTGTGGATAATAAAATATGTGCTGAAAATTAATACCTCCGCTATGATAAGAAGACAAAGCACGGTATTGAGTTCCGTCACTCAACACGCGTGTTGCGAGCGGAAAGTAGAGATTAGAATGTCTTTGTCCTCTGACCCTAACACTAGGGTCTCTAACTACCCTTCTATGTAACAACAAACGAACTGCAGCTGAAGAATACCTACTAAAAATTATTCGTTAAGATGGTTCCCTTATATAACGTGGAAAAAGTGTCACGTCTGATTTTTTTCCGAATATTATTAATTAGACGCAAATTTTCACATATCAGTACAAAAACAAATCAAATAACAGGAGCGAGGAGTCCGGCTTAGTTGCAATTCGTGTTTTCTTTTGGCACACTTCGTTTCTATAAGTTATCAACTGTCCCATATATATAATTTTGATATTTATTCAACAAATATAAGAGATAATATTTAAATCAAAAAACAAAAAAGTCACGTTGTCGTAGAGCAGTTGGGACGATGCGATGATTACAGGTTTTAAAATAACTCGGGGATCACCAACACTTTTGTATTTAAACTCTAATTGAGTAAAATTTCTTCAGCCATCAAGACATCTGGCTGTATGATTATATTCAAATTATTTACATTTTTCGCTTAGGTGACAAGGCAAAGCGCGGCGTTGAGTTCCGCCACCCTCGCAATATGTCGATTTCAGGCTTAAAATGAAGGGTGGAGTGTCTTAACACTAGCTTCCCTCTGACTACTGACACGAAGAAAAAATTAAAATTAAATAGCTTCACGCTATATCCCGCACACAGCAGGGTAGGCAGAGGGAACCTAGTGTTAAGACACTCCGTTCCCCACTTTTCGCCGAATTCGGAGGCTTGCGTGTTAAGTGGCGGAACTTAACGCCGCGCTTTACCTCGACACCAGAGCGAAGAAAATGGAAATATAATTTCCACTCCTCGATTGGGAATCGAACCCACAACCAGTCGTTTACAGTCACACTCTTGTGCCACTGGGCCACGACTCCAATATCACAAATAAAAACTAAATTAAAATTTAAAATCAAATGAATATAAAACAGTTATTTCTGTACATTTTATTTTGTATCTAAGATTGTTATTACTAGAAAGATCTCGTCTACGCTCGTGGGCTTAATTCAAGTGCACTTTTACGACTTTTAAAGTGCCATTACAGGGATAGGACGCCAAATTTAAAAGCGTCTTGCGCTTCCAAATGAGGTTTACATACGTATATACAAGAGTATTGGAAGAATTCAGGGTGGAATAATGTATGTATATTGTATATGTATATATAAAAATGTTAATGTATGTTTGTGCTGAACTGCAAATTATTGTTTGGTAGTGATTGTTTTGATAGTTTGATTGTTATATATTATATATAGTCTCTATTCCGCATATCAGGATAGTCAGAGAGAACGTAGTGTCAAGAAACTCTGTTTTACGACCCAAATAAAAGACATGGTGTTTTCCACTCACGTTTTTAGAAATGGGTTTATCCAACTTTTAATTTTTTAACGGATCTGAATGACACATCTTCTTCAGGAATAAAATACGATTGTATTTATAAAGTAACGGGAGAATATCTGTAATACAAATAAAAGTTTGCCGGGCCGCTTACAATTATCAAGCGGGCCGCATGCTGCTTGATTGTTACTTAATCCTATACTACGCTTTGTCGAATTTAGCCCAAGAAAGGTTTTGCTTTATAAATGGATGTACTTCAGATTCAAACAATAATTTATGCATATTCACTTAAATAGAAACATATCAAATTCGAAAGAAAGTCACGCTAATACCAAAAGTCATATTACGCGAAAAAACCTGTAATAAAAAACCCAAGCAACGCTTTTACTTTTCATATAAATTTTCTTTAAAAGAGATTTTTTGGATTTTTATATATTTATACGGTAATTTGAATGAAATATGTCTTATTTTTAAATATTTGTTTCAGAGCAATAGAAGTCTGGTTGAAAACTGGACGAAGACACAGTGAAATACTCGACGAGCAGAAGGAGAGTGAAGGACAATTAAGGCGACCCGGCTCTACAATCATTTTTTGGCTTAAATGTGAACAGGTAAGTCAACAGTTTAGTCGGAGAGAAATAGATGAGTGAGGAGTGTCAAGACCCTCCGCTTTCCATTTTCCGCCGGAAATCGGAGCATTGCGTGTTGAGGCAAAATTACATACATTTGAAAAAATTAACCCTATACCTTTCTTCAGATTTTATAATTCCCGAGTCAATTTTAGTGTTTAAGTTAATAAACTTAAAAAATATTACTGAAACAAACAAACAAACAAAAATATTAATGAAAAATACTAAATGATATAGCTTTAATATAGCAACTTATTCCCGCTTATTCCCGCATAGGAAGGTTAGCGAAGACCCAGTGTTAAGACTGAGAGACAGAGTTCAGCCCAAAACTAATACTTTAACAGATATTTTTTTTTACTCCTGCCTATTTATTATTCGTAACTCTTTCATTTCATTCATTAGAAAATATTTAAAAAGTCAGTAAATATATTACAAATTTCTAATGGTGTGAATAATATTTTTAAATGTTACAAAAAATGCACTTTTTATTCGCTTTATAAATGATAACAAGCATAAGTCTTTGAATAAAAAATCTTAGATGCTTTTATAAACATTATTGCATATTTTAAAGAGGACCGTGTGAAACACAGAATTCTTTCCCAAAATTATAATAGATTTGTTTAATTAAAAACAAGTATGGAACTTCCGGATTAAAAGCTGTCATGTAATATCAACCTGTATATGTACTAGAAAGTTCTTTTTCTGAAAGTTAAAATTATAAATGTATTTTCATATATCTATATCTATTATTTCAGTCACAATAATTATTCGAAAATATTCACAAGCTTTTACATATCTACAAATTATTGAAACTGTTGAATTTGAAAGTAGATGAAATTAAATATTAGCTTAGTTTACGGTCCAGGTAAAATAAAATGTAGTGTATAATCATAAAGCTTCGTTTACCAGCTTATATTTTTCAGCCATTTCAGAGTAATCCTATGACTATCTCTAGGTTCTCTATAGAACCTATTAGAACGAATACTGCTGTGCACTTTCCGCCTAAATTCAAAACATAAGATTTTGAGAGGCTGAATTCAATTTAGTGTTGTTCACCAAAGCGAAACAACGAAATTTAAAGTATGATCATTCCTCCAATTGAGACTTACAACTAAACGCTAGTTGATCTAGAAAACTATTTATGATATGCCTAAAGCAATTAGGGATAATTTAGTTTTTCAACAGAAAAAGGATTTTCGAAATCAGTTCGGTAGTTTCGAAGATGACCTGCCTCAAACATACAAACTCACAAAACACTTACGTCTTTATGGTCAAATAAAGATTTTTATTACTCTTTCAAGTAAAAATTATTGAATTGGATTCTAAGAACTGATCGGATTTTAATGAAACTTTACAACAAAAAATATTTATAATACAAGCGGCCCGCTCGCGGCTTCGCTGCTTGATCTACATTGCCGTTTCGTTATATTGCAACTCTCGGTGGTGGATTTTTAAAAATAAGTATAGTATGTATAGTATGTATATAGTAGTTTGTTTGACATAATAATTTTTACCACTTTCATTCTGACCGATAGATTAGCCGTGAAAGCGTGACAGACAAACAGACAGACGTTCGTATTTATAATATAAGTATGGAAAAGGGATTTTGTAAATTGTCCAAAATATCAAGTAAGTAGACTTCTGTGATTTTAAAGTTATACTGCTTCCGTTCCGCGACTTCGTACGAGCGGTATGTCGGGGCACAGCTATCCATACTTATATTATAAATGAGAATGTCTGTGTGTTTGTCTGTCATGCTTTCACGGCTAATCTACCGGTCCGATTTGGATGAAATTTAGAATGAAAGTAGTAACAATAACTGGGTCTAACATAGGCCACTTATTTTTTCAAAAATCAACCTCAAAGGGTTGAAATAGGGGATGAAAGTTTGTATAAAAAATCTACAGCGCTTAACCGATTGTACTGAAATTTGGCTTAAATATAATTGATAATCCAAGGTTAAACATAGGCTACTTTATTTTTCAAAAATCCATCTCCTAAGGTTGCAATACACCGCAAAAGCTAAGAATGAAGTTACGCGGCAAAGCCGCGAGCGGCTGCTAGTATTAAATAAAATACTGACACAATATATACTTTAAATATGATATTGAAGCCGTCATGGCGGAATTGGGACATGTTGTCTGCACGCGATAGTAATGTATTTAAATCTTATTAGGAAGAATGTTTATATTTGAAATATAGGTATTTCCCTGATCGGGTTAGGCTGTTGGTATTCGCCTCTAACACGTAATATCTGTCTAACAAATGACTAGACTAGATTGTTTGTTTACGTATTTAATGTAGACAAAGTTTGTTTTTAAATCGTTTTTATATTTTTTATTTCTTCGTTCTGGTTCCTAAGGAGGCGTTAAGCCTCGCCATTCAATAGGCAAAGTCTCGGTTTTGGGCGGAAAGTGAAAAACGGAGTGTCTTGACACTACGTTCTCTCTGACTACCCTGCTAAGCGGAAATATGAGTGAAGCCAGAGCGGAGAAATGAAAATAATGTTTAATCATTTCCTCGGAATCGAACCCACAAACCTCGCCGTTACCGTCAAAATCAGTTCCACAGTATGACGATATTCCCAAAAAATGTTATTATTATTATTAGATTACAAAAATATAGTACTTTAAAACATTTTTAAAGTGTTATTCCAAATTGGAAAAGACATTTAGAAAACGTATAAGAATTTGAACGCAGCGGGATTCGAACCCGCGCCTCCTGAATAAAAATATAGTATTTTAAAATCAAGTACTTTTATTCCTAATAATTTTGTAGAAAGTGTATTATGTGTCCAAAATTGGAATAGGTCTATGTCTCATCTACATTTAAACCTTGGCTTAATTGAGATATAGTCTATGTGAAAATGCATTGGGATCAATACATAGGATGAGACATAGTACCTGTTCCGAATTTTAAATTTCGAATGAAGTACAAGTACATCATTCATAGCATTCTAGTGTGGAGTTTCTCCTTTCACCACAAGAAATTGGTATTTATTGTTTTCATACACATTTCTGCAAATAGGCCTGCTATTTACGTACACATAATAATAACTTATAAATTCCTTGCATACTATCCCTTATTGCTATACAAGTACTCAAAACATACTGTATTTCAACATTATTTTTATACCCAACTTGTCTCACTCCAGTCTAACTCCCACCTGACCATAGACAATGTATGACAGTTGCTAAGCTATATAAAAACATCTACTATACATTCAAAGCGCAATACCTAGTCGATGTTATATTTTTTCTAACATTTTTAAAATTCCATCACCAAATTAGGTAAAAGGTATCTAATAATTCCACTGTTATTTTATTAAAACGTTATAAAGGCAGGTCATTAGCTTGTTTCAACTTGCCATCTTGCTTCTAGGGGTGAAAAAAACATAAACAAGGCTCACCTGCGCCCGCGCACAGATTGGCAGGTGCGGTAAACGCATCTGCGACTTGAATCTATCAAAAAAGCACCCTATTTTGAAGGGATTAGGGTTGAATGTTAAAAAATTTGGCTATAGATCGAAAGGGTGAAGTCTATTAAAGTACACATGTTTGCATGCTTCCACGGACCTCCGCCATAGTGGGTAATGGCTTTGTTAAATGTCAGTCCTGCGAATTACAACGTACGTGTTTACTCTTTTTACGTGCATTTCTTAAAGATTATTGCCCCGTTGTAAAATATGATTGCGATTTTCTAGTTAATAATGAAACTGTTGGTATTAAAAATATGAATTATATTATTACCGGCTATCAGTCATAGGAGCTTAACAAACATTTATTCTTTTTCGAATTTCATTTATTTGTAATCTACACAAATAAATATAATTGGAGTGTCTGCATGGTACATTTTTGGTATGTCTGTTTGTCTGCTTGTTCCGAGAAATTTCTGGAACAGTTAGGCCAATTTTGATGGCACTTACACGGACAGACAGATGGCTGATGTAACAAGTACTGACATTCTTAGTTTAGATTTATACTTTTTTTTGTAAAATTCCACGCAGATGTTGAGTTTCGCCACTTAATCCGCAATATCTCGATTTCTAGTGAAATTTGATACTAGGTGAACAAAGTGTCTTGACACTAGGTCCCCTTTAAATACCCTTTATGCGGGAAAGCATGAAGATTCTAATATCCAACATTCAAGTAGGCATATGTAAAAAAAAATCTGCATAAAAAACGTAATATTAGGTATATTTATTTACTATTTGCGTTCCTTTATGACATTGGAGGGCTACATTCTATCAAAAATTCGTATACTAACTAGTTAGACAGTTAATATAACTTACTCTGATTTCGTGCAACTTCCTCAAAAGATCATTATTGTAGAAAACATGCCCTTTCGCTGAACATATGTTATATGGGTGTGTCATAATTTGTATTAATTAACAACGTAATACATATTCATTTTTGCAAATACCTTGGCCTTTAATATCCTTCTACTAATGATAACCGTTCCTTGTAGTACAGGTGGTATGTTCTCGTTAACTTATGTTGAAATTGCAATCTTAACTAACTAAAGAAATGAAAGTATAGATATATATTTGTGTACTTTTACGTCCTCAAGTCTAGAAAAATTTAAAGCGCTACAATTTTTTTTTTAAATTTAAAATTTACCATAATTTTTAATAATAACAAGATTTAATCATTTCAATTGATTTGATTTTGATAAAATTTCAAAGAATGAAGAGGGATATATATCCCTCTTCATTCTTTGAAATTTTATTATTTATATGTATATATAGAGAATGATAAAAAATGATAATATCAGTCACTAAACGCTGTCCGTTTGTCAGTCTATATCTATCTATAGATTATCTGTTTCTTAAAAATGAAACTTAATAAACTTTTTAAAAATAAGCTTTTTCGTATAATTCTCAGCAAGTGCATTTAAAAGAACCATCCGCCATCTTAGTTATAGAATAGCTTTGCACATCTAACTAAGCATTATCATCTATACTAATATGATAAAGAGGTAAAGCTTATAACATTGTTTGTAAGGGGTTATCTTGTATCTTAAGAAATATTGAACCGATCATGAAAAATTTTCCACAATTAAAAACTACACTATTTAAGAGTGCTTTGTGCAATGAATGAATTCATTTAGTTCTCATAAGAATATTACATTCACTTACCTAGAAAAAACAATATTACATGATGCCGTCCAGCGAAGCTTACAAATATACGTGATATAAAAACAAAAAACAAAAAAAAAGCACCAAAAATAAAACTAAAAACACTAAAATTAGGAATAATTTGCAAAAGAGGGTAGTAAATTCGTTACATTTAAACCGCAGTTTGTTAGTTAACATAAGGTACACTGCAATCACAACTCTATTTTATTATGATTGAACAGAAAGTTCTGAGAATCTTAAAGAGCTTCAAATAGGGGATAAAAGCCGCAAATCACGAAACAGAAACCGCTACCAGGTCTCTAGTCTCAAATAAACCTGTATACCAACTACTTAAAAATTTTTTATTAAAAATGTCAACAATAATTTATTTATTTTTAATGTCGGTATTCGTTTCATTTATCATATAAAATCATTATTTAAATAAAAAAACAATGTTTAATTTACATATGTAAGCGAATAAATAACCTGTTTCGCTTTTTATGCAAAATAACGGTCTCGTGAATATTATATTCAACACAAATATGTTGTAATATTACATAAGAATTTAATTATCTTTTAGTTGACATTTTTGTCCTATATCTTTACATTTTATCTAATAGTTGTTAAGATTTTATTTTATTTATTTATAGTGGTTAAGTAAAGTTTAAAGTAATTATTTCAGTATATAATGTAATTAAAAAAACTAAAACGTGCTTAATGTTTGCAATTCTATTTCATTCATTTTCATTATCTAGTTTCATATTGGGTGGTTCTATTGACATTTTTATCCTTTCGTTATCCTAAAATATTGTATTAATCTTTGAACTAAGACTATGCAAATTTCAAAGTAAATTCGGCAAGAAGTGGGTCAAAATAGTAATTTAAAATGGTTTTATATACAATTTTCAAATGGTGCGGCCAATAATGATCACACGTAAGACGTTCAATGGAATCAATTTTTATAATATAATATTATTATTTTCTTCTATTCGTACCTATTAAGATTAAATTAAATAAATTGAGGACTTTAACTATTAAGTACTTTTAATAATTTATTAGGCTTAAATTAAAGTCATAACTTTTTCTTGGTACATATTATAATCATTATAATTACTTATATTATTTAACACACTACATACTATAGGCATGCATATAGATTAGTTACGTAGTTTCAAGTTCGAATCTTACTTGAGACAAATTTAATTTCCAATACAACTAGCTATCTATCTCAGCGTGAACACCGATTAATATATTTATACGGAAACACCTTTAGCTTAATGACCTACCATCTTAAAAAAGCCTTTAATATTAAAAATCAACCGCCATCGATAAACAAACAAAGGTAAAAACCGTAATATTTATCGTTTTTTAAAAAATCTAATTAATTTCGATAAGTTTTTATAGTTTCAGCTGCTTTTTGTGATAGAATCATCTAATTAAAGCTATTATTTCACTAACACCTTTATTATGGATGTCCAAGGGATGAACGGGAGGACCTCTTTTTATCTAACATTCCGCAAAGCAGGTGCAATCATGCACGAGCCCTTTTACTATTGCAGTAATAATTCATTGAATATGTACGTAAGGTTACGATAATTGTGAGTTAATCGTTTTTTACGCTTTTTTTCTGTTTTTTACGTGTATTTATATTTAAATGTATATGTCGATTTTTGAAATGAATTATAGTTAAAAATGCTTAGTATACCTTAAAAACTAGAATGTAACAGGTGATATAAAATAAACCAGGCTATATTATTATAGGAAATAAACGCCAATCCATCTGTCCTTAATGATATGTAATTTAAAAAATATAGGAGTAAGTACTACCGATAAATATATTTGATATTATATAAAAAATGCCTAAGTATTAGTAAACCTCTTTTGCATTTTAAAGGATATATACTTAGATACAGCTAATATCCAATGAATCCACTCTTCTCTACACTTTCAGCTAAAGCAAAATGAGATAAAAATGGCGAAACCTAATTATAAAAAGGAACTCTACCCTTTTTCTAAATGGTCCAGTTATATTAAAATATTTTAAATAATATAATGACTACATTGAGGCTAGTCGTGGCGCAGCGGCACAGACTTGTGACTTCCCACTCCAGGAGTGGAAATATTTAATTTTTTCATTTTGTTTACTCTACTTGTTTACGGCAAAGCGCGGCGTTAAGTTCCGCCACTTATCACGCAAAGCCTCCAAAATTTCGCGGAAAGTGGGGAACGGAGTGTTTTAACATTAGATTCTCTCTGCTTGTGTGGGATACAGCGTGAAACTAACTTAAAATCAAATAATGATTACATTATAGAATCCAAATTTATAAACATCTCAGCGCTACATTAGTATCAATAACCTTATTTATAAAGACTTTTTATTTAATATTTTTATTATATCTTTCTACTAGGTATTATTACTGTACACTACCATCGTGAATAATAAAATCTTAATAAATAATTTTATCGAACACAACCAACATATAGTAAGTAAGTAACCTTTTAAAAACACTATATTTAATTTAATTCATCCACCTTTACATTGTTGCTCTGCGATGAAACTTAAGACGATTAAAGTAATTTAGGAAATCGGCAGAACCTTTGTAGACGGCACGCGAGTGCCCACCTGTTGCTTACACCCTTAGATACAGGTTGTATCTGTTTTGATTGGCTATTTTTTTATTTTTTTAGCTTCACGCTGTATCCCGCACACAGAAGGGTTGGCAGAGGGAACCTAGTGTCTTAACACTACGTTACACTTTGACTTATTTGGGGAATGACTCTAGGTTTTCTCGTTTATGCTATATAGCAAAAGGTGTGGGCTGTCAAAATCATATACTTCATTCAAATTCATGTAAAAGAAAAACCCGCCGAAAATCTTAAACTATCAACATATAAACAAAATGAACCTAATGAAAACAACTCATCATTCTTTTCTTTATTTTTCAACAGATATTGCTCAAACCGAATTGCATTATTTAAGCATTAATATTAAGGCAAGCGCATATATGCAATAATAATATTAGCAGCAAGATATTTCTTATAGTAAAATTAAAGGCTCTTTCTTGGTTGACAACAACGAATGAAATCTCAGGCAATTACCAGTTTTAAATACAATTATACATTCCCTCTATTTGGCTTCGAACCCAGAACTATCGTACTTGTTAAACATGTCTCAAAATCCAAAATTATAAC
The DNA here is from genome assembly GCA_019049465.1 of Dryas iulia moderata. Classification (NCBI taxonomy): domain Eukaryota; kingdom Metazoa; phylum Arthropoda; class Insecta; order Lepidoptera; family Nymphalidae; genus Dryas; species Dryas iulia. The sequence goes on from CM032426.1 coordinate 11,530,957, forward strand.
AACTAAGCCCTTTTAAAAACATAATTAATCATTAAACTTTTTGAACACTCTGTATAAAGATAGCACCTGTCTGACGTTTTTTTCCTTATTTCCCTATATCCAACCGAACATGGCATGGTAATAACTCGATATGTATTACGGTAGGTCATATGTGTATACTTTATTGCACTCAATTATTTATTCGTATTATATAGAAACGAATATAATGAAAAAGCTGCCATACTTGAAGAAAAACTATCTTCCTAGTAAATTAAGTATGTAGCATTTGCGGAGATGCTAGGTATATAGGACAGTTACGTATATATCTATACAAATAAATAAAATTGGAGTGTCTCTAATAATAAAATAACTGTTTTTTACTAAGTACATATATATGGTACATATACTAAAATTACATTTTTAAATAATGTTGTCCGTCTGTCTGCTTATTCCGGCTAATCTCTAGAACGGATAGATTCTAACGAGAGCTTCACTGGCAGATAACTCATACAGTAGAATGTAACTTAGGCTACTTTTATTTTCTTTTTTATTAATTTCAACGCGGATAAAGTCGCAAGCACAGGTTATATTTTATATAAAACAAAAGATATCTTTTAAATTTATATTAAAGATTGATGATTTTTCCCTCATACATAGACATTCGAGTGAACCTAGGGGGTCAAGACACACCGTTTTTCACTTTCCCTCCGAATTCAGAATTTTTCATGTTGAGTGGCGGCACCCTCTTGAGAACGGGATTCGAACCCACTCCGCTCGGCGAAGCACCTCCTACAAGCACTCTAACCGCTATGTCATCAGAAACACGCACACACCGTTAGAACGCTTTAGACGATTTCCATGAGACCCGGTTCAAAACCCGGTTACGTTAAAATTTTTATGCCTTTTCTAAAGATGTTTTGCTATTTCTTAAATAACACTTCAAAAGTTACAAGAGTACTTTTTAATTTCAAGAATTCTGTCTTACTTTATACAGATGAATAGATTACTTTATATTAAAAAATAACTTCACGATTTTTCCGCATGGCAGAGTAGTCAGAGAGAACCTAGTGCCAAAACACTCCGTTCTCCGCTTTAAAAATAGCTACTTTTAATTTACTTAGCAGTGATCAGGGGGTTGTCCTGTCTGTCTATTTGTCTTTTACGGTTTAAAGGATAGACCATCGCCCTGATTTGAATGGAATTGAGAATGAAAATAGTTGAAGATCCAGTATCAAACTACCGTTTTTTAAAAATCAATCTAAAGAATTTTAAATATATATGTACTTAGTAATTTTTTGAAAAATATTTAAACTGCTTCACCGATTTTGATGTTTTTTTTCTGGAAGATAGTTTGTGCCACAAACATAGGCTACCTAATTTTCCCAAAAATCCTAAAGGAACTCAATAGGGAATGAAAAATTGTCAAAAAACCGTTTAACTCAAGCGAGAACACGAAAATACGAAACAGCCCTAACTTAACGCAGGCAAAGCCGGGAGTGTTTATTATAATTACATATATTATTGTTTTGAACAGAAACGCGTAGTTCAAGAATTTCTTAATTGTAATAGATTTTTTCATTAAAATAAGGTAAACAATGCCCAAAATACGTATTAGAATGCGACACGTTTGTACGCGTTGAAAAATTCGAAATATGTTCTCAGAAAACTTTGAATTGCAGGTTAAATGACGATTATTTATTACAATCACGAACGTTAGTTATGTATCAAGTCGAATATTCTGAATTTTAAATAAATATAAAAAGTTAAGGAACTTACAAATATTTGTTTTGTTTTGTATTTAAATTATTAAGAAAAGTATTTTTTTTTTATTTTTTCTCGAGCTTAGCAGGATAGTCACAGAGCTTAGTGTTAAGACACTCCGTTCTCCACTTTCCGCTTGACGTCGAGATATTACATATTAAGGCGTATTGGCGCAACTCATCTTATGTAAACAAATAAATAAAATTCAAGTGTCTGTTCTTTAATATTAAAATTATCGCTTTTACTAATGCATATGTATACACGGTACATTACTCAAATTACATTTTTTCTAATTTTTGTCTGTCTGTCCGTCGGTCTGTCTATTTGTTACGGTTAATCTCTGGAACTGCTGGGCAATTTTTGATTGAACTTTCACTAGTAGATAACTGATATAATAAGGTGTAACTTAGGCTACTTTTCTTACTTCTCTTATTTGATAAATTCCACACAGACGAAGTTGTGAGCAAGGCTAGTCTATATTATAAATGAGAGCTTCACAGATCTTGTTAATCAAAGCGCAACGTTTGATTTCACTAACTAACATGTAGTGTCTCTAAGTGACCAAAAATTGGAAGACATAGTAACTCAAAATCACTAAGTTCTCTATATCTACCGCCAAAACGCAGGAAATACGTAAAGATAAAACAAAACTTCATTGAGTTACACTATTTGTATAGCAGCAAGGCAATGTTAGTGCATCACTCAAAAACCATTAGTCTTGTAGCCTTTTTAAAGACCCTTTCACCTACAAATTACACAACACGCCTCTCAAGTGTATGGAGTTAAAGAAATATTTTAAGTAAGCCACTACTACTAATCCCTTTAAAGCGCCGACTTTACAATTTTATACAATTATAGTTAGTTTTTTTTTAGCTTCACGCAGTATCCCGCACACAGCAGGGTAGGCCGAGCTAACCTAGTGTTAAGACACTCCCTTCTCTATTTTCCGCTGGATTCTGGAGGCATTGCATGTTAAGTGTCAAATATAACGCTGCGCTTTGCCTCGAGACTAGAGAGAAGAAAATGAAAATATGTATGTTAATTTCCACTCCTCGACTGAGAATCGAACCCACAGCAAGTCTCGTTTACAGTCACACTTTGTGCCACTGCACCTTCGACTGGCCTCTAGGTGTTAGTAGTATAGAATATAAGAAGAGAAGAAGAGGTAAACGCAGAATTATACCTATATATCCCACTATTGTCCACTATTGTACATATAAAGTTTTCATGATATATACAACTTGTATATAGTGTTATTTTACCGTGAATCGAATAAATTTGCAACTTCAGGTTTTCCTATATGCAGAGAACACAGAGAAAATGTAATACAAAGACATTCGATTCTACATTTTTGGCCCAAATAAAAAAAATTAGTGTGACGAGTTCACGCGTTTTCACGCATTGGCTTCTTAGAGCATTCAACATGTAATATCTCCATATGGGGCGAAGCGAAGGCGAAGCAAAGTTACCAAAACCAGAATAATGCTACAAGTTAAATATACTTAACGAAAACACATAAGTACTCAAAGCAAACTTTGTCTCATCATAACAAAATCTATTTTCGTCGCCCAAAAATCGTTCCACCGTACCTTCCTACATATAACAATTATTCAGGCGTGATAATAGATATGACATGTGTCGGTTAACCACCTATTAAATCGCCAAATAAACATTGATTACGCTGTGGGCGGGTACCTGTAACTTATTTTTTACGTACCTGACTTAACGCTCCAAGTTCAGTCGCCTGTCAATGTAATGATTCAATTAAATTGTGGTTTTTTTATTTATTAGTGGCCAGTCGTGGCCCAGTGGCACAAGCGTGTGACTGTAAACGACTGGTAGTGGGTTCGATTCCCACTCGAGGAGTGGAAATATTTAATATTTCCATTTTCTTCGCTCTGGTGTAGAGGTAAAGCGCGGCGTTAAGTTCCGCCACTTAACACGCAATGCCTCCGAATTCGGCGGAAAGTGGGGAACGGAGTGTCTTAACACTAGGTTCCCTCTGCCTACCCTGCTGTATATAGCGGGATATAGCGTGAAGCTATTTATTTTTTTTATTTTTTTATTATAAGTGTTATTAGAGACGATTGTGTATGTCGATTTAGTATTTCATTTTTTTTTGTCTTCTTTAAAGACGGAGCCACAAAAGTAACATAAATTGTGATTATTCCACTGAGCGGGAATCGAATCTTAAACTAAATGTAATTCAACAGTCATATATTGTCATGGGATGGCATGGTATACTGTACTTACATAATTTATATTATGTAAGTATAGTACACCTGGTTTCACTATAACTTGACTTTTTAGGGGACCTGTTCACCTGTAACTTATAACTTACGTACCTGACTTAACGCTCAAAGTTCAGTCGCCTGTCAATGTAATGATTCAATTAAATTATGTTTTTTTTATTATAAGTGTTATTAGAGACGATTGTTGTTTATTTGGTATTTTATTTTATGGGATATTTGTTTTTTGAATACAGGTGTTTCTTTTTTGTTAGGTATAATGCGTTGAGATTCTTACCCACTACCCATGTATGTTACTTAGAACCGGTTTACTACTAGGGACAGATTAGATAAGACATAGAGTCAAGATACTCCGTTCTCCACTTTCTACTTGAATTTATCTACCATTTTAAAAAAATAATCAAATTATGATCATTCCACCGGGTGGAAATCGAACCCACAACCAATAGCTGTTACAGTCAAACGCTCCGCTCGTCTCGCTACGCCACGATGATCTCTATAAAATAGAGGACATGTTACATAAAAAAAAAAAAAAAATAAAAAAGAAATTATATAATTAGCTAAGCTGTCATTTTTATTCTAAATATAAGAAGCTGCAGTTGTGAACTCAAAATTTTATTTGAATAATATTTTTAATGGAAGTACAAATGCTTCTGTCTTGTTATGGCGTAAGGATTCTTCCAACTGCTTGGCTATGCGAGACAAAACGTAAAGCAGAGAAAAAAAAGTAAATATATAAAAGAAAAAATATAAGTCATATTTCACAAAGCAATTAACTAGACTTACTTATTCTTTAATTTAACATTTTACCAGAACCTTATACATTTACTACATTAAAAAAATCCTTGTTAGAATATATTTTATATTTATACTTTGCACCAAACAAAAAGTGTTTATATTACGAAATAATTATATCGCAACGTGACGTTTTTCGCGTATCTCAAGGTAATCAGATGGTAGTGTGATGACTCTTCTACCCGTGGGGGGACGGGTTAAGAATACAATTCCCCTCCGCTGCTGGTTAGCGTCCCGTAAAAGGCGGGTAACCCAGTAGATTGGTTGTAGGAGATTCGTTTTCCGACTCGCTCGCGACCACTATCATGTCAAAGACGAACCGCCAAATATCTGATTATGTGTTCCGGTTCGATGGCATGTAAGCCAGCTTTCCATATTCCCACCATCCCCATCCTACCTCCCTCCTTCCCTCCTTCATCCCTAAGGTTGTCAACGCATCCACAACACCTCTGGCGTTGTGGATGTCCATAGGTGAAGGTAACCACTTACACCAGGTGGTCCTTCTGCTCGTTTGCGTTCTTTACTCAATAAAAAAAAACTCCGGTCGTTATTTTGCACCCGAAATTAAAATATTACGTGTTTAGTATCGGTACTCAACGTTGCACTGTATCGTCTTACCAGAGCGAAGTAAAAAAATTTAAATATAATTCCACCTAGTGGAAATCGAATCCATAACCAATCGCGTTTACAGTCAAACATTGTATCCTTTTTTTATTATACATAAATACTTATCATACAGCAAAGCGCGGCGTTAAGTTCCGCCATTTAACACGCAATTTAGAACTCGGCGAAAGATGTGAAACGGAGTCTCTTAACACCAAGTTCCCTCTGCTTACCCTGCTGTGAGCGGGATACAGCGTGAAGATAAAAAATAAATAAAATAATAATATCATAATAGATTTGTATATCACAATATAGCACAAAAAATCTCTTTATCGGTATAACATGAATGTACTAGTGCAGACGAGGTTATTGCCCGTATTCTTGTTTTCTAAAATAGTTCAAACGTTTTTGTTGAGAAGATTTTATCAGATGTTAAGGAAAAACCTAAAACAGTTTTGGCAATTAATTTTTTATACGCTTTGTTCTTTTATTTTCTATTATTCGATATTATGATGAGGATCTTTACTGAAAAATTTTAATATGTTTAACTTTATGTGGCCAGTCGTGGCCCAGTGGCACAAGAGTGTGACTGTAAACGACTGGTTGTGGGTTCGATTCCCACTCGAGGAGTGGAAATTATATTTCCATTTTCTTCGCTCTGGTGTCGAGGTAAAGCGCGGCGTTAAGTTCCGCCACTTAACACGCAAGCCTCCGAATTCGGCGGAAAGTGGGGAACGGAGTGTCTTAACACTAAGTTCCCTCTGCCTACCCTGCTGTGTGCGGGATATAGCGTGAAGCTATTTAATTCTATTTTTAATTTTTATATATGCGCTTGCTATCTGAAAGGCAATTAAGGCGCAACGGGAGAGCCTGATTGTAAATGCCTTGGTTTTACATTCGATTCCTAATCGGGGAATTATTCTATTAAATTATATTCTTTTCTTTTTCCTTGTATAAAAAGTTAGATTCCGCCACCCAACGCCTTAACTATGGTTTAATTTTAAACAAATGAGAATACAGTATCTTCGCTATAGATTATCTATGACGACTGTTCTAGACCGATTTCTTTATTATTATATTAATTTTACCTTACGTACTTTAAATTACTTTGTTAAATTTCATAAATTTATAGTATAATAAGAGGACAACGTGGCGCTATGTGACATCGTATGTATGTAAACACGATTAGTTGTGGGTTCGTTTCCCACTCCTTGGAATGATGAAATTCAAATTATATTACTTTCCACGTTCTGGCAACAAAACACAATTTGGTTTCAGTCACTTAATACGTCTCAGTCTTAAATTTAGACAGAAAGTTGAGAAAGTTGAAGTGTGGCCAGCCATGGCCCAGTGGCACAAGCGTGTGACTGTAAACGACTGGTTGTGGGTTCGATTCCCACTTGAGGAGTGGAAATATTTAATATTTCCATTTTCTTCGCTCTGGTGTCGAGGTAAAGCGCGGCGTTAAGTTCCGCCACTTAACACGCAATGCCTCCGATTCGGCGGAAAGTGGGGAACGGAGTATCTTAATACTAGGTTCCCTCTGCCTACCCTGCTGTGTGCGGGATACAGCGTGAAGCTAAAAAAAAAAACTAAAAAAAAAAAAAATGTTGAGAACGAAGTTTCTAGACGCTTGTTTCTTTCTTTTCTAGTGGTGAAAGCGTGAAAATATAGAATATCTTTAACCATATAACTAAAATATGTCTAATTTATTATATTATTATCACCAAAAACCTATACAAAAGGCGCAAAACTTATTACAGAAATGGTCTAAAGCGAAATGTAGTTACAACTAATTACTAATTCACACTAATTACTTCCATAGTAATCACAATAGGCTATAACGTAGGTTTATCTGCCATCGATTGGTCCGGACACCTACAGAGACATAACGGCGACTTTCTAATCAGTTCTAACAATCCCAGATACGAATTGCTCTTAAGATATGTCGGTAGTTGTTAAAATGTATATGGTAAGTTTAATTTTTGTTTATAATTAATTTTGGAATGTGAATATATTATCTGTGCTTTGGTAGAATATTAAAAAAAAAATTAGAAAATATGTTTAATTTACAAAGATGCCATTGACATTCAGTTATAATATGCCAAACTATATGCTATAAACCATAAGAATCTATTAGGAGTTTGAATTCCGCTTGTTACATTTATTTATATTTATAACATCTATGCGCCACTTTGCTACTTAATACGCAATGCCTCCGAATACGGAAGAAAATGGAGAACGGAGTGTCTTAACACTAGGTTCCCCCTCACTATCCTGCTATGAGCGGGATACAGCGTGAAGCTATAAAAAATCATCTATCTATTCAATCTCTCTCTCTCTAAATAATCTATAAAAATAGAACAGAGTGCATTATCATTCTGCTCTCCTATATATAACAGATGATGGTATATAACAGAAATGTGACGAAAAACTAGTTGTATAGCAGGTTAACGCTCCCTATTAGCAGGGTAGCCAGAAAGAACAGCGTCGAGATACACTGTTCTTCACTTTCCACCAGAAATCGAGACATTGCGTGGAACTCAACGCCATACTTTTTGTTAGGCACCAGAGCAAAGAAATCAGAATAATAATTAATCGTTTCCCTGAATGAAAACCGAATTCACAACAATCGCGTTTACAGTCAGACGCTGTCCCACTGTGCCATGATAGCCTCAATATGAATATATAGTAGCACCTTGTCACTATTCTCTCCGACATACGACTAAAATGCATGATGTAAAAGAATTCGTTAATTTGTAAAATAATATTATTAAAAACAACCCAAGAATCTAAAATCCCTTCTAAAAATCTAACCAATAGAACAAATGCGTAGTCAGTAGTAACATATATGTATGCACATATATATGAATATTGAAAACGAAGTTAGTACGAGCGGACCACAAAGAATTCTATAGAAGATATTCAGGCTAAATACCGATGTTACACTCCAACACACAAAGCGCTATCTGTTTGTCAAACAGTTTTTTACAGGTATACATGCGAGTTAGAAGTTCTTTGTCCTGTGTGTGGTTTAATTTATAAGAGACAGAGTTAAAGATTTTTTGATTTTTTTTTCTAAGAGTTAAGAAAAAATATATATGTCACTCGCAGCTGATGTTCAGTGACTTACTCTTTCCTCCATATTCAGGTCACACGATATGATCAGACAGAAATGTCTGATTAAAAAAAAATCAGTAAGTTATTGCTATTAATATAACGATATACGTATTTTACGTCTTATTTATGATAACAGTTTGTGAAAAATACTAAATAAAGTATTTCTTAGTAAACTAAAAAAGACAGCCGGACTAAACTCCATGCTGGTGAGTTTGAATCATATTTAGTAACGCTTTCTGTGGTCGTTCCTTCATATTTGAAGATAGTGGGATGTGAGTCTGGAACGGACGAACTATTTCCTACTGTTCCTATCACTTACACTTACAATAACAATATTTATACATAAATGTATATTTTTCCACAAAACACACTAAATACAAGACAACACAAAAGGTCAAGGTCTAGGTCAGGTTAACGACACTCTAGATCGCATCCTTTGCCCACATTATTTCACTATTCATTCCCTGCTACGTTTTTTAGCGTCACGCTACATTCCGCACGCAGCAGGCAAGCCAGATTGCACCTAAGGTAAAACCTAGTGTAAATAAATAAATAAATAAATAAATAATATTTTCCTAAGACTTTAATTAAAAAAGGACCAAATAAGTAAATGTTGTTTCTATTAACTACACTTACACAAAAAATACATGTAACAATGCATGGTGTTCGTCGGCAGTGTTATATTTTTCTTCATACTTAATCGCATACATTGTGTTGTTGTATTATCACGACTATGATTACCTAAACAAATTAATTTGACATATAGAAAAAATACCAAACATTACTTACTTAGTTCGACTCAATAACAATAATTAGTAATTATATTTATTATTATTCAATAATCAAATTAAATATTTAAAATCACCCCATCTTATAACTTAGCCCTGACGCTAATCACATCGGAAGCGGTTACCGTACAAGCACACAAGTGGCATCGGTATACACCGGCCAAATTGAATGACCCCCCATTTGCATAACCCTTATTCAATGAACTGGGCCTATTTAAATATTTTCCATTTGACCTATAAGGTAAAATACTTGTCTGTTTGTTTTTATAATACTCCTTTATTTTGATTTGAAAGATATTGGGTCAAGTTCGACTAATTTTTATAAATATATATCAATGAGGTTTTAGTTTGTTAATATTAGCTTTAATGATAACTAGAAAATGATCTAGAAAATTCAACGATATTTTTTTTACAATACATACTTTGTACAATAGGTAGTAAGTAGTTGATCAGCATTCCTAATTCTGGAACTTAATATAAGAACAAAACAATAGATAAACAGGCTTATCGAAATACGCATTAATTTAATTCATTTCATGTTTTTTTCTGTACACTAGTCAAGAGAGTCAGAGAGACTTTAGTGTTAAGACAACTTGCCACTTTCGACCTAATTACGAAAGCCCGTAGAGAGGCAGAACTGAACGCTACATAATTTTGTCACCATAGCGGAGAAATTAAGATTTTTTTTTAGCTTCACGCTTGTACATACACAGCAGGGTAGACAGAGAGAACCTAGTGTTGAGACACTCCGTTCCCCACAAATGAAGATTGTTTACATATAATCCCCCTTCCGAATGGGAATCGAACCCACAATCATTGCATATACATTCAGATGCTGTCACACTGCACCTCGATGGTCTTCTAAAACAATTAATTAAATAGATTATATTTAAATATTTTATATATAACTATAAAATAAAAAAAACATCTTTATACTAATTAAACAGCATTTTTTTAGGTTGGTAGTTCATTAAATTAAAATACATACACGTAATAAAATACACATTTGAATTAAAATTGAATGCCGCTAAATAGTTTCAGTTGGCTGGTTTATATAAATATATTTTTTTTTTTAGCTTCACGCTGTATCCCGCACACAGCAGGCTAGGCAGAGGAAACCTAGTGTTAAGACACTCCGTTCCCCACTTTCCGCCGAATTCGGAGGCATTGCGTGTTAAGTGGTGGAACTTAACGCCCCGCTTTGCCTCGACACCAGAGCGACGAAAATGAAAATATTAAATATTTCCACTCCTCGAGTGGGAATCGAACCCACAACCAGTCGACTACAGTCACACGCTTGTGCCACTGCGCCACGACTTGCCCCCAATATAAGTAGACACATGGCTTATTTTGTGTATAAATATTGTACAAAAAATAAGGCATATATGTGTGTCTATAACTTATATTGGCGTGGTGTAATTGAGAAGCACATGCAATAATAGTTGTTCCCTAGCTTTTTCCCGGATAGCAGGGTAGTCAGAAAGAATCTAGTGTCAACAAGACACTTCGTTCTGCACTTTCTGCCTGAAATCCAAATATTGCATGGTAAGTGGTGAAACTCAACGCTGCGCTTTGCTTCGATACTAGAACAGAAAAATGAAAATAATTTCATATATAATCATTCCCCCGAATGCGCTTCGCCTCGACACCAGAATGAAGAAAATGAAATATTTAATATTTCATTTTCGAGTTGGTATCGAACCCACAACCAGTCGTGTTTTCAGTAACACTATGGCCTCAAAAATTGTGGAACCTTTTTTACTTTATTATTTTACTTATTTGCTTACTGACTGCAAAATATAACCATTATAACCAACTCGAGGAGTGGAAATTCTATTTCCATTTTCTTCGCTCTGGTGTCGAGGTAAAGCGCGGCGTTAAGTTCCGCCACTTAACACGCAAGCCTCCAAATTCGGCGGAAAGTGGGGAACGGAGTGACTTAACACTAGGTTCCCTCTGCCTACCCTGCTGTGTGCGGGATACAGCGTGAAGCTAAAAAAAAAATAAAAATAACCATTATACGAAATATTATAGAATAGTTGGCAACCCTACTCAACACACAGTATTAAACTAAAATGGCTGTTGGAATGTTTTAACACTAAGTCCTCTCTCTACCCCATTAACGTTCATATTTTGAATATAAATGACAAATTGTATAAACTTTTCTATTTAAATGATGAAATGTTAAAGTCGCTGCGCCTGCGCAAGTCGTCCATGAAATCACTTTAAAAATAGTTGTTACCTACATTCCATAACCTAGTTACATATACTCGTTAGTGCTTTCAGATGCTTTCAATAGAAATAAAATATTAAAACAAGTTTCGTTTAAAACAGCTTTTTTATGTTACAAGCTGAACGAAATGATTCTGCGCCAGTAATAAAATGAAATTAAAAAAGATATCTCAATTAAATATGAGAATAAGTACATTTTTTACGTCGTTAAGTTCCACCACTGAATATGCAATGTTCCAATTTCAAGCGGAAAGTGGAGAACGGAGTCTTTTGACACTAAATTCTCTTTGACCATCCTGCTATGCGTGAAACTAAAAAAAATTTTTTTTTTGCTGAGTAAATATTTTTCGTTGAATTATTATTGTAAACGTATTAGACATTTTATTAAAGTTTTTTTAAAAATGTTAATAACAAAAGCTATAACAACCGTAGGTATAAGATTAACAATATGGCGTGATAAGAACGTGTATAGCTTAATTGGCTAGAACGCTTGGACGGATTTCAATAGGCGTTGGTTTTAATCCTGCTACGTTTACATTTGAATACGGAATTTCTAATATTTACATATTCAAGTTTTTGTAGTTTTATTTTCAGGAAGTTGTGGCGCAGTGGGAAAGCTTTTAACAGTAAACACAATAGTTATGAGTTCGATTCCTTTCTAGGAGAATAATTGTATTTAAATTGTCATTATTTCCCCGCTCAGGTTAGACTTAGCCCATTGACTAAGACTTTAAAAGATTGATCGACTAAGACGTTAATTTCCGCTACTTAAAATACAATATCTAGCGCCTTTCTGAAGGAAACCGGAAAATGGAATCTTAAGTTTTAATTTCTGCCTATCTACATCACCGAAGGCCAAACCGTGATCTTAAAAAAGACTATAAACATAATTTCTAATACTAAACGAGAACTTACTTAGTTACCGATTTAGTTATCAATATATTTTAAAGTATTAAAATTATTGTTATAAAGATATCAAAGAATTATACGAAATTTAACTACTTTAATATCAATATGACCTACAAAACCATCCAAACCTAATTAAAAATGTCAAATTCAATAATAACATAACAAATGCAAAAGCAAAAATCAATTTGTCCAGGTCAAACATTAGAGACGTCTAAAACAAGCGGTCGGACGCGAGATAAATCAAACTAGAGTTATTATTGATGATGCAGCATCAAGTAACGCGTTCCCCGACACGTCACGTCACGCTATTCGATATGAATTTGTAAAAGGTAATATTATGGGAAAACGGTGTGTGCCCTGCGCGGTTGTCTGGGTGCATAGTAATTTAAAATATATTGTAATATTTCTTAACATTCCGTTCCCCACTTTCCGCCGAATTCGGAGGCATTGCGTGTTAAGTGGCGGAACTTAATGCCGCGCTTTGCCTCGACACCAGAGCAAAGAAATTGGAAATATTAAATATTTCCACTCTTAGAGTGGGAATCGAACCCACAACCAGTCGTTTACAGTCACACGCTTGTGCCACGCTTGTGCCACTGGGCCAGTCGTGGCCCAGTTTCAATTTATATTTTTTCATTGTCATAATTATGTAGAATGTAATTTTGAACACGTCTATTGCAAAATAGTATAAGAGCATTAAATATGAATGAAAAAGCCTTCATGGCGTAGTGGTTGGTATGTCTGATTGTAAACTTGATGGTTGTGGACTCAATTCTTACTCAGGGAAATGATTGTATTTTATTAATTTTATCGGCATTGCATTTGCATTATTCCGCATGTTCCGCCACTCGAAACGCAATGTCTCAGATTAAGGCAGAAAGTCAAAAACGGTGTGTCTTGACATTAGTTTCTCTCTACCTACCTTGCATAACAATGCGGAAAAAAGCATAAACCTATAAAAGAAATGCATTCATCACACCAATAAAAACTGTTTATCCTACATGGTCATCTACCCCTTTCACCTACACAACATATCATAAAAATAAATTTATTACACACAAGATTGATTCAATTAAAATAAAATTATTTACAATCTAGGCGAATAGGACATAAACCTAGCCTAAACGTGGGTCGCCACTCCCACGGCGCACCGTTCAGAGACCCCACCGTAAAAACGTGTACGATATTTCGATATTTCGACAAGTGCACGTCAGAAGTCAATGCAATTAAGCCATTTATAAATGACTTCTATCGGAATCGAATCCGCGACTATTGTTGTATTATTTTAATATTAATAAAAAAGACTCTTTATTGCACATCCACAAACAATAAAAAAGTACAATAAAACACACAAAAAGTAAAGAAATTAAAATAAAAAAATATATTATTAAGTGCAATAAGTGACTGTATTGATAACAATATATTTAGATCAATAAATTGATTTTTGAGGTCGTCGCGGCGCAGTGGAACAGTGTCTGACGCGATGGTTCTGGGTTTGATTTACACTCGGGGGAGCGAATATATTTAAATTTTCATTTCTTCGCTATGGTGTAATTACAATAGGAGGATTATTTTTATGTTATTTTTATTTCTCCGCAAGATAAAGTTTTAAGTTTGGCATTCGGATCACGGCGTTGAGTTCCGCCACTCAACACATGTTGTCTCGACTTCGAGCGGAAAATGGGGGACGGAGTGTCATGACACTAGATATTCTCTGACTATTCCGCTATGCTAGAAAAATCGTGAAGTTGCAGTAATTAAAATTTTATTTTATCTGTGACAATTTTTATTCTATTATATTAAATGTCACTATTTATTATATAGGTGAAGGCTAGGATAAAATGATCTAGAACGATTTAAAAGTCATTTAAAATTTAAATATTATCTAAACACAAAAATATATATATAAATATATGTTTCCTTTCACAGTAAAATATTCAAAGTTACTTTTTTATCACATACCAATCGTTAATCGAGACATGATTATAAACAAAGTTTGCAAACTGTTATATCGTTATAATGAATACCAAAATAAAAATGTTGAAACAAGCTAGCCACCAGAATATAATCACTACATAGTGTAAAGCAAAGTCGCTTCCCACGTCTGTCTGTATGTATGCTTAGATCTTTAAAACTACACAACGGATTTTGATGCGGTTTTTTTTAATAAATAGAGTGATTTAAGAGGAAGGTTTATACGTATAACATGCTAAATAATAAGGTCGGCAAAAATACAAAATAGCTATACCTTTGTTAGTTCACGCGGGCATAACCGCGAGCGGGTAGCTAGTATACAATATTAGTTAATGGAATATCTCGGTTCCCACACGGTTTTTTTTTCACCTGACCACTTTTTGCCGATGCCAACGCCTTCTCAAGTTTAGTGTGAACTCGTGACGTTAGACGATTCTACAATTTTTTATCTGTTACGTTGACAAAAAATCAAAACAGTCGTAACCATTGATAGTCCTTAATGGCTTCACGACGGTGGAAAAAAAGTAAATCGCAGTTCTATGCTGTGATTGTACTGTGATTGTTATATAGCATTTAATGTTTGAGTTATTTTATATATATTTTTTGTTTTTTAGCTTCACGCTAAATCCCGCACACAGCAGGGTAGGCAGAGGGAACCTAGTGTTAAGACACCTCGTTCCTCACTTTCCGCTGAATTTGGAGGCATTGCGTGTTAAGTGACGGAACTTAACGCCGCGCTTTGCCTCGATACCAGAACGAAGGAATTGGAAATTTTAAATATTTCCACTCCTCGAGCGAGAATCGAATCCACAACCAGTCGTTTACAATCACACGCTTGTGCCACTGCGCCACGACTGGCCACTATTTTATAATAATTTATAATACATATTACCTATATAAAATTGAGAGCTATGACAAAGCGCGGCGTTCAGTTCCGCAACTCAACGTCATTTTAATATTACGATTTCAGGCGGAGAGTGAAGAATAGAGTATTTTGACACTAGGTCCTCTCTTACTACCCCACTATGTAGGAAAAAGCCTCGATAGCAGATAGTCTGATAAAGGGCCTCAAAAAAGGTTGTGATCACATTAAAATCGGCCAAGCGCGAGTTGGAATATGAACACGGTAAGGAAATTGAGAAACTAGTACCAATAATAATTTTCATTTTATTAAAGTTATACGGTGATACTGAATCTTGGACTTCATGGACTTATGTCGAGACCAAAAATTATGACGTCAAGCAATTTAGATTGTGAGCATGCCCAAAATCTCCACGACGGTGGATCTGCGCTTGACTCTGATACACTAAAAAAATCAGGCAAACAAACTTTCTCTACATAAAAGACTGACCATATAGAGAGAAATAATAATTTACTTCTAAGTTTTAAAACTTTATATACACAAGGAAACAATATATGTTTCGGTTTATTTTTAATTCAAGACAACGTTGGTTTCTAGGAAATCGGTAACATCAAAAGTTACGACTGGTTATCTTTATTATGAAATACATATATTTTTATTCTTATATAAATATTACACTAAACTTTGTAAATTTAAAATTTAAGAGGAAAAAATACGTTAATTTATGTAGCACTAAAAAAATGTCTTTTTGAACCAATTATGAATTTACCTTTTATTATTTATTGCAATTATTTAATCGATTTAGTATTAAATAAATAATTTAGTCGAATAAATTAATTACTACAGTGGTTTTTTTTAAATACAATATTACTTTGTAAAAATATTTAATATTACCATTTTCTTCGATCTGGTGTCGAGGCAAAGCGCGGTGTTAAGTTCCGGCACTTAATTCGGTCACTCAATCCTGAATTCGGCGAAAAGTGGGGAGCGGAGTGTCTTAACACTAGGTTCCCTCTGCCTACCCTGCTTTGGCAAAGCCAAAATTTTTGATAACATGATCTTTTTAAAGTAAAATAATATTTTGTTTTGGTCTTTTGTATATTAGGCCTTTGCCAAATGTCAATCAACACGAAAAGCCTATAAATTGATTGATTTATATCAACTAACAAAAAGAACTGTTGTTTTTTATAATTATAATGTAAACATATGCGAGATACATCCGTATTCTATGAATTAATTAATTACCTATTAATCGTTTGATCGTCTCTTGTTATATAAAATAAATTTTAATGTAATAATTGTTTTGAGGTTATGTGAACAATTAAATTTTATTTTGTCTTACCAAGGTTATTTTAACCATTGGTTAGTTAGTATGTCGTGCCGCAATGGAACAACATCTGACTGTTGTGGGTTTGGTTCCCGCTCGCGAGGAATAATTATACATTATGTACCTTTCTCTTGGAGAAAAACCGCAGGGTTGAGTTCCGCCACTCAACACACAATGTCTCAATTCCTGGCGTAAAATGGAGTAGTGTCATGACACTTAGGTCTTTCAGACGGAAAGAACCTGCGGCCTTTAGTATTTCAATAAATACTGAATACATTAACTGTGCTTTAAAATTGTATACTTAAATAAAAAAGGGAAAATTTAATATATTTTGCATATATAAAATCTATTGAAAAGTAATGTCTTTAATCTACTAAAAGATCTCGACCTTTTTTACCCGCGACGGAACGGCGACTGTATATGTGTTTGGGGTGAGAGGTTGTTTGTTTGTTTGTTTGTTTGTTTGTTTGTTTGTTTGTTTGTTTGTTTGTTTGTTTGTTTGTTTGTTTGTGTGTTTGTGCAAATTACTATGTCAATTATTTCCAAAACTATAAGTCCGATTTTGATACGGTTTTCTATGATAGGTTAAGGTTCAATTGGCGTATGTTCTTATGTATGTCTTATTGCCTTAACTCACCAGGGGGCGCTGCAGTAAGCATTTTACGTGAAAACGAATGTTTTCAATTATCTCAAAAAATAATAGTCTGATTTCAATAGATTTTCAGTGATAGATTCAGGTTTAATTGGTGGATGTTCTTGGATATGTTTTATCGTGTCAAACCACCAGGGGGCGCTGCAGTAAGCATTTGTTTGTACTTTTTTTGTATTTATTTGTCTAAAACCGAAACTACTGCTCCGATTAAAAAGAGTTTTCATAAAAAGATTTATCTTTGCTTGGTGCATATTTTAAGATTTTTCTTTTTTTGTTACGGGGAAAACTCACCAGGGGGCGCTGCAGTAAACATTTGTTTATGCAAATCAAAAACTACAAGTCCAATTTAGATGTAATCTTCAAGGGTAGGTTCAGGCTTAATTGGTGCGTCTTTTCATATATATGTTATGGTGACCATTCAGCAGGGGGCGCTGTAATAAGCATTTGTTTGAGTTTTTTTGTGTAAAACCAAAATTTTTCTTATATTTATTTGTCTAAAACCGAAATTACTTATCCGATTGGCTAGAGTTTTCAGAACTAGATTAAGCTTTACTTCGTACATATTTTAAAATTTTTGTTTTTACGTTACGGTGAAAATTCACCAGGGGGCGCTGCAGTAAACATTTGTTTATGTAGAGTAAAAACTACTAGTCCGATTTAGATGAAACTTTCAACGATAGGTTCAGGTTTAATTGGTGCATCTTTTCATATATGTGTTACGGTGATGACTCACCAGGGGGCGCTGCAGTAAGTACATTTGTTTGTGCAAAACTAAAACAACGAGTCCGATTTGAATGCAGTTTTCAATGATAGATTCAAGTTTACTTAGTGCATATTTTCATATATGTGTCATGTATGTTTACTTAGTGCATATTTTCAAGTATGTGTCAACTCTCTAGGGGGCGCTGCAGTAAGTAGCTGCTTCCATTTTTTGTGTATAACAAAAACGACTAGTACGATTGGAAAGAGTTTTCAGTATTAGATTCCGCTTTGTTTAGTACATGTTTTTAAATTTATATTACGGTGACAAGTCACCAGGGGGCGCTGCAGTAAAATATTGTTTGTGCAAAGCTAAAATGACGAATTCGATTTGGATGCAGCTTCAGTGATAAGCTCAAGTTCAATTAGTGCATGTTCTTGGATATGCTTTATCGTGTTAACTCACCAGGGGGCGCTGCAGTAAACATTTGTTTGTAATATTTAATGTAAAACCACAACTACTAGTCCGATTGGACAGAGTTTTCAGTATTAGATTTACCTTTACTTGGTGTATGTTTTTAGTTTTTTTTTACGTTAAGAACTCACCAGGAGGCGCTTCATTAAACATTTGATGGTGCAAAGTTAAAACTACGAGTCTGAATTTGATGCAGTTTTCAACGATAGGATCAGGCTCAATTAGCGCGTGTTCTCGTATATGTGTCGTGGTGACACCTCACCAGTGGGGCGCTGTAGTAAGCATTTGCTTGTATTTTTGTGTGAAACCTATTTAGATGCGGTTTTCTGTGATAGGTTCAGGTTTAATTGTTGCGTGTTTTTATATGCCATATCACAAACTACCACGGGGCGCTCCAGTATAAATTAATTTGTTCCAAATCAAAACTACTAGTGGGTTTTGTGATTTTCACTGATTTGGTTAAACTTAAGTTTCCTAAAAATGTTGCGGTGACAATCTGCCAGGCGCTGCAATAGGCATTTGATAACCAGAAAGCATTGGGCTTATAATTTTTTTTGGATTTGCATGAAGATTAATATAAAGTATTTCGAAATTATGTAACAATATATAATGTATATCTATTCACTTTAAAAAGTTTAAAATAAAAAACAAAATTAAAAATTTTGAAAATACCCACGACGGTTTAAATGTAATTGAAAAAGGATAAAATAACTAGAAATCCCCCGCCTAAAAGAATATATGTAACGAGATGATGGGGACAACTTCGTCGGGGGCTGCCAGTTGCAACCTTTATTTTAAATATAGTAGCTAACAGTATAGATTTCGTTCTTAAAGTTTTTAAAAGGAATACCAGTTATCAAAACTGTAAATTCATATTAATATTTTAATTTTTTCCTAAACCTGTTTTAACAGCATGAAAACCTGGGAGAAGGCAAACTTAAAGTAATGGCAGCTCCGACGAAGTCGTCCCCATCATCTCGTTACATATATTCTTTTAGGCGGGGGATTTCTAGTTATTTTATCCTTTTTCAATTACATTTAAACCGTCGTGGGTATTTTCAAAATTTTTAATTTTGTTTTAGAACTATCATCAGTATTTCTAGCACATATTCTTAAAGCGACATTAGTAAGCTATTTACAAATTTGATTAGGTAGAGAGAGGAACTCGAACAGTGGAGGCGGTTAATGCGCATTTTAAAGGGGCCCCTTAGGCCTTCACTTAGGTCGCAAGTTCTAAACACTGCCCCGAGCTCTTCTCTCGAATAGCGAATGTATCGGATGCTAAGTAATTTCTTCTCATAAATTTATAGATTTATATAGGTTTAGCTTATTAGTATGGCATTGACCTGCACTAAGAAATAATTTATAGGCATTTAGCTTCTAAGTGTAAATTGGATACATTATGGTAAGTCGCTCAAAGCAGAATCTAAGTTAAAGAAAATTAAACTTAAGCTAGCTTTATTAATAAGAGCCATAAAACTTATAGTGGCTAAACATTGAAAAGCTCAAATTGTACCTTAATTCTACAGATTATAGTCGTATACTTTAATTAACAATTTACCCAATTTCTTTATTATGATATTTTACAAAGTAACTGATAAGTAGATGACCTATGTATTATTGACATACTAAAAGTTATGGAGAATGTAAAGGTTATGGAGAATGTTTTTCCCCATATGTACATATGTTTAAGTACATAGGAAATTGGCCCCTTTATCTTTTTATACAGACAAAAAGTATTGGATATCAAACTAAAATTACTAAACGTAACAGATATTTACACGTATTAATACCCCTTTAATTACAATTACAAGCTTAAAGTACTAAACATTTAAGAAAAAAGATTATCATTTATAAAATAAGGGTGAGTCGTAGCGCAGTGGCACAAAGTGTGTCTGTAAAGCGACTCGTTGTGGGTTCGATTCCCACTCGAGGAGTGAAAATATGTATTATTTTCATTTTCTTCGATCTGATGTCGAGGCAAAGCGCTTAAGTTCCGCCATTTAGCACGCAATGCCTCCGAATTTGGTTTCCTTGGAGAAAGTGGAGAACGGAGTATCTTAACACTAGGTTCCCTCTGCCTACCCTGCTATGTGCGGAAAATAGTGTGAAGGTAAAAAAGGGTATAATATCATTATTTTATGATACATCCGTAGCGTTATTGTAATGTAGTGCAAGTGTAATAACAACAATACAAAAGCCTAATACAGCGTTTTGAGCTAAAATTCTCTGAATACTTTATAAAATAGTATGATAAGAAAAAAATAGGAATATATTTAAAATTTAAATAATGTCTATATACATATTTGGCAAATCTCGCAAACTACAACGCACGTCCATGGTCTTTATCGACAATTAGCACTCGAGTGAGTCAAGGGCGGTCACTGAGCAGCTGGCTTCCTTCTGAATTTTAATACCTCGCCGATTCCTAAACTACGTCTACGTATAATGCTACTTAAGCTCTTGTGTTCCAGTTATAGCTATGGTTATAGTAAATATATCTTTGGTGATTGGTTTTGTCATATATTGTCTCTCTGAGTGGGTATGTAATGAAGAACGGAGTGATATAAACAGTTTTGTTTTTAAAAATAGCGTTTTAAACTGCATAGCGTGACATTTAACATAGTGCAGTAAAGAAACATAGTGTAGTAAAGAAAGATAATAATAAATATGTTTTTAACTAAAGA
The DNA here is from genome assembly GCA_019049465.1 of Dryas iulia moderata. NCBI lineage: Eukaryota > Metazoa > Arthropoda > Insecta > Lepidoptera > Nymphalidae > Dryas > Dryas iulia. The sequence goes on from CM032426.1 coordinate 11,552,069, forward strand.
AATACTCCTGATCTACTAATCTTGGCAAGGACATCAATATAATACTAAGACAATATTGTTGCCATTGAATCCGGACACGTGTCCTAATTTGCACACCAGTGAAATTGACTTTATTAGTTCTAAATTAAACCAAACAGGACCTGCACTATATAGAGTCGACCTATTAAAGTATGATTTCAAATGCTACATTGAAACACATATTTATACAGTGTTTTAAGGAATGTATACATCAATATATAATAATTGTATTAGCTGGCAGATAAATACTATCTCGAGCGAATCGTATCTAAAAACTACTGTGAAATGCCGAAAAGATCGGTTTCATAAAAGTACTTGATAATACTGTAAAAATATTAATGATATATATTACTTAGTATTAAATATGTATTTAATACAGTCCATGCTATACAAATGCCATGTTTTCCAAAAAGAACCATAACAATATAGCTTATGGTAAATCAATCGCATAGCTTCATCTGGATAGCGATACTAACAACAGTTTTACGACCGCTCTCGAGGTCACTCGGACAGACAGCAACTACGCCTTTAAATCGACGCGAGATAAAAAGACGGAAACGTCGTCTACGAGACATTCTTAGTCTCACGTTACGCAATATCTAAAGGGCAATGGATTGGTTTCTAATTCTAAATTTGTTAATGATTTTGTTTGATTAGGTTAAATATAATATTTTTTTTTAATGAATTTACGCTTTTACTTACATAGAGACAGTACAAGTATTACGTAAGCAGATTTATTACAATTATTTATATCAAATTAATTTTTTTAATAGCATGTTAGAAGCACTTTCAAATAGTCAATTTATATAAAATGTCAGTATTGTCAGTTATACCGGAAGTTACAATTTAATTACGTACTCATATTGCGTGAATTTAAAAATAATAAGTGTCTTGGAGCTATCATATAAACTTTATTCCTACTACAAGCTACAAGCAGATGGGAAAAATATATGTAGTGTTTTTATATCATTTTTTGCTTTATACACTAATTGGCTTTTAATGGCTCACTATTTTCCTAACCGCATCACGATAAAAATATATATATATAAATAATATTTATTAATAACTAAAATCAAACTAGACTAGCTACGGCCAGTCCAGTATATCATAATAACAAGTTTTTTTTTTTATGGAATAAAGGAGGCAAACGAGCTGAAGGCCCACCTGGTGTTAAGTGGCTACCTTCGCCCATAGACATCCACAACATTCAAGTTATGGATGCGTTGCCAGCCTTGGGAATGTAGGACAGAAGGAGGGTGGGAATGGTGGGAATAGGGAGAGCTGGCTTACATGCCATCGAACCGGAACACATCATAAGATGCTTGGCGGTTCGTCTTTGACATGATAGTGGTCGCGAGCCAGTCGGAGAACGAATCTCCTACCACCAAACTACTGGGTTACCCGCCTTTTACGGGATGCTACCCAGCGGCGGGGGGGAATTGTATTCTTAACCCGTCCCCCCACGGGAAAAACAAGTTGTCAAAGATGGTTTAAATTTTTAGGCTCTTTTGCTTTTGCTTCACGTTATTTTAGTATGCCAGCGTAGTCGGAGAGAAAAGTCGTAGTGTCAAGACACTGCTGTCTCGTTGAAATTGCTGTCAGAATTCGAGACATTACTTGTTCAGTAGCTGAACTCAACGCCGTGCGTTGCTTTCACCCCTAGCGAATAAGTGAAAATAATCTATACAGCAGTCCTCCGAGAGGGAATTGAACCCATAACAATTGCGTATATAGAACCAAACGTTGTCGAACTATAACATGACATGATGACTTCTGACGAAAGTGGGAAATGAAATTTCTGTGTAACTTTATATTCATTAAAAATTAAGGAAAATTTGATGAAGATCGTGTGACATTGCGCTACGAAACTATACGACTATAACCTACAGCGATTTTTTTAATAAATTGTTGTATTAAGCATATTTAAAAATATATACAACTTTAAGTGTAAAATATACTATATCATACAAACTTTTATAATATGCCAACGGTTAATTCAAACATTGACTACAATCAAAGAAATACATAAAGCAAAATCTTAAGAATTGACAAATTTTTATTGTTCAACTGATTTAGTATCTTTCGACGAAAGTTTGAAAAAATAAATAAAAGCTTCCCAGCCAAGCTATTTTTCATCGCCGCACCAGCAAACTAAAAAAGTTGTTGCTACATTAATGTTCCATTTTCTTAGTGGATAGTCGAATGCATTGGGTTTTTAAGAGTGACTTAAATTAATATCTTTTAAAACTAGATTTTAAAATACGACGCGGTGAAAACAAAAAGTAGTAGACATCAAAGATGTTTGGATAATGGCTGAAATATTTTCTTGAATACATAATAGATAGGTCAAGTTAGATCATTGTTTTGAGTTGCCACTTTAGTGATATTAATTATAGCTTTTTTAAGTGTTTTTATTTAATTATTAGAATTAAATGTATTTTGTCTTAAAAATACATAGAAACAAACAAAAAATTATATAATGTCATGAATGATTATTAATTTATAAGTCTTGAGTAAAGCTCTCTACATAACTTTATATTGAGATTCTGGTGGTAAAATGCATAGACAACTGTTGTCTATGAAATTAAGACAGCATTTTTTAAATGATATGAGCATTTTCCAAAGTATTGGTTCAAACCATAAGAGACTGATGAGTGAAATGTAACTGGATAGTACCTAAGTATGTGTAACTAAAGGATAGAACAAAAGGAGGACTTAACAAATAAACAAAACTGCAGTGTATCTTTGTAATATTAAAGTAATTGCTTTTTACTCTTTGATTATGCGTCTGTTTGTTCATTCTAATCTCTGAGAGGGCTACGTCGGTTTTGATGGGAGTCTCACTGGCAAATAGCTGATGTATAAGGAGTCACAGGAGTCATCTTACAATTATAGCTTATTTGTTAAATTCCATGTGGAGAAAGTCACAGGCAAAGCTAGTATATAAACAAAATAAAATGACTGCTTTATCATAAATTCCAAGCATATCTATATAAAAATGCATCAAATTAATATTCCTATTTTTATAAACTTTTAAAACAAAACAAAGTAAAGTAAAAACGCCTAACAATATCGACTGCATTTTTGAAGTGTGTGGACATCGCGTCTAAAATAGACCGTCTCAACTCATTATGTCTATCCTGGAAACAGTTTCAGAGCGTGAACAGTATAAATCATATTTAAATCTTATTTTATGTGACATATCGTTTTTCTTATTTTTAATCTGTGATGTGTTAATTATCTGTGAAACTCTTGTAGTCTTTGGATGTTTGTCGGTTCAAAAGGTTGGGTATATTTTATTATGACTAATCTATATGTGTATGTATGAAATGAAATTAAGGAATATCGCGTTGTGAATGACATCGTACGTAATCTAAAAAAACTTCACGTGACCAGTCGTGGCGCAGTGGCACAAGCATGTGACTGTAAACGACTGGTTGTGGGTGTGGGTTCGATTCCCAGTCGACGAGTGGAAATATTTGATATTTCCATTTTCTTCGCTCTGGTGTCGAGGCGAAGCGCGGCGTTAATATCCGCCACTTAAAACGCAATGCCTCCAAATTCGGCGGAAAGTGGGGAATGGAGTGTCTTAACATTAGGTTCCCTCTGCCTACCCTGCTGTGTGCGTGATACAGCGTGAAGCTAAAAGAAAATACATTGAATTAATAAAATAAATATAGCATTCCACTATGTATTTGACATACACCTTTATTTATTGAGCTAACACGTTGTCATAGCAACAACATATTTTACACGTTAACGAGACTAATAAATAGAAATTCCTAATAGCTATAACAATTCAATTAACCAAAACATTGTCGTGTGTGAACCACAAGATATATCACGTTTAGAAAAACCGTTTACACCAAACGAAAGTAAAAATCGAGACTTTCACTATCTAAAATTAAATTTGTTCACATAACAAGTGTCTATTGCCGTAAGCTATTGAATTACATGAAAATTGCATCCGACGGAACGCGTACTTTGAAGAAATGTGACGTGATACAGCGTTTTTGTGCTGTGGCTCCTAGGGTGAACAAAAAACATATTTAAAATATATGGAAAGATACTTTAAAAAGTATTTTTTAAGGAGGGAAGAAAATAAGTATAGTTTAATTGAATTTAAGTTCTGCAATTCTTAATATTAAGGACGTACTAAAAAATGAATTAAAAATTTAAATCAATTTTTATGTTTTCTAAATATTTTTTTTCATATACTAAACCTGTGAATTTAACACATTTTAGAAAAACTTTTTTGCTTTTCGGTTAAAATTCTGTTTGATAAAATATGAATGGTAACGCCCATGGGTAAAAGGTAACTCGACAAAGTGAAGTCAAAGAGTTGTTTAGTCAAAGTCTTTTTTCAGGCCATCATGTTTTGTCTCTAAAACAACAGAGAATAGAGTAACATAAGTTAGTTCCCGATTTGCTTTAGTGTAAAGTGTTTTTTTATTCATCAGATGTGACATTACTTGTAAAATAACCTAAATAATACGCATATAATTAATTTCTTGCTATCATAGTTCCCTTATGCTAAGAGAAAGCACCCTGAAACACTCTAAAGGCAACGATAGCTTACAATATTCGACCACCGACGTCGTAGCAGTATACGTGAGCGTTCCTGCAAAATGTTATGGAGAGAATTTGTACCGACTGTTTTTGAAAAAAAAAATTCTTACATACGTTAATACATAGATAGTTATGAAGCTAATAAAAATATTATTTATTAAAGTAGGCTATTATAAGCACTTTCATTCAATTAACTCACATATAATGTCAGTGTTATCAGTCCTACCGGAAGCTACTGTCGAAAAACTCAACAGTTGGTCTTTTGAAATATAATTTTGCAATAATTTAACTAATATGATTAGTCTTCCAGGAGATCATCAATACTGTTTAATCCTACGCATCAAAATCATTATCATTTGTATTATTTTTAATCAAATATTGATCAAAGTCGCCGATTAGGGCCATTCGTGGCGCAGTGGCACAAGCGTGTGACTGTAAACGGCTGGTTGTGGGTTCGATTCCCACTCGAGGAGTGGAAATATTTAATATTTCTAAATTTTCCCGCCTGGTGTTGAGGCTAAGCGCGGCGTTAAGTTCCGCCACTTAACACGCAATGCCTCCGAATTTGGAGGAAGTGGGGAACGAAGTGTCTTAACATTCGGTTCCCTCTGCCTACCCTGCTGTGTGCGGGATACAGCGTGAAGCTACAGTTGATCAAAGTAATAAAAGCTGTAAAGTAAGAATAAGAATAAATATAAGAATAAGTACATCTTAGAATAAATATAAAAATACATAAGAAAAACATTTTCTCGTTATACAACCATATTAATCAGTTTAAATTAAACGTACAATCACCACAGCAAACTTATTATTATTTTATCGTTAAAGCACTGAAAATTATTCGTAGTATAATTAACTATCGGTATTTAAACGGTCACGTATTATATCAATAGTTGTAGAAGTTTTTGGAACCTTGTATAATTGCTAGTCATTGTTATGACGCAGAATAACTTGCGTCGTTTTTATTATAGGTAGGTATAGACTGTAGACAAACCAAATCAAATTTCTATATTTATATTGCGTTTAAGAATATTTGGTATAGTGTGAGTGTAAACGCGACTGGTTGTGGGTTCGATTCCCACTCGAGGGATGGAAATATGTTTTATTTTCATTTTCTTCGTTTTTAATCGAGGCACAAAAGGGGTAGTTAGTTCCGCCACTTAATGACTCTAAAATTCGGTGGAAAATGGGGAAAGGAGTATCTCAAAACTAGGTTCCCTCTGCCTACCCTGTTGTTTGGGGGATACAGCGTAAAGCCAAAAAAAAAAATATAGTTAAGTGGAACTGAACTCTTAAATTTCCGTTGTTATGATCAGTTTTCATCTATAATATACCTATTTAATAACTCCCACGAGTGGTTACCTAACCTAAAACAATCGCGCTTACCGTCAGACGCTGAAACCTTTCACAATTATTTTATTTTATATAACGAATGAATTACACTGCAATATAGTTGCATGGGCAGTAAAACGTAGTGTCATTGTTTCTTGTTACATTAAGAATTTCTAGAAATCCTCCATAAGAAAATTATATACAAGACAATTCAGCTTTCTATGTCCAATAGTTTTGACTTTTCCATATCAGTCAATCACTCAGTAAGATGCATATAGATTTTTTATATTTTCACGCTCTTTCACGCAAAGCAGGGTAGAGAGAGAGAACCTTGATTCGACTGACGAGACTCCTTTCTCCACTTTTCACCTGAATCAGAGACGGAATGGATCAGAACGGAATTTAATACTGCACTTGATCTAGCCACGAGAGAAAGAAATTAAATTTATTTTAATATAATCTTTTGTTCTAACGGGAATCGAATACACAACCATCAGACAGACAACAGATATTCCACTGCGCAACGACAACCTCACAGAGTGTCAAAACACTCCACATATTATAATTACGTAATTGTAATTTCACCCTTTACCGAACCATAAGGATGACATTTCCGGGGACGTCCCCGGAACTCGTTAAGACACATCGTACAAACAGAAGATAAAATGAAGTCACAGATGTTCTAAGCTCGAAGTAATTAAATCTATGCAACTCTTAATTGAATATGGCCTCTTTGGATGAATAAAACGTATAAATTTAGGTTTTTATAGCTCATTTTTTCTTTCGGATTTACTGGAATTAAGGAAATAATTCTGAGTAAGCTTTATAATCTGCAGTATATGTATGTGTTTATTAATTTAATTAAAAAAAACCAATAAAGACAGATAATATTTTTTCAATTATCTTTGTTTAGATTAATAGTATTTTTTCTCATTAAGATGCCATCGTGGCACAGTGGGACAGCTTCTTTCTGTAAACACCATTGGTTTTGGGCTCAAATCCCACTCGAGAGAGTGTTAATAGAAAATACTTAAATTATCTCCGCTCTGGTATCAAAGACAAAACGCGGCGTTGAGTTCCGCCATTCAGCACGTTATGTTTTGATTTCGAACGCACAAAACTAAATAAACAGGAAACTGATTTAAAATTATTTCAATAATATATATTTTTTTTAGCTTCACGCTGTATCCCGCACACAGCAGGGTAGGCAGACTAGTCATACATACATACATAACCTAGTTTTAAGACACTCCATTCCCCACTTTCCGCCGAATTCGGAGGCATTGCGTGTTAAGTGGCGAAACTTAACGCCGCGATTTGCCTCGGATACTAGAGCGAAGAAAATGGAAATATTAAATATTTCCACTCCTCGAGTGGGAATCGAACCCACAACCAGTCGTTTACAGTTACACGTTCATGCCACTGCGCCACGACTGGCCCCTATAATAAACATTATATGTATTGTCAAACTCTGTCCCACTGAACCACAATGGTCTAATTCATTGCAATGTAATAAATTGCACTGATCTTAATTTTTAACTTAATAATTACTCAGACGCATTAATTTCCGCAAGACAGTTCGCTATTGCTTTTGAATAAAAAAACCTTATTAAAACATTGTCTGGTATTTTTCATTCATCGTATTCACAAAATGTATATATTTGTACTAATTAACATAAAATGTTAATAAACTCTAAGCACGTAGGGAGAATTATATATACTTATATGTAAAATAAGATGTATGTATGTATGTATGTTAGTGGTAACAGATACAATAGTATTTTAAATTTTTTAAAGTGTTATTAAAATAATTAGGATTAGAACACATGGTGTAGCGGTAAGATTTCTTGGAGCTCAGGAGGCGCGGGTTCGAATTCCGGTACCTTAAAATTAATATTATACGTTTTCTAGATTCAAAAGAATAAAATGTAGTGTTTAAGAATTTTATTATATCATGAAGCTTTTAGCAATTGTTAACCCACTTTTTGCCGTCTGATTTACTTGAAAATGTATACTTGAGTCTGGTTGTGATTACCACTCTTCTGATTGTACAACAAACAGATCAGCAGGTCTTCTCTCTCACCGCTTGGGAGAGGGGAAACGGTTTCAGGGCCTAGCCCTCTGACCGTTGCGATCTACTCCATCCACGACTATGGATGGGTTACGGGGTAAGGCTTATGAGGCCTTGTAAAATGAATTTCCACAGTGGGAGATGGAGAAAAAGGGGTAGGTGGGGAGGGTTTTTCAGAAAGAAAGGATGAGCTTATGGCTGCCCGGGCGATCAACCCAGCCAGGTGAGACCCATTAGGGAGGCCCAGCTTAGGTGATCCGCGGCCTCGGCAGCCGCTCAGGAATTGGATGAGGGTAGGAGGTCTCTAGGAAAGTTACGGCGATCCGGAGGGCGTGAATGCCACGGCGCGATGTTCCTGATACGAGGGAAGTAGGAAACATCTGCGCGGTGATATAAGCTGCTGGCAAATCTGCGGATGAAGGTGTCCAGACTCTCGATTTGGAGGTCGCGGTGGATGGTCGTGTTCCTCACGAACCACGGAGCTTGTGTAACACGTCGAAGCGCGGTGTTCTGTACGACCTGCAACTTGCTTCTGGAAGAGGGGCTAGTGAGGGCGTACCAGGCCGGCGCCGCATACGTCAAATGTGGTCTGAAGTACGTCTTATACAGCGCGGCCTTGGTGCGAAGAGATAATCGAGATCGGAAAAGTGGACGGAGCAAGTAAAGCGCAATCTTGGCTGCCAGGATTGCCTTTTTCACTTGGGGGGCCATCTGCAGTTGGCTATCCAGAATGACTTCTGATTGTAAACTAGGCAGCCTTACCTAAATAAAGACGTGGCTATGCTTGCCTCGCCAGGAAGATGGGGTGGTGAGAAAATAATATTAAGCATGTTGAAGTTTCTTTCTTAAATGATTTCTTAATCGAATAGTATATACATAAAAGCGCTCACCAATTTTCAACTGTTTAAAATTACTTCAGAGTTTTTCTTACATTTTAATTAACCATTCCAATTTTGATCCTGTAACCATATAATGTCGCCAACAGTTGCAAAATGTGCCATTTATGTTGCCATTATATTTTTGTTTTTAGAGCAGTAAAATTGATTTTGAAATGACATGAGGCCCTCGCGGGTCAGTGGGACAGTAATGGCGATTGGCTATGGAATCAATTCCCACTCGGGGATATCGTCTTATTTAAATTATTTACTTTTAAACATTTTTAAAGTGTTATTCCACACTTAAGACATTTAGAAAACATTTAAAAATTTGAACGCAACGGGATTCGAACCCACGCCTCCTGAAAACCGTCCAAGCGCTCTTACCACTGCGCCATGCGTTCTACTACCAGCTGCGTCGAAATTTCAACTTATTCTTGTTTCAATTTTTTTACGTTTTCTAAATGTCTTTTTTAAATTATATTCATTTTTCATTCCGATCAACAAAACAAAACGCCACGATTTGGTGTGGCGATCAACATCCAGTGTCTCATATTCAGACAAAATTGGAGAGCGGAATGTCTTTTCATTAGGTTCTTTCTACCTTGCTTAAGCGGAAAATCCATGAAGCTGAAAAAATAACACAATTTATAAATAAAATGATGGCTCGCTAATAAAAAGACTTCGGGGCAGCACCAACAGCATCTTAAATATGATATGTATTAGATTAGATTGTACATATGTTAATCATGGCTGCGTCACCTCTAGTGGGATGGTGAAGTAATGTTAATACTAACATAGTTCTTAAGTTTTATATTGTTACTTGAAGTAGAATAAATAAATAAATTAAAAAAAACAATCATGCATACATCATACACAGTCTCTTAGATTACAGTATTACATATCAAATATATAAATTTTAAAATAAGAAGTCAGGAAAAACTCTTGTATTAAAAAATCTCGAAACTTAGCATTTTAATGAATGAGTACATAGTCGAAAAAAATTCCGAAGTCAAGGCCGGACAAATCGTACGGTACGTAATTTATAAGGTTCTCTTTAACTCCACTTTGAAGCGATTTATAAAGCGTGACAGAATATTTACACGGGCAAAAATATAATGGACACCTTTATGCTGTAATGCACCAACTTGTTTGCTATATTAAGTAGTATTGTAATTATATTCCAAATACTATATATACCTACATATACTTATTAATTAAGGCCCTCGTAATGTTATAGAATAAAGTCTTAACTCTAAAGACGATTGGGTGTGGGTTCGATTCCTTATCTGTGGCTCTTAAATTATCTTTATTTCTCCTCTCTAACAACGCTGTTGACTTCCGTCATTCAACAAGCAACTTTTGAAATTTAGGCGGAACATGATAAACGGATGGCTTGACTCTCAGCTTTCTCTGCCTATTTCCTATGCGGGATAAATCAGTAAGCTGAAAAAATATTTTATGAAGCTCTAGGTTAGACTAAATGAAGTATAAAATCTTAGCAACTCTCAACCACTGCCTTTGCTATGATAAAACGTTCTTATCAAACATGACATTTTTTTTATAATAAGGTTCTAACTTATAAGTACAGTAAAAACTACAATCTATTCAATAAATAAAAGATAAAAAAATGTAATACAAATGTCGAACACGGTTTGACCATTTGGTACGTGTCAGACTCCGCCCAATAATTGTAGGGCTCGAACCTCATTTTGTGAACTATTACTTCCGGCCAATATATAGACAAGTAGTCTGTTCTATTTTAATTTATGTCTTTATTCAATAACCAGTCAGTCGTGGCGCAGTGGCACATTGTGTGACTGTAAAGAGACTGGTTGTGGGTTCGATTCCCACTCGAGGAGTGGAAATATTTGATATTTCTATTTTCTTCGCTCTGCTTGCGACACAAAGCGCGGCGTTAAGTTCCGCTACTTACCACGCAATGCCTCCGGATTCGGCGGAAAGTGGGGAACACAGTGTCTGAACACTAGGTTCCCTCTGTCTATCCTGCTGTGTGCGGGATACAGCGTGAAGCTAAAAAATAAATAAATAAATACCCAGTAGAGTTGTTAACGCGTAAAATAAGCGTTGCTATAGAAACGTTATGTATGTTATTTTATAGACAATTATTAACACATGTTTTTTTATAAAATTACTGCCTTTTGCTATTCTTCTCGATATAAACTTTAACTGTACCAAATTTGATACTCCTCTGGCTGCATTACTTTAGTAAAAAGTGACCCAAAGTTTATCTTCTACGTATTATTATAGTGATATATTTTCCTTATCTTATTAGCTTCAAACGTTAGAACAAAAGTTAGTTAAATTCACTTAAGAATATCCCAAAGATTAAATAAAGTTAGGATGGATGACGACCTAAATTCCTACTGCGCGTCAAAATAAAATGGGATTATTTTTTTAGTTTTATAACTTCCCGTATAGCAAGGTAATCAGAAACAACCTGGTGTCAAGACACTCTGTTCTCCATTTGCCACGGGAAATCGAGACCTTGCGTGTAGAGTGGCGTAACTTAACGCTGCGCTTTGTCTACTTACTAAAGCGGAGAGAAAATATATATTAAATATTCATTTAAATATACACTTTAAATATTTATCTGTATGTGGCCAGTTGTGACCCAGTGGCACAAGCGTTTGACTGTAAACGACTGGTTGTGGGTTCGATTCCCACTCGAGGTGTGGAAATTATATTTCCATTTTCTTCGCTCTGGTGTCGAAGTAAAGCACGGCGTTAAGTTTCGCCACTTAACACGCAAGCCTCTGAATTCGGCGGAAAGTGGGGAACGGAGTGTCTTAACACTAGGTTCCCTCTGCCTACCCTGCTGTGTGCGGGATACAGCGTGAAGCTAAAAAAATATATATATTTATCTAAATATATACCATTACATTTAGATTTTTAGTGGACTTGTTCATTTCTATATAAACACGTCGAAATATCAATTAAATTCGTCTGTGCGATACTGTATGTGATTTTTGTTTTCATTACTCCACTTAATACTGATTAAATGTAATGTATTTAATATTTTAAAACCATATTAAGTTCAAAATTTACAATTTTATTTCAATTTTGGTTTTATCAATTTATATTGAGGCCATCGTGGATAAGTATAACAACGTATGACTCAATACACGATGGTTGGAGTTCGATTCCCACTTCTAAAAAATGAATACATTTTGTTTAGCTTCACGCTATATCCTGCACACAGCAGGGTAGGCAGAGGGAACCTAGTGTTAAGACACTCCGTTCTCCACTTTCCGCCAAATTCGGAGGTATTGCGTGTTAAGTGGCGGAACTTAACACGCAGAGCGAAGAAAATGGAAATATTAAATAGTTCCACTCCTCGAGTGGGAATCGAACCCACAACCAGTCGTTTACAGTCACACGCTTATGCCACTGAGCCACGACTGGCCACAACATTACATTTTTTATTATTTATCATTTTACAGTCATGTTGCGCAGTGGGACAACTTCTGGCCGTACGCGTGATTGCTTGTGGGTTCGAATTCTGATCAAGGATGTTATTATATATTATTTTTTATTTCTCCGCCCTAAGAAAAAGCGCGGTGTTAAGTTACGCCACTTCACAGCGAACGTCTTAATTTCAGGACCGAAGCGGAGAACGAAGTGTCTTACACTAGCTTTTCACTGACCTTCCTGTGCTGGTAAAAGCGTGAAGCTGCTTTTTTTCATTACTCCGCTCTAGTTATATAGCATGGCGTTAAGTTCCGCCACTTACACGGAATATCTCAGATTCAGGCGAAAAATATCGAACAGAGTGTCTTGACACTAAGTACTCTCTACCTACCCTGAAAAGGCGTAAAACAAAAAAAACAATATATTATATTTGAAGAATATATTTATATACAAATTATGTTAAAGAGTTGTGTTTTCGAACTCTGTTGCAAGATTCATGGGTATATTATGGTCACTATAAAACACCATAGTAATATCGCTGTCAATAAGGAAGTTTCCTTTTATAACTTAAAGCTATGTTATTATAAATAGTTTTATGCTATAAAGAGTCTATTTTAGTTTCATATTGAATCGAACTTGTTGTTAATAAATATATAAATATATGTATATTACTCTTCATATAAATAAAAATTATGTTGTAGGCAATTCTAAGTAAAATATTTGGAAATTTGTTTTTTTGAAAATTTATTTTTTAAGTACAGTGCTATATAAATCTGGTAAAATGTCTAAGTTGTGAATCGATTTTTTTTAACTTCACGTTGTACACGGCGCACACGGCGGGGCAGGCAGAGGGAACCTAGTGTTAAGACACTCCGTTCCCCACTTTCCGCCGAATTCGGAGCGAAAAAAATAGACATTTTAAATATTTCTACTCCTCGAGTGGAAATCGAACCTACAACCAGTCGCTTTACAGTCACACCTTGTGCCTTTACGCCACAACTGGCCCCATCGAACTTATTGTCAATAAATAAATAAATGCATATAAATAAAAATATTATACAAAATTCTAAGATTTAGATTCGAAGGCAATATGGTATTGGAAATTTGTATACTTTTCTTAATACATATTTCCTGTATAAACTGAGTGTACAGTTAGTTAGATACTATATGTGCCACAATACTGGCACTGTGCTACGATGAAAACTACTAATATTCTGAACTTACTAATGCACTGAACTCGTTGTACTAATGTACTGAATTATAAGCATTTTTCAGCTTCACGCTTTTTGCTGTATAGGTAGAGGGAACCTATTACTAGAACCATAGTGGAGATAATGAAATAATTTAAATATAATCAGTACATCGAGAAGGAATCGAACACAAAATTAATTGTGCTTACAATATATTTTTTTTAAATGTGTAGTATGCTATTGGCCAGAGTGGCCTCGACAGCGTCACCGGGCTTTGGGGGAGACCGAGCTATATGAGCTCTGACCTTAGCTTAGGGCTGTAAGCCCTAATCAGTCAATTTTCCACTACACAACGATAGCCTCATATATTTTGAAATTATTATTAATTTTATATTAAAATACTTGTTATATAGTATATAGTATTTTATATACTGGACTAAAATCTGTATAATTTAATATGTAGCAAATACATACATAATCCTGAGGTAAGTTATGTGAAACAGACAACAAACAAGCGACTACTTTAACCTTTACACATGTAAAACATGGTTTCTTGGATATTTATAACGTGAACTGACTAATAAATAAGTATAGACTAATAAATAGTAAATTTTTAAATATATTAAACATATTTGTTGAATTCTTTAAATTTTTTTGTTTAATTTTTACATTTTATATATTGCCTCAATATGTATATTAATATTATAAATTTGATATAACTTTTTGATAATAATATATACCTATATGAAGAAACAGAAATAATTTAGAAACAAAACATTTATTAATTTTTGGATAAAATGTTCTATAACGGTTTCCAAATCTCAATGCTGCACTTCCTGTAAGGCGAAATGAATGCCAAATTACTGCTCAAAATTGTTCTAAAATTAGCACGCATTTCCCACATACAGCATGTTAAGCAAAGAGAGAGAGATCAAGTTCCTTCGTCTTCTACTTTACGCCTAATTTTGAAACAAGTAATCAGTAAAGAAAGTGAAAATAATTTAAATATATCTATTGCTGAGGCAATGAGGCAAGTGACAGTAAAACTCACAAATTAACCCATTGCGCTGTAAATAAAAGTAATTTTGAATATTTCACGTAAAAGCAGCTTTAGTCATACAAACTTTTGTCACGAGTAAGAATCAAACCTACTGCTTCCATCCTTGATCTCAAAATAGCCAACCACTTAGCTACTAGACTACAATCGTCTGTTTAACAATAATAAATAACAGACTAAAAACGCTTTATATGTAAATAAGTTTTATATATAATTTTACAACATTAATTTTTAATACATAAAGAAATATCATCTATGCACTGCAGGTCAACGTTCGTGTAATTGCTTATATTCGGCAATCCTGCATTGGTATGCGAAACACAGCGGTCTCGGAGCGGAATAATTTAGGAAAACGCTCGATCTCTTAAGAATTTTTGATAAAATTCTCATAGTATTTCACGTAATGAAAGTATAATTTAATTTAGTTATAGATATTAGAATGGTCTTATTTTTATATGACCAGTTGTAGCCCATAACTTTGTGTGCGTGGTGACTCTCTCTTCTTTATAGTCAGGGATCTAATGAATGTAGTTTCTATCATAAGGCAATAAGGGAAAAAAATGTGAAACTGAAAAAATATATTTCTATTAGTAGTATTAGTTATATAGTTGATTATTTTTTTAATAGTTAAATTGCTCTTACATCAAGAACTTAAATATCGTTTTATAAACTTAATATTTTTGGTATTAGGACCCATATAATAAAACTTATCTTATGTAGCCCGCCGTCATGTAAGCTATGATATAGTTGAAAACACATAATGATTACAAATTTGAATTTTACTCAATGTAAAAGAAATTTGGAGCCAGTCGTGGCGCAGTGACACAAGCGTGTGTATGTAAACGACTGGTTGTGGGTACGACTCCCACTCGAGGATTGGAACTAGTTAATATTTCCAATTTCTTCGCTCTGGTGTCGATGCAAAGTTCCGCCTCTTGACATGCAATGCCTCCGTATTCGGGAACCGAATGTTCCCCTTTTGAACAGTAGGTTACCTCTGCCTATCCTGCTGTGTGCGGGATAAAACGTGAAGTAAAAGAAATTGTAACCCTCGTCATCTTGTTCAACAACATTTATTAAGATATAAAGAACATTATTAGGTTTTTTATACGCAACAAAATATACAAAGGGAAAGACAGTTTTAAGTACCTACTAGGTCACTTTCATTCCGCCTATACTATAAAGTGTCCACAGTAACTTTGTAACCTCTAGTTAAAGTTTACAACTAGAAACTCATGAATATATACTAAGTGTCCAGAATTTGATTGCCAATAAATTATTTATATACGCCGTGCAAAGGTTACCCCAAATATCATCATCGTGTTCCTATACAGATTATTTTATACCTGCAACTTTTAGAACGTGAAGTTATAAAGTATATACCAGGGGTGATCAAAATTTTTGGTAAAGGAACTATCTTATTTTTTGCTGGGCGAAAATCATACTGCTTAATGTGTACTAATAAATTATTGTAAATATGAAAGTTTGTCTGCCTGTCTGTCTGCTACGCTTTCAAGACTTATCTGCCAGTCTGATTTGGATGAAATTCAGATTGAAAATAGTTTAAGGCCCAGGGCCAAAGGCTATTTTTTTTCAAAAATTATGCTCCTAAGTGTTGAAATAGGAAATTAAAGTTTATATGAAAAGTTATGTTGTTACGCCGCGAGCGCTCACTAGTATTACATAAAAGTAGCAGAAATATATATTTTTTTAGCTTCAAGCTGTATCCCGCACACAGCAAGATAGGCAGAGGAAACACAATGTTAAGACAATCCGCTCCAAAATTTCCGCCGAATTCTGGTGGGGTTGCGTGTTCAGTGGCGGAAATTAACGCGGCGCTTTGCCTCGATACCAGAGCGAAGAAAATGGAAATATTTGTGATATAAAAAAAATAATGTGGGCCTCAAAATATTATAAAGCGGACCGCATCCACCCAGAGGGCTGTGTGTTGCGCACCCCTGGTATACCCTGTACAGTAATAACACAACAAAGTCTATATTATTATACTACGTTAGAGTAAAGCCGTGTCTTAGAAGATATAAAGGGGTTTTACAAAGTTTTTAAACTTAAAGTAAAACTAAGTAAGTGCATCGATCCACTAAGACTCAAACAACTGTTTAATAAGAAAGTTTTAGATTTTTCTTTTGAAATACTTTTTTATTGGAGTTCTATATTAAAATGTTGTTGAACGTAGTAGAAATCGAACCTGCACCTTTTGGTATTCATTTAAGAGCTTTAGATAAATAAGCTATGAGTTCTTATTGAGTTCACTTTAATTTGTTTTCCTTTTGTTTCGACTATAAATATTAACAGTACAAATGATTTTTGGCATTTCTAAAGAGAGGTTCTAGAAAACCTCATAATTTAAATAATATCCTCTGACTTTTTTATGTTTTTACGTTTCATATATAAATAATGTATGCAGAAAAGCGTACAGTTTACTTTTTATAGGTATTTAAGTAAAAAGTAAAAGTAAATCGTGAAAATTCAGTTATTGAATATTTAAATATTAAAATATATATTTTTTTATATAGCTTCACGCTGTATCCCGCACACAGCAGGGTAGGCAGAGGGAACCTAGTGTGAAGACACTCCGTTCCCCATATATTTTTTTAATATTTAAATCATAAATATGTAATTAATAGATTAGTCGTTAGATAAAATAACTAATTGATAGGTTTATTCTATGAACTATTAACATGTAATTTATCACTTGAGTCATTAATCTGCATCTGCAAAGTTCTAATCCCAGGCTGGAAGTTATTAAGGTTTTCTGTTCCTAAAGCAAGTATTTTGTGTTAATGTTTTCCTAATAAAAAATTACAATTGACACCGTGATGCAATTGGAAAATACCTTACTCTTAAACTTAATGATTGCAGGTTAGATTCCCTTTCAAAGGCAAGTAAAGAGAACTTGAAAAATTACTCCTACTACGTTTCATATTTTTAACTTCGCGGGATAAATTTCTTTTTTGCTAATGGATATATATTTTTAATATATACCTATACATATCACAAACATTGAGAGCGTAGGGATAGCGTTTGATTGTAAGCGAAATTGATTGCGTTTGATTCTTATTCAGGGGAATAATTATGATATTTAGATTGTTTATATTTTCTCGCTTTAGTAACCTTGTACGAGCGTTTTAGTACGAAACGCAGCGTTAAGTTCTAAAACTCTACACGTAATGGTTTTTGTGGCTCGGTCAGTGTACTTAGCTACATGTATAGGAATCTTTATATTGGATAAATAGCCAGTATGGTTATCTTTATATCATTCGATGGTTCGTTAGTTTGGTTGCGAGCTTAGCAATACACGCAATGTTACAAATTCGAGCTGTAGAATTTTCAGTACGGAGTGCTTAGACACTAAGTTCTCTCAGGCTTATCTGTTATTCGAAGAAAAGTGTTAAGTTGTAAACAAAATAAACATTGTTCAGACTTTATTTTTAAACCTACGCGTCTTGGATACAAAATTGGTGGTAACCATTTAAAAAAGTATATTTTAATTTCTATAAAATTTACTAGTCCTATACTATCTATGGGGCCAGTCTTGGCGCAGTGGCACGAACGTGTGACTGTAAACGACTAGTTGTGGGTTCGATTTCCACTCGAGGAGTAATGTTTCCATTTCTTTCGCTCTGGTATCAGGGGCAAAGCGCGGCGTTAAGTTCCGCCACTTAACACGCAATGCCTCCAAATTCGGCGGAAAGTGGAGAACGGAGTGTCTTAACACTAGGTTCCCTCTGCCTACCCTGCTGTGTGCGGGATACAGCGTGAAGCTAAAAAAAAAGAAAAATATAATAAAATCTACAGGAGTTCGATAATTATAATTATACGTAACATGTCCTTATGTAAGTATGAATATTATATATGAAATTACTATGGAATCCTAAAGTAATATTACATATGTAGGTACTTACGTCTAGTCACGAATTACAATACCTTGGCGCCTACAATTATGTTTGACATAAATAAGTTTATTGTTTATGCTATTTACTATGAAGGTATATAACAAGACATTTTAGATTTTTTGTTAATTATGTTTAGTTTTTTTTTATTTATTTTTTTATAGCTTCAGACTGTATCCCGTATCCTAATTTTTAGTTATAGTATTTTTTTATTAACCCTCTTTCCTTCTGGTTTTATAGGCAGAGAAAACTTAGCATTTTACTGACAGCTTCACGTTTTTTTCCTAATAGGAGGGTAATCAGACAGAACCTAGTGTCAAGAGACTCCGTTCTCCACCTTCCATCTAAAATTGAGTTATTGCCTGTTGAATGGTGGCGGCTTTAAGTACCAGAAAGAAGAAGTGTAAATAATTAAAATCAAATCGTGTAAATAGGTAAATTGCAGTGCAATTTACAGTGCACCCCGATTGATACTTAGTATCAAAAATTTACGACACATTGCTCTATATTTTCCGTTATACATTCGCGCTCACATTACATTTACCAAAAACTATATAAATGGGGGAAAGGGGAAATGTTTGAAGAATAGGCATACCCCCCCAAGCTGAAATCGAACCCCCAACCATCATCTGTAATCCATCACCTGTTAGTGACATCGTTCCACAATTTATCCTTCTACTCATCTTAACTTATCAATAATTTGATTTTTTTTATAGCTTCACTCTGTATCCCGCACACAGTAGGGTAGGCAAAGGGAACCTAGTGTTAAGACACTCCGTTCCCCACTTTCTGCCGAATTCGGGAGCATTGCGTGTTAAGTGGCGGCACTTAACGCCACGCTTTGCGTCTGATGCCAGAGCGAAGGAAATGGAAATATTAAATATTTCCACAATTTGAATATAATTTAAACAATGACTCTTTTACGTGTCTAATAAATCTTTAATTGAAATACACTTTGTAACAATGTATGTAAATGGACAAAAACAGCTTGTACCGTTAGTTTCAAAGTAAATAAATAATATTGCAATAACAAAAACTAAACAAAATTAATCCTTTAAGGTACTCTTATTGTTAGTCTTTGACCTTTAATTTTTTATTTACAATTTATAATGGTTAATTTTTATTACTAGCAACTTTTTATTAGTGATTTTAATAATCAACATAATATAATTAAGTTAATTGTATTATTACTTGTTGCATTTATTGGCGCCACCATGGCGGAACTGACTGACAGTGACGTTTTAATTTAAAATGCAGATAAAAAATATATATATTACCTACTTAAACTTATTGCCAGAAGGAATTGTCTCAGTGATTGCTGTAAACCAGAGGTTCCCAACCTTTTTGTGATCAAGGACCACTTTTACATTATTCTTGCTAGCAGGGACCACTATGGATGTAATCTTTACAGTTTCTGTCATTTTGTAGTTCGATAAGTTGTTTAACTTTGGGTAGAACTGGGTACAACACCTGCTAAATTTAAAATAGTTCGCGGGCCAGTTTACCCCTTCTGCGGACCACTGGTGGTCCGCGGACCACTGCTTTAAACAATGCACAGTGTTAGGTTCCGTAAGTTCCGCAACACTCAGTTTTTTTATGTGTAGAAATGAGATAGTAGAATATACTGCGTTCGTTATACATTGTCGCTTAGAATATATTTTGGTATGGTGAAATATTGATTTGAGAGAGATGAAATTTATGCAATATAATAGATTAAAAAATATATGTTACTGCGTAGGTCAGAGATAAGCGTAAGTCAAGGAATAAGTGTCACGACAATCCGTTCTCCATTTTCTGCCCGAACTCAAGACATTGTGTTTCTTTTGCCTTTTCATATATCACCTATTAAGAGGAAATTAAACATCACCAGAAAGAGGAAATGGAAATAATTTAAATATAATCTTTCCCTCGAGAATCGAACCCACAATCAATCACATTTATCATCATTTATTAATCACACTGTCCTATGGTCCCCTGACGGCATTACGATTCCTAATTTCAACATATGTAGACTTAGAAAGCTCGACCATCGCATACATCTTAGCGATTCCTTAACAAATATTTACTATAATAAAAAAACAATAAAAAAATTGACATATATACATTAAATTTAACAATTTTTACAAAACTTCAATATATTAGCTTCCTCCAAATTAAAATAAATCAATTCTTCAACGGTGAGAATTCCCAATCTTCATATACGATACGATCTAAAAATTCTTGTCATATAAACGTGAATTGAGTGTAATTAGTAAGCGAGCTTTGAGCTTTTTAATTAGAGTAGTACGCATTGAATACGAAATCGGTCATAGAATGATATCGCTACAATCTTTAAATAAGTTGAATGTTTGGAGAACAAAAATGTTAAGAAGATAATTTTTGTAGATAATATATGTGTATGTGTGTATATATTTGTTATTTTAATTTTAATGCTTATTTTTTCCACTCGGTGATATGTTATTCTAATTTAATTATTATAATTTCTCCGCACAGATATATTTGGGGGGCCAGTCGTAGCGCAGTGGCACGAACGTGTGACTGTAAACGACTGGTTGTGGGTTCGATTCCCACTCGAAGAGTGGAAATATTTAATATTTCCATTTCTTCGCTCTGGTATTAGAGGTAAAGCGCGGCGTTAAGTTCCGCCACTTAACACGCAACGTCTTTGAATTCGGCGGCAAGTGGGGAACGGAGTGTCTTAACACTAGGTTCTCTCTGCCTACGCTGCACACAGGACACAACGTGAAGCTAAAAAAATATATATTTGGGGGAAAATTTGAAAAGGGAGTATCTCTCACCACTCTCAACACGCTATATTGGAAAAAGAAAAAACGCAGAAGACTCAAATATATCAATTTCTATTCGAATTCAATTATGACAGTCTGCGTCTAAGCGTACCATTTGTACTAAGACCAAATTTAAATATACCTAATATATAAAATATTATTAAATATGCTTTCTATATAATTTAAATTAAGTAGGGAACGGAATGTCTTAATGCTAGGTTCTCTCTGTCTACCCTGCTGTGTGCGGGATACAGCGTGAAGATAAAAAAAATATATAATTTTGCTTTAGAACTCATACAAAAGAAGGTTTTACGCATTCACAAACCTACAAAAAATATGCAATTGAGCATATTTTTAATACATTTATTTAAAAAGCTGTTTTGCTTGCATGTTTTGATAAGACAAAGCACAGTGTTCATGTTCCGTCAAGCTTAAGCAAAAAATGGAGAGCGGAGTGTCTCAACACTACGTTCTCCCTGCCTTTTATACTGAATACTCAAGATACATTAAAAACTAGTAAACAAACTAACTTTCGAATCAATTGCAAACAATTCCACCGTTCTAAGCATAATAATCTACCACACCACAAATTTCATTTAATACCTAACAAGTAAACCATCAAAATTCCATACAAACGACAACATCAAAGACAACCCACACATCAAAGGAATAGCGCCAAAATATTTAATCTGCTACGTTTCTATTGTACGCTCCAGACTGTGCACGACGCGCGCCTCAACGCGAGGGTCGACTCCATGCTGCGGGAGGGCTTGATCGATGAACTGCTGAACTTCCATGACAGGCACAATAAACAGAGAATCCAAGATGGCAAGTGAGTGGATGTTATTTTTTTGTATGAGTGTTGTGGTTTTGATTATGGAGTAGTGATAAGTCACTACTTTTGAAGGATTATATTTTAGAAATTATTTGGGGCCAGTCGTGGCGCAGTGGCACAAAGTGTGACTGTGAAGCGACTGGTTGTGGGTTCGATTCCCACTCGAGGAGTGGAAATATTTATTTCCATTTTCTTCGCTCTGGTGTCGAGGCAAAGCGCGGCGTTAAGTTCCGCCACTTAACACGCAATGCCTCCGAATTTGGCGGAAAGTAGGGAACGGAGTGTCTTAACACTGAGTTCCCTCTGCCTACCCTGCTGTGTGGGGGATACAGTGAGAAGTTAAAAAAAAACTACAATCCTTTCTTTGCTCTGGTGACCTATGACAAAGCCTGTCGATGAGCTCCGCCACTCAACACGGAATGTTTCGATTTCGTGCGACGAATTTGAACAAGCTTACATACATTGCAAGCTATCAAGTACAATATCGCACTGAACGCAATGATCTTGAGTCGAAATTCCATTTTGGGAAACTTTTACATTGAAGGAATCATTTTTACCGATAACCTTGTGTCACGAAGGATGCGATTTAAAAAAAAATAATACTTATTCTTGCATAGCAGGGTAGTCAGGGAGAACCTAGTCTCACTCTGTTCCACTTTCCGCCCAAAATCGAGACACACCGTATTGAGTGGGAGAAAAGAGTCACCAGAGCGTAGAATTGATAATAGTTTAATTATAATCATTTCTCGGAACGGGAATTGAACCCACAGCCAACGGCGTTTACAGTCAGACGCTGACCCACCGCGATATAGTAATGATAATGAAAGCAATAGTGATACTGCTTATTAATTAAGAGTCATATTTTCCTATTATAGTCTTGTATTTCGTGGCATCATGGTTTCTTGTACTTCGTGGACAGCATCTGACTGCTTGATTGCTTAGGTTCGATTTTCCTTTTCATTTTCTCCGCTTAAACGCATAGTTAAATTCCGCAATTTCACACACAATAATACTACAGACAGAAAATGGAGAACGGAGTGTCTTAACAATAGATTCTCTCTGACTAACCGATTATATAGTAAAAAATGTAAAGCTAAAATAATATAATAAAAAAATCCCTGTATAATCTACAAAAAAGAAGATCTATGTAATTGTTAAAAACGTTCATTTATACGAGACAAAAGGGACCATTCGCGGAAATTATCCGTGAAATTAAAACGATTTAACGTTACGATGAATCAATTTCATTGATTAAAATAAGAATCGAGATCAATTTGTAAATAATCGTGTGTAACAAAAAATGTATGGCTTTCGTCACGTGTGGTTTTCATAACGAAATTTAATATAAAAATTGGTTTGAATTAAGTTCTTTGTATTTTGCAATTATTGGATAGTTTCACGATTTTTCGAGCATATCAGGGTAGACAGAGAGAAACTAGTGTCAAGACCCTCCGTTCTCTGCTTTGGAAGAAAATCGAAAATGGCGATTTAAAAAAATATCAATATTTTTATTTATATAATAAATAGTACTTTTTTATTATAATGGAGCACTTTTGGCATACTGTGGCAGGCAGCACTGACTATAGATGCCACTATTTATGGGCTCTGTCCACTTAGGTAAATAATTATATTTTTTTCTCCTCTTGTAAGGCAAAGTGCGGCATTGAGTTGTGCCATTGAACACTTTGAAGCGGTACTTACACAACTGAGTGTCATGTCACTATGTTCTCTCGAAAACGGTGTCTCTATAAAAATTTAAAATTCAAAATATCTTTATTCAATTAGACTTTTGTAAGCACTTTTGAATCGTCAAATGTACATAAAGCTACCACCGACTCGAAACATAGTTCTGCTGAGAAGAGCCGGCTAGAAACTCAACAGTTGCTCTTTTCAAATATATAAATTACAATTTTTTTATTTGATACAGCGGTAGCTATTCAGATTAATTCCACGCATTTTTATCCTTTAAATACTCTTTTAATGAGTAATAAGCTTTACTTATTAAAGTTTTTTTTACTATGATTTTGAATTTCTCCAGTGGTGAATCTGAAACTGTGGAATTTTATTATATATGCGTATACTCCGACCCATAAAAGATTTATTTACCTTTTGGAGGCGATAACGTGGCGTTACAAGTTTATCTTTTATATAATTGGTAAAAGACGATTTACACTAACAAGGTTTTTAAAGTAATTGAAATATTAAAAATAATTGACTTTGGGATTTTTTTTGAGAAAATAATTTTCAAATTTTCTTTCCTTTCTTAAATTGACTGATAATTTTGAGGTATATATTTTTTGACAATAATTATAAATAAATAAAAAAATAATCATAGCAAATATACTATACTGTACTTATATACAAACTATATAAAAAAAAACAACAAAATGGGGTGAATAAAAAAATAAAAAGCAATATGGCGGCCATGGGCAATGGCCGCGATGCATCTGCCATACTGCGGTTCACTGTGCGCTCAGGTTTCATGCATTCTATTCCTATAGCAGTTGTCTTTAATCCTGGAAAAAAATATATAATTAATTATTATAATCTATTACGTCAGTAAAAAATATTCTTTTTTTAGCTTCACGCTGTATCCCGCACACAGCAGAGTAGGCAGAGGGAACCTAGTGTTAAGACACTCTGTTCCCCACTTTCCGCCGAATTCGAAGGCATTGCTTGTTAAGTTCCGGAACTTAACGCCGCGCTTTACCTCGGCACCAGAGCGAAGAAAATGGAAATATTAAATATTTCCACTCCTCGAGTCCCCGATTTCTGGTGGAAAGTCAAAAAGACGGAGTGTCTTAACCTAATGTCAATTTTCTCTACCCTACTCAAGGGGAAAAGTGTATACTTAAACATACCCCGTCTTCTGTCTGCACTAGATAGAACCCAAATTACTTAGCTCAATAGTTTTGAGTTCATTTACCACAAAGAAAAAATATAATTAAATATTTAATAAGTACGTATGCTTAGGAAACAATAGTATGTTTACAACTATTTAGTCCGACAAAGTTTGGCGCTAAGTTTCACAATGTCTTTCAGAGGGTAAAAATTAGAAAACGGAGTGACTTGTCTCTAAGTCATACTCAAACTTACGATCTGCCTATGTTACTTTTATAGTGTTATTATCATATTAGATTTTTTTAATTCAAATTTATGTTATTTTCTTTATAAATATTAGCAGTTAATGATATTCAAGTATCAAGAAGATTATACCAGGCTATAGTAGTGTTACGCACACGGTAGCCAGTAGCGACCGCAGCCCGCTCTATTGCTACCAGCGTATATAAAATTGATATATCACAATTTACTAGATATGTCAATAAAATTCAAAAAGTGCTACTTGAGTATATGTGTTAATGCAAGTTTTTACCGGGAGGCTGATGTTACTTCTTCTATCTTCGAAAAGGTCAAATAATTTTGTTTTGTTAACATTGTTATTTGTATGGGACCAGTCGTGGCGCAGTGGCACAAGCGTGTGACTATAAACGACTGGTTCGATTCCCACACGAGGAGTAGAAATGTTTAATATTTCTATATCCTTCGCTCTTGTGTCGAGGCAAAGCGCAGCGTTAAGTTCCGCCACTTAACAAGCAATGCCTCCGAATTCAGCGGAAATTGGGGAACGGAGTGTCTTAACACTAGGTTCCCTCTGCCTACCCTACTGTGAGCGGGATAAAGCGTGAAGCTATTATTTGTATGAATAAGATGTGAGAAACACTTTTAATAACATATAGAGAGAGAGCCTGTAAATGAGACATAGTATGTAACACTGGATGTATAAATGTTATATACTCCAATGTATCCGTAATATGTAACGTTTGCTTCCTAATAATTAAAATAAAATAAGTAAATTTAATGTAATTGACTTATTTCATTTTTTACTGTTTATAACGCGTATTAATAGCTGAAAAGCTCCTTTTTTAAGCGACTTCCAAAAGGAGATTATCAATTCGGCAGAAGCTCCTTTTTATAACATAAAGTTTGAAAGTTAATTCAAAAAACTATTTTTCGGGGCCAAAAGTGCGTACTTTCGTACCTTAATTTCTTATATGAAATTAAAAATATATTACATCTGTTCTTATTTGATTATTAGCAAACATAATTCAAAGAAAAGGAATTAATTCTTAATACCCTATTATTGATATAAACACGACGAGAATAACTTTAGTAAATAATATTTACTTCTATTTACCTATAATACTCACCCTACGCCTACTGTATATAGATATATTTGGAATTCTTATAAAGAAAGCATAGTCCTTGAATTTTGCTATTTATAACATTAAAACATTATATCGTAACATTAAATATTCATAATATTTACAATAAGTCTCTTAATATCTGGATATTATGAAAACAAAAATTTTGGTATATAAAAATATACCATTCATTTCATCGTTTTCTAGGTTTTATGTAAACAACATTATTTTTTTTTTAAATTAACTATCAATTTTCACAATAAATAGAATCTCTGGTCTCCCCCACCTTACGTCCGAATTCGGGATATCGGGTGTTAAGTGACGGAACTCTATGCCGAATGCCGAATGCCAAACTTATATGTTAGTCTTGTCACCAAAGCATATAGAAATAAAAATAATGTAAACATAATAGCGCGCCTTGGTTGTTCAAGACAAAAACCATTGAATGGAAAAAATAATTGGCACAATAAAATAAATACATGTACAACTAACTAAAACTAACATCATTTATAAGGAAATATTGTTACTAGCACACTAACACTTTCTATGGATCAATCGCCCGAAATAAATTATTTTTATTTTATAATTATTTCCTCAAGTATAAATGAAACCCCAAAACTATGGCGTATACAGTCAGACACTGTCACTGTACCTACGCGTAAACGGCCTTAAGTAGATTTTTCATGCATTATTATAAAAACCCTCCTTTCTTCTTTTTAAACATTAACTGTGCCAAATTTTAAACTCTTGTCTTTATAATTTTCGTAAAAGTCTTTATGATTATTATTATCAGCCTCACGCTTTAGTATATAGTATAACCAATCCTTCGAGTGGGAGTCGAACCTACAACCATCTGGTTTACAGTCAGACGCTGTCCCTCTACGCCACAATGCCTCTTCGGATTCATCGGATTAATCGCGTATATTCATTTAGTATTCTAAAAATATATTTTTGAAAATATACACCATTTTTTTGCAATAAATATACGCAACTAATCCGATTAAAATAATGTTATTTCAAAGCGTGTAAAAGTCGCGATAACAAAAGATCTTATTACGCCATATCTAGTTTTTCTATGAACTTTTATAAGTCTTCAGTTTTGTGGCGATTTGTTCGTTACCTCAACTCCAGTCGCAGCAGTGTTTGTGTTCCATGACCTCAATAAGAGCATTACTTCTGAAGCCCCGACACCTAGACAAACTAGCTTCAGGGAAATTTTTAATTATTATTAAAAATATTCATATGTAGTAGAACCTAAATTGGTTGGTTAAAAGTAAAATACCGGAAAGAGTAATCAGTTTATAATCGCTTTATCCCTCATAGCAGAATATTCAGAAAGAAACCAGTGATACTCTGTTCTCAGTTTTCTTCTTTTTTTTTAATAATAAATTTGCGGCGTTAAGTTCCGCCACTTAACACGCAATGCCTCCGACTTCCGCGGAAAGTAGGGAACGGAGTGTGTTAACACTAGGTTCCCTCTGCCTACCCTGCTGTGAGCACAGCCTGTGGATACAGCGTGAAGATAAAAAAAATGTTTATTCACGCACGCCAAAAAATGTATTAAATATTAGAATTGGAAATTTTTAACTTACAAACTAACAAAGTAATCCAAGAATCAATTGGAATGGAGACTAACGCCTAATTGAGATTTCCAACACGATTTGAGACATAATTTTTGAATGGTGGAACTCAACACCGCGCTTAGCCTTTAGAGCCTTTATTTATTTATTTATTTAACTACAAAAACATAACAAACAAGCGTCAGAACAAAAGAAGAAACAATTACATATGTGTGAGGCACAAAAGGCGGTCTTATCGCTAAGCAGCGATTTTTTCCAGGCAACCTTATGGTTAGGAGACATGGTAACTTAACGTAGGTGGTAACTTTTTCTCAACTAGAACGGAAAGTAATTTTAATATCATACCTTATAGAAATCAAACCCAAAACACAATCGTATTTTAATCAGACGCATTTTTTTATAGCTTTACGCTGTATCCCACACACAGCAGGGTAGGCAGAGGGAACCTAGTGTTAAGACACTCCGTTCCCCACTTTCCGCCGAATTCGGAGGCATTATGTGTTAAGTGGCGGAACTTAACGTCGCGCTTTGCCTCTGAAACCAGAACGAAGAAATGGAAATATGAATAGAATATTTTTACTCCTCGAGTGGGAATCGAACCAACAGCCAGTCGTTTACAGTCACACGCTTGTGCCACTGCGCCACGACTGGCTCCTATAATATAATGTTGTAAGTTGTATATGTTAAAAGAATTTATATTCCTTCCATAACATTTTTGTACTTACAGTATATTGGGTGTTGAAATCGAATACCACCCAATTATGTCACACCAGAGAAAGGAAGCACTAGTATTTAAAATATTACGTTTCAGTTTAGAGGGATCAATCCATTTTTTTTAATTATGAGACCATCGTAGCTCAGTGGAATAGCGTCAAACTGTAAACACGATAGTAATGAATTCGATTACTTTGCGGAGTACTGTTTATTTGTATTTTAATAATATTTAGGTATATTTTATTTTTATTATTTTTTCGATTTGGTAAGACATCTGTTTTATGTCTTACTAAACTTTGACGCAATGTCATGAATTCGGGCAGAAAGTGAGAACCGAAGTGGCTTGACACTAAGTTCTCTCTGTCTACCCTGCTATGCAGGACGAAGAGTGAAGTTAAAAAAAGAATAATTTTGGACTTGAATGAATTTAACAAAGCATTTCTCGCAAACGAGTATGTAATCATTTTTTCGAGTGGGAATCGACCCCACAATAATCACACTTAAAGTCGGACGCTGTCCCACTGGGCCACAATGGGCCTCAACATATGTATATATTTTTAATACGTGTAAATTGTTGTATTAAAAAAAAAGTTCCGCTGAGCTTCTTACGCCGGTTCTTCTCAGGTCTGAGGCATTAACTTTAGTGTGCCCGAGGGTAAATAGTTGACGTTCAAAAAATGAAGCATGTAACTTCTTATTTTGAATAGATTTTTTTGACTTTGACTTTATTTTCAATAAAGGATTAACTAGACATTATATAGGTATAGGTAAGAATTGAACCTACGACCGCTTTTGCATTTACAATCAATATGTAGACCAACATGTCAATCTAATACGTTCTACTTCAAAGGGCTTATAAAGATTTACGTCAGTATGACATGTTATAAATACATAATTTAATATATAAAAGGTTATTCTCTACATTTATAATAATTAAAATTAATTTATATTAATTTGTTTGTTTAAGTAAACGTTACGTTCACTAATTAACTATACGTGCCTCCTATTTTTTGCAGCTTGCTTGCTTACTTTTTTCCGGATTAGATACGAGTATATCGCATATTTAATAAAAAAGAAATCGAGTATATCTAGAGAGGTCATGCTAATAGAAGTTATTGTGACTTGTTAATGTTAACCTTAAGAGAAAATGGAGTATGTTACCACTAAGTTTTTTATGACCCTGCCATGTAGAAGAGAAAAAATATATAAATCATATATATATGGGGTCAGTCGTGGCGCAGTGGCACGAACGTGTGACTGTAAACGACTGGTTGTGGGTTCCATACCCACTCGAGGAGTGGAAATATTTAATATTTCCATTTCCTTCGCTCTGGTATCCGAGACAAAGCGCGGCGTTAAGTTCCGCCACTTAACACGCAATGCCTCCGAATTCGGCGGAAAGTGGGGAACGGAGTGTCTTAACACTACGTTCCCTCTGCTTACCCTGCCGTGTGCAGGATATAACCATGGATGTATAAACCGTCTTCAGCGGGCGATTTGATACCATTACTACTACTTTCTGATAAAAATGTCCCCACTGCAACATAATGCCGTTAAAAAACTTTTTAAGTGTACAAATAACCTCATATGTGAAGTTTATTTTAAAAAAGCCCTATCTTTTTAATTGAAGTGAACTACGAAAATAACTTAAATTTTCCGAATATTTTTTTTATTCTAGAGCAGGGGTACGCAACCTGCGGCCCGCTTAGTACTTTGATATGGTCTGCCAAGCGTTAGTTTATATTATAGATATTCTCTCACCTATATAGTAGGTTCTGTTTAATTAATGCGACTTGTTAAAACATGCAATATAATTGAGAAGTACTTACATATTGGGTTTGATTCTTTTTTTAATTTTATTTGGCGCAGTAGCATAGCATCTGACTGTAAATATGATTGGTTGTGGGTTCCATTCCCACTCGAAGAATTTAAAATTACTTTTGGGTTATTATATTATATTTCCATTTCTCCGTTCTGGCGAGAAAGCGCGACTATGAGTCCATCGATAAACATTTTTTTTTATTTTATAACTATTTATTTATGTATAAATGCAGTGTTCAAAACTATTAGAAGTGTGGTCATGACCCACCAAAAAAAAATCAAAAATTAAATAAGCCCATTACTAAAAAAGGTTGCTTACCCCTGTCCTAGAGTTATCTTTTTATTATTTATTGTCGTGAGAATGTTTTATATTAAATCTCTCTCAAAATAAAAGTCACAGTGCATTTAAAACGTATGAAATATTTCATTAATCGTACAATTTACAAGTCAATAAAGCCTGATCTAATTGGGATAGCGCTCACATGTGAACAATAAAGGTCTTTAAAAGCATAAAAGGTTACAACGTGTAGTGGAAAGCCAAAGTTTGTTTAGGAATTTACAATTTAGATGAAGTTTTGTATGATTTTTTTTAATATTTTTCTTTTATGGGGCCAGTCGTGGCCCAGTGGCACGAACGTGTGACTGTAAATGACTGGTTGTGGGTTCGATTCCCACTCGAGGAGTGATAATATTTAATATTTCCATTTGCTTCGCTCTGGTATCAGAGGCAAAAACTATCGACTGTGGTTGGTTCAGTAGAAACATACTTGATGCGACTTTTAATCTCACTCGATGGCATATTTGCATTTATGTTATAGACACAAGACGTTTTGCCTAACATGTCTTAGTAATTATCTTCTCTTATCCCAAATAGCAAAGTAGTTAGAGAGAACCTAGTGCGGATACTTCGTTCTATTTTTTCCCCCCAGATTACGTGGCGTGGCGGAACTTAACGCAGCCCTACGTCGTATCAACGGGTTAATGAAATTAAACTGGTTTAAATATAACCATCAATCCTTAAGTAAACATCGAACCCACAACGTATCCTCTACGCGAAGTAATTACAAAGCTTATTCTATGAATGTTGCTGCTAAATTGAGCAAAAACCACGAAGTGATTGGTCACTACTCTCTTTTTTTCTCTTCTTTATCAAAAAAAAACAGCTCAAGTCGAAAAAATATGTTAACTGTTCCTTATATCACCATATCACCCAATAAAATGGTTTAAATATAACCATCAATCCCCTAGTAAACATCGACCCCCAACAACTCGTCCACACTAAGTGACCTCAAAGCTTTTTGTGTTAGAGATGTCGCTAAAATGAGCAATAAGCATTTAGTGACTGGTCACTAAGCTTTCAACTTCTCTTTTTAACCAAAAAAATTAGCTAAAACATAAAAAGAGTGCGATACACTTTAAACCATACTCTATATAGTCTACATCACTATGAATGCAAAATTACATACAAAGCGGGAAACCGTAATAAATATTCCAAGCTTTTGCCTTCTAATTTGCTATAGGAGTGACAAACAATCCGACGTCAAATGAAACACCTTGACGTAAGTTATTCAATTATCACTAATAGCTTGAAGGCTCGTAAAATTCTGACTTAAACCTGAGCTTAATGTAACAGGTGCATTATGTAAGTGAGAGGAGAAGACTAAGTTGGGAAATCTAGAAGTTATAGTAGTGTTTAATTAAAATTATCTTAAATTATAAGATGTTTTGGAATCGCGAAATTTTTCACTTTTTTTTTATAACTGCACGCTGTATCCTGCACACAGCAGGGTAGGCAGAGGGATCCTAGTGTTAAGACACTCCGATCCCCACTTCCCGCCAAAATCGAAGGCATTGCGTGTTGCAATTGCAAAAATAAAATAATTATTTTAACTGGATCAATCGTTCCTTAGAAATCCCGACGTTTCAAATACTTTACAGTAGGTCCATGGTCATATAAGTCCACCTAAATTTTATGTTATATAACTTTTTTTTGTTTTTAGCTTCACGCTGTATCCTGCACACGGCAGGGTAGGAAAAATAGAACTAAGTTATATAAGTTGGGGCCAGTCGTGGCGCAGTGGCATCAACGTGTGACTGTAAAAGACTGGTTGTGGGTTCGATTCCCACTCGAGTAGTGGAAATATTTAATATTTTCATTTCCTTCATACTGGTATCAGAGGCAAAACGCGGCGTTAAGTTCCGCCACTTAACACGCAAGCCTCCGAATTCGGCGGAAAATGGGGAACGGAGTGTCTTACCACTAGGTTCCCTCTGCCTACACTGCTGTGTGCGGGATACAGCGTGAAGCTAATTATACAAACCATAGAGAGCTTAGTGTATCCATGACTACCATAACAGAGTCTAGTTTTGTAAGCCTTCGCTTAAATTGAGTAACTAAAGTAAATTTATCAGTTCAAATCTCTGACACAAATGTCATCTTATATCTGTACTTCAAACCTGTAAAAAAAGTCGCCTGTTATACCCTGAGCTTTCAATGATTTTTGTTCTCAATTCCATTCAAATCAAGCCGGGCGTTTAGCAGTGAAAGCGTCAGACAGACAGATAGGTAGACTTTCATATATATAATATTAGTGAGAATAACTTGCTCATGTTTTTTCACCCATTTTAAACAATTTTACGTGAAATAATGGTTATCTATCAAAGATTAATCCCACAACCACCATATATCTGTAGCTTCACGCTGTACCCCGAATATAGCAGGGTAGGCAGAGGGAACCTAGTGTTAAGGCACTCCGTTCCCCACTTTCCGCCAAATTCGGAGACATTGCGTGTTAAGTGGCGAAATAAGTTCCGCCACCGCCGCGCTTTACCTCGACACCAGAGCGAAGAAAATGGAAATATTAAATATTTCCATTCCTCGAGTGGGAATCGAACCCACAACCAGTCATTTACAGTCACACGCTTGTGCCACTGGGCCACGACTGGCCACCATATATCTGTCATATATGACATATATGTAACATACGTTTACATATATGTATACGTTTATTTTTGGTATATTATATATATTATTAGAAATCCCGACGTTTTAAACATTTTATAGTAGTCCCTGGTCACAAGCATCTCTGGTGCCACCAATCAAAAAGTTTTATTTGAAAATCTTACATTATATTGTCTAGTTCTGTTTTTGACAGACAGACAGACAGACATACAGACAGACAGACAGAATCTCGCATTTATATTACTACTACGGATACTTACTTATATATTTTCAACCATTTTAAACAATTTCACATATAATAGTTATTTTCTCAAAAAAAAATCCACAACCAGCTAAGTCATATATTTGTGTGTATTTATGTATATTAAATAAAATACAATGGCCTCATACATATAATATATAAGCATATTTATTTAGCCTTTCCATACTATCAGTAATATTTACTCTACAACTTGATTCAGCGAACTTGTTGTAATTCTAACCTTTTTTTTTCAAAACGCATATCAAAGTACGGCAATCGCTGTGTAAATATTGATAGGATACGTCCGTGGGTTACGACTGGGGTCGATACACGATACCAATGGTTGCATGACTGTTGAATATTCCAAATTATATTTATTTGTACGAACAGACGTATCTAGTGACTGATTTATTTAGAACTTGTTAGGGATTTTAAGTTTTAAAGTTAGATTTTCATTAAAAATATATGTTTATGTATTAAAGAAATGTTTGTAGTCATTTTTTATGGTGTACTGAATAACTATTATTTGTATATAGCAAAGTATATTAAAGCATTTTTCTAATATATTAGGATAATCCGTTCTTTACAGTTTTATCTATGTTTTAGACATTGCATGTTAATTGCGTTGTTCACCGGAGTAGGGAAATGAAAATAATTTGACTTTAATTTGACCACCGAGTGGTTGAACCCAAAACCATCGGTTTACGGTCAGGCCTGTCCCACTGCACTACGAAGGGGCTGCAAAGTATACACAGGGAACTTAATGTTAACTAAAACACTCCATTCTACGCTTCTAACATTGCATATTGGTGTAAAATTTTGCCAGCACGTATTAATATAATGTAATTTTCTTACCTTTATACTTTTGCCCACATAGTAAGGTAGTTCCAGAAAACCTAGTGTCAAGATATTCCGTTTCCTACTTTTTCACCTGAATTCCGTGATGAGTGACGGGACTCTATTGTTTTTCCGCATTTTGTCTTGCTAGAACGGACACAATAATAAAATTTTAATAATTCGACCTATTGAAATCTGAACCAATAACAAACCGCGATTAAAATCAGACACTGTCCACGATGGCGTATTATGATAATAGACCATAAGAAATACACACACTTTTTAACATTTTAAAGTGCTATTGACACACTTAGAAAATTGAAAAAGACATTTAGAAAACGTATGAAAAATTGAACGCAATGGGTTCGAATCTCGCTGCGTTCAAAATTGAATATGTTTCTAAAAAATGACACACATTTGAAAAAATATTCTAATCTCTCATATATTTAGCATTTTTTACCTAAAAATTAAATAAATAAGTGTATTATGTAGGAAATATAATTTCCATTTTCTTCGCTCTGGTGTCGAGGTATAGCGCGGCGTTAAGTTCCGCCACTTAACACGCAAGCCTCCGAATTCGGCGGTGCGTGGGGAACGGAGTGTCTTACACTAGGTTCCCTCTGCCTACCCTGCTTTGTGCGGGATACACAGTGATACACAGTGAAGCTAAAATAATAAATAAATAATCTAATTTCATTTAATGTCATTTCATTTAGTATATGTTTTCTATTTACGTTGAACTGTTTACAGTATCCACGTAGATTGCAGTCAAAACGCCAATGAAAGCCCACACGCGTAATAAATCAACTGTAACGGTTGAATCGTGCTTTTCTAAGAATCGATAAGTTTTTTTTTGTATATTAAATCGATACGAAATCTTTTCCGGATATATATGTATGTGGTTTTTATAGTGTTATATTTGTATGCTAACATACTTACAAAGTATAATATTGATAATGAATATAGTTAATAATAGTTTTTAGCTTCACGCTGTATCCCGCACACAGCAGGGTAGTCAGAGGGAACCTAGTGTTATAATACTCCGTTCCCCACTTTCCGCCGAATTCGGAGGCATTGCGTGTTAAGTGACTGAACTTAAAGCCGCGCTTTTCCTCGACATCAGAGGGAAGAAAATGGAAATACTAAATATTTGAACTCCTCGAGTGGGAATCGAACTCACAACCAGTCGTTTACAGTCACACGCTTGTGCCACTGCACCAGGAATGACCTGGTGCTATAGTTGAGCAATTTAAATATATATTAACTATGTTGGTCGGGGCTTTGACTATCAGTCGATTTTAAATAGTATATTTAGAATGTTTTTTTTTTATTGTTTACTCAATCTTTTTGTAACGTTAGAAGTACAATAGATAGATAAGAATGAATTTGAAAACCGTAACTGTGTCGAAACTTTTGGTAGACTGTTTTCATTGAAAATTTGCTAGCAGTAGCTTCTCTATGGTGGGCCACAGTAGCGGACAGCGTCTAGTAGCAAACGCGACTGGTTGTAGGTTCGACCCTCACTCGATCTATTTCATTTCTCCAATATATTAAACCACTCAACACACATAATGTCTCGATTTTGGACGGAAAATGAAAAACCCCTTGACACTAGGTTCTCTCTGAAACACTGCTATACGAAAAAACTTGAAGCTTTGTTCTTTAACTTTGTCTTTTAATAGGTTAGTCGAAAAAGTACTTTTTCATGATTTTTAGAAGATTTTGGGATTATTTATTTAAATTTTAAATGCACTATATATAACATTATTATTAATACTTACGTTTCAAATTATTAAATATAAAACTAATATAACACTAATATAACACTACATTTATCTTAGTTTGTACGACGTAATCCACCTGAAGATAAAAAAACATGAACAATTAACAAACAAAATAAAAAAATCACATTTGCAAATTCTCGGTAACTGCATACATATAATATGCATGTTATATAATATTCATAATTTCTAAGATAAAAGGTCGAGCGCATCTGGCGAATCCTCAAATGTAATACAAAAGTACGCATTTTTTTTAATTACCCTCGTTAAAGGAAAGCATAAGGGTACTTATGCGGAAATGGCTGAACCAACCCCTTGTCTAATATGAACGTTGGATGATCTACACCAGGGGTTGATAATCTGCGGTCCGTTTAGTAATTTTTTTGCGACCCGCCAAGCGTTTGTTTATGTTATAGATGTTATTAGGCTACTTTTTAAACATTTAATTATATTTATTACAATACGAGTATTTGTAAATAATGCAAGTGGGAATAAATTGAAATGTGGAAAATCTTTTTTTAAAAAATTGTTAACATTGTTGCACATCCGTGATCGCAAGTTTTATTTTCAATTTTTTATATATCTCTTCAATATTAAGGTGAAGTAAAGGGCAGAAAGTAGTGACATATCTCTACGTTCGCCACTTTTCGCCTATTTTCTTATCTGATCAGACTAAGGTTTAAGATTGAAACTATCGTGGATCAGTGCGGACAGCATCTCCGGTAATCATCGATTAATTGTGAACTGTAATTTATATAATAAAAATAATTAAAAATATAATTTTTCGAAGTGGGGATAGAACCAACGACTACAATCACACGCTGTCCTATTGCGCAACTATAAAATATTCTTATTGAATACTTATTTTATTATTATTTCAGACCACCCGATTACACGAAAGGTATCTTCCAAACTCTGGGCTTCAAAGAGTTTCACGAGTATTTAATGCTAAGTCCAGAAATGAAAAATAGTGAAGAAGGAAAGAAATTACTTGAAGAAAGTATTGAAAATATGAAAATGGGTACTCGAAGGTATTCGAGAAGACAGAATAAGATGGTCAGAGGGAGGTTCTTAGACCATCCTACAAGAGAGGTGATTTTATTTTTTTAATTCTTTACCTTCACGCTGTATCCCGCACACAGCAGGGTAGACATAGGGAACCTAGTGTTAAGACACTCCGTTCCTCACTTTCCGCCGAATTTGGAGACATTGCGTGTTAAGTGGCGGAACTTAATGCCGCGCTTTTTGTTGAACACCAGAGCGACGGAAATGGAAACATTAAATACTCCTCGAGTGGGAGTCGAACCCACAACCAGTCGCTTGTAACACCTATAATATTCTGATACCTAAGAAGTGAGTTTCGCTACTTAACACTCCGCTACGTTACAATTCTGATGGAGAGTGGAGTGTATTGACACTAGGTTCTGCTGACAACCCTTCTATGCAGAAATAAGCGTAAAGCTGTGTATAAGTAGCCCTAATTAATAATTAACATTTTCCCAAATGAACCACATCCATAAGCCATTTTGCTCAAGGCTCATTAATCACTTTTGCTTAGATATCTCTGTAACATGGAACTATAATTTTCGCAGTTATTTTATTCATTTTCCTTATTACAACTTGCAATGTTTACATACAAATGTCAACGAGAAAAAAAACAATTCTAGTTTGTTTATATATTTGTTATTGCGTAATTCAATAGTGTTATTATGATATATTAACACATTTTATTTAGTAAAGATAAAGCGCCATCTAGCGTGTAATAGCTATATCACCATAGCATTGAAGTCGTTAACTTGGAACAGCGCCATCTATAGTCGAGTAGCGTTACTTAGTTTACAAATCCTAACAATAGATGTCGCTTCTTTTCAGGTACCGCCAATTTACGAGTTGGATACGACGAATATAAGCGAATGGGATGAAAAAGTGAAAAATAAAGCAATTCAAGTTATAGAAAGTTTCATAAATGATACTAAATGTGAATATGAACCCCTGAAACCTAATATATCTGAAGAAAAAACTAATATTAATGTACATTCAAGCAATTATTGTGATGTTTGCGAAAGACTTATTATTGGGGACAGAGAGATTGCTATTCATATGAATTCACATAAACATAGACGCGCCTTAAAAAGTAAGCAGAGACGAGGCTTATTACCTAAAGATGACCAAAAGGATGAAAAACCTTTAGAAAAATAACATTTTCTTATTTTTAATTGTTGCTTTCGATTACTTCTTGTATTGATTGTCTTCTTGTTTGTTAGCTGTGGCTAAGTACCAAATATTGTTTTGTGTGACTATTGTGTATTATATTAAGTAAAAAAATAATTAAACTAAACAAAATCTTTTATTTTTAAACTACTATTTACAACATAATGTTTATATATCAGCTCCTAAATCATTACTAATAGGATTTTTAGGTGCTCGATAATCATAATTTTCAAGTTCAGGGTGTTTTTGAATAATTTCAACATAAGCTTGACATAGTCTACCAAATTCACCATTAGTTATTTGAAAAGGTCTTGTAATTGGATCAAGATCTGCCATTTTATACATCCGGAGAGCCATTTCTTCTCTAACATCTTCTGGAAAAAGAGTTTGAGCTCCTCTTACAGAATATTTTTGCCGCATTGAAAATATTTGCCTGATTACTTTCTCAACAAGTTTAAACGGTAACTTTATAATAGGTTGTTTTAAAGGTGTTAGTGTCACTACCCCTACATCCACATCCGGCTTTGGGACAAATGCTGCCCCTGGTATATTAAATTTGTATTTTACATTACACCAATTCTGACACATTACTGATAATCTACATCTTTGATTATGCATTATTGGTGCAGCCATTCTTTCTGCCACTTCTTTTTGAAAAGTTAGTGTCATTCTAGCCCGCCCAAATGACCAAGGGCCTTCTTTTTTAGAAATCATTTCTAACCATCTTATAATTAAAATTGTGGATACACTGAACGGCAAATTACCTATAAGATTAACAGGTGGAGGAGCATCTGTCCAATCGGATTTAGCATCTTCAGGAATATAATGTGCAATATTAGTTTTTAAAATGTCACCAGTAATAATGTCTACATCTAATTTTCCTTTGCATGCATCGGCCAATAATTCCAAAGACGGTATGAAACGTGGGTCCTTTTCAACTAAAATTAATTTTCTAGGACCTTGTTGTAATATGGATCTTGTTATTCCACCAGGCCCCGGGCCAACTTCACATACTACATGGTTTTCTATGTGTCCAGCTGCTCTAACTATTTTGTCAATTAATCTTGGTTCCATAAGAAAATTTTGAGATAACTCTTTAAGGGCACGTAACTTATATAGTCTGATGACATCTTTGATACTGGGTAGCGGCGGTAACCTAATTTGTAAAGCGGTTTTTGCTGCAGCCATTACTGCTGCTGTATTTTTGCTGGTTCCTCGAAGTCGTCAAGGAAAGTCTCCTGTTTTACAGCAAATATAGAGTACATATAAATACTAAAAACTCCGGCACCAATAGCGAAGCCAGTAAGTCTATTTCGTCTTGATATTAGTTGCAATTTCTGCACACGTTCACGGTTCTTTTCTTCAATAATTCTCATATAATCCAATTCTGCCTTTTTAAGTACTGGATCCTGTCCCCCAGAACTAATCTTAGGGTTTATGTTGGAGTCACCCATTACGAGAAAAAAATACACTCCTAACCTCAAATTCCACAAAAGTCAAAACCACAGATAAATATTCTGAATATTGTTATTGAACCATGTACGACTTCTTACAGAATACAGACTAAAAACATTATTTTTATTTTGAATGATATGAATAGTACAACAGATAAAAAATACGACATGAAATCCTAACGTTCATTCTATTTTGTTATATTTGTTATTTAGTATTTATGTACCTATTACAGTACAAACATTTTTAAATAAAATCAGAAATCAACTAAATCCAATAAAATTCATAGAAGAAGCCATACAAGTCCATTAAAGTAAAATGTGTTTTATGTCATTCGGATTTATGGGAATAAGTTAATCAAAACGCACACACTCAAATAAATTATAAATCACACTAATGCAATACAATGTTCTACGCCTATGTTTAATCAATTGTAACTTGCAAGTTTACTTAACATTATAAAATAAATAATAAAAAACTGAAATTCTGATCATCATTAATTAATTTTAAGCCCAACACTAATAAAAAAATATTGAAATGTCACATAAATATAAAATTATATTAGTACTAAACAAACAATATATCATTTCATACCACGATTATCACTAAAAATATACCTTATTATATAAAAAAATTAAAGATAAAAACGAATAAAACTAAATAAATAAACAATAACATTGCATAATAATATCCGCAAAGTACTAACATACATAAACACAACAAAACCAGCTGTTCGTGACGTTGACTGCGCGAGCATGCGCGCACCCGTCTCCTTCTAAACAAAACCTCTCTTTCCCGCACATACTAAAAGCAATCGTCAATTCTCGCCTCGCGTTGTATAAGACAGGTCGGTTTTTGTGTTATTGTGTAAAAATAATGCCTTTTATCTCAAAAGACTGGCGATCACCTGGCGAAGAGTGGGTCAAAACACAGGAGGGATGGGAGAAGAAGAAAGTTCTAGAATGCACCGCCCAAAGGTAAAATTGAACTGGCCACAAAAATCCTTTGTTCATTTCACCGTTCGACGCAACTAAGCACGAACTATTTATTTCCTTAACAATATTACTATTTTAGACTAACCGCTTTTATTTTTAATATTTGAATGCTAGATTGTGTGTTATTTTGTCTTACAGATACGCTGCTATATCTAACTTTAATAACTCTGAAGATAACCAGCAGAAATGGTGAGTCTTGTATGTCTATTTACTTAGCGATCAGCTGTGCTTTGTTGTGAATGTATTGATTTGTGTGTAATAACGTCGTGGAACGTTGTGTTGTATTAACTTTATTATTATTGAAATGTTTTTTTTATATTTATTAATAGTTAAATGTATTTAGACTGTTCTGGTTTATAATAGAGTAAATAAGTGACAAAGTTATAAAATCCTTTCACTGACTTACGCTTTAAAAGATAACCTAGTGTCTAAACACTTAGTTCTCCACTTTCCGCTAGACATTGAGACATAGTATGTGAACTGTAACTGTAGTACGGAACTCAACGCCGTCCGTAGCCTTAGACACCAGAGCGGAAAAATGAAAATAATTTAAACTAGTCTCCAAGTAGGATGATTAATTACTCACATAATATCTTATATGTGCAATATTACAGTTTATATTAAGAACGTTTATAGGTAAAATACTTACTTTCTTATATGATTATACTATATGATGCCGTCGTGGCACAATGGGACAGCGTCTGATTGTACGCTCGATGGTTGTGGGTTCGATTCCCACTCGGAGGAATGTTTGTATATGTATTTTCAAATTTTCATTTCTCCGCTTTGGTGACAAAGACAAAACGCCGCGTTGAATTCTACCACTTAACACCGAATGTCTCGATTTAAGGCGAAAAGTGGAAGAAGGAATGGACTGAAAATTATAATAATAATATTATAATTTACTTTAAGAACATTAGGACAATATTTATTTTCTTATATGATTACATATTAATTAATTAAAATTAATAATTATAAAATTATTTGAGGCAATGCGCGGCGTTAAGTTCCGCCACTTACACAATGCCTCCGAATTCGGCAGAAAATGAAGTGTCTTAACACTAGGTTCCCTCTGCCTACCCTGCTGTGTGCGGGATACAGCGTGAAGCTAAAATATATATAAAATATAATTATAAAATAATTATTTTAAAATAAACAGGCATGAATTTAAAATAACATACGTAAATGACGATACGTTTCGTTTCACATAAACAGCACCGTAGAAAGATTACCCAAACGTCTGTACAGATTTGTTTTGGGAATGTAGGTCAGGAAGAACGATCGCATCGGCTCGGGTCAAGACTTCATGAAATGCGGATAGGGAAATTATTTACTTTCAACTCAAAGGAATTACTTTGTATTCATAAAATTTAATTATTTAAAATGCTTTTGATGTTATTTTATCTATATTTTTTCTTAATTTGTCATTCTTTTTCTTTTTAACATAACGTATGTAGGGGCTAGTCGTGGAGGGAAGCACAATGTGTGACTGTAAAGCGACTGGTTTTGGGTTCGATTCTCACTCGAGGCAAAGCACGGCGTTAAGTTCCACCACTTAACACACAATGCCTAAAGAATTCGGCGGTGCGTGGTGAACGGAGTGTCTTAATACTAGGTTCCCTCTGTCGTGGGCCAGTCGTGGCCCAGTGGCACAAGCGTGTGACTGTAAACGACTGGTTGTGGGTTCGATTCCCACTCGAGGAGTGGAAATTATATTTCCATTTTCTTCGCTCTGGTGTCGAGGTAAAGCGCGGCGTTAAGTTCCGCCACTTAACACGCAATGCCTCCAGAATTCGGCGGTGCGTGGGGAACAGAGTATCTTAACACTAGGCTCCCTCTGTCTTCCCTGCTTTGTACGGGATACAGAGTGAAGCTAAAAAAAATAAATAAAAGAAAATATTTTTTAATATGACTCAAGTATTTTATTAAATACGCTTTAAGTAAACGTTCATGACGCATTGTTTTGTTCCCATATAATTATACAATTTAGTTACAAGTTTCGTCATTTTAAAATTATAGCCTACCTATAAAAGGTAGCCTCGTAATGGCAAAAGCGTTTGATTAGATTAAAACGGATAACTTAGAATTTAATTTACGATGTCCGAAATCCGATGTCCTTTAGGTAATTAATTCAGCTGTTTCAAAGGAAAATTAGAAAATAGCCATTAATTAAATACCCTTGCTGCTTACTATTGTTAAATCCTGAACGAATACAATATTATCATTATTTTTTTGTCTTATGCTTTCTTCCTATGCTTCCATATCAAGGTAGTCAGTGAGAGACTAGTGTCAAGACACTCCGTTGTCCACATTCTGGGTGAATTCTGAACATTGCGTGTTGTATAGCGCATTTCAACGCCGCGCTTAGTCTAATTCACTAGAATAAAGAAATGAAAATAATTAAATTATGAATATTCTTTTGAGTGGATATCGAATCTACAATCAATCGCGATTATACTCAGCCGCTATCCCACTGAGCCACAGTGACTTCACGATGAATGTATTTTATTTATATTTCATTTATTAACTTATAAAACAAGGCAGAGGGGCCAGTCGTGACGCAGTGGCACAAGCGTGTGACTGTAAACGACTGGTTGTGAGTTCGATTCCCACTCGAGGAGTGAAAATATTAAATATTTCCATTTCCTTCGCTCTGGTATAAGAGGCAAAGCGCGGCGTTAAGTTCCGCCACTTGACACGCAATGCCTTCAAATTCGGCGTAAAGTGGGGAACGGAGTGTCTTAACACTAGGTTCACTCTGCCTACCCTGCTGTGTGCGAGATACAGCGTGACGCTAAAAAAAGTATATATATACCTTATAAATAGTCAAAACAAAATACCTTGAAGTATATATACAAAAAAAATATTTCAGTACCTATATTTTATTGGATCCAGAGCAATAAATATTAAATTAAAGTATGTATCCTAAATCCGAAAAAGGAAAGGTTGGTATTCCCTCGACTTCCTCTCAACAACTTCAAATAAGAATAAAGATATACGTTTTATTTTTAAGCGTTGATAGATATATCCCTTGCGTTTAAACATAGTTTTGGAGACAGCTCTTAAATGCGCATTAAGAGTCTAATCTCGTCTTGTTTATAGTAAACGCATACCAAGTTATTTAAGAAAATGCTTTGGTGTTTCTATAAAATAAATAAATTAGAGTCTTAAAAGGTAACATTTTTACTTTATAAGTATTAGGAAAAGTCGTTTTTGATTCGGTTTTAAGTTTCAATTAGATTGCGATGATGATTAAAGTATAAAATAAGTAACAAATCGCTTGCAAATCTTATATTAGTCGTGTTTTTTTTTTTTACCTTCACGCTGTATCCCGCACACAGCAGGGTAGGCAGAGGGAACCTAGTGTTAAGACACACAGGGCATTGCGTGTTAAGTGGCGGAACTTAACGCCACGCTCTGCCTCTATTATTCTCGCCTTATATTAGTTAGAATCTGTAGTGACTGAGAAACTTGCAAAAAGTTTGAACTTAGTAGGTACTATGATAATATAGTTTTGCTTTTCTATTTCTCAATTATGGCCTAATTATTTTACATTATAAAACAAAACGCGATGTCGAGTTCCGCCTCTCACAACGCAATGTTACGATTTACTGGAAAGTGAAGAACGCAGTGCCTTGACACTGGGTTGTCTCTAATTACCGTGCTATGCCAAAAATGAGTTAAGCTACTTATAAAAAAAATTGTAATTCTAAAATAAAAGTAGTCTTAAATTACATCAGCTAACTGCTAGT
Organism: Dryas iulia moderata; assembly: GCA_019049465.1. NCBI lineage: Eukaryota > Metazoa > Arthropoda > Insecta > Lepidoptera > Nymphalidae > Dryas > Dryas iulia. Next base: position 11,596,693 of record CM032426.1, read on the forward strand.
GAAAGTCCCATCAAAATAGGTCCAGCCGTTCAAGAGATTAGCTGGGATAAACAAAAACACAAATTAGAAAATACATTATTTTGGTATTTGTTCAGCGTATTGTGCACATATTCATGTAGTAAAAAGTGGTTACTTTATATTACATATTACGTATACTCCAATATAATTTATTTAATATAAATTATACATTATAATTGTTTTACTTATACGGTATAAAAGCTTCAGTATAACATTACCCGACCGCAAATAGCAGCCAGTATTCAATTACCTAGATAGGAGATCAAAGAGGTACATAGGTATCATATTAAAACCCAACTCGGCAAGTTAGAAAGCGAAATAAGATGTAATTTGTCCGTCGGTTACGCCAATGTTATAGAAATTTAATCGCCTATATTAGCTATTTTCACTTTTGTTGAAAATTTCTTATGCTACTGTGTAAACTCCGATATCGTACAGATATATTCTTTTACGCGATAAGTCTTATTACCCTGCTATAGGTACAGCAGGGTAATAATAATTATCCCCTGAAGTTGAGACATTGTTAAGTAACAGCTTGTTTTAGATTTACCACTGGAGAAATTCAAAATCATTGTAAAAAATACTTTAATAAGTAAAGCTTATTATTCTGTAGAAGAGTATTTAAAGGATAAAAATACGTGGAATTAATCTGAATAAGTTTAATGCCGGTTAGCTACCATTGTATCAAATAATAAAATTGTAATTTATATATTTGAAAAGAGCAACTGTTGAGTTTCTAGCCGGCTCTTCTCAGCAGAACTGCCTTCCGAGTCTGTGGTAGCTTTACGTACATTTGACAATACATTTGATGAAAATAATATATAATCTTTCCGCCGAGTGGGAATCGAACACACTGACAGACGCTGTCGAACTGCACCAAGACGGCCTCTACATATACATTTTTAGTAGACAAAGTTTAATGATACGCCAGTCTGTTCTCCAGTTTTCATGGCCATTTTGGGGACGTTATACGTTAAATAATGATTAAGTTACTTTATAAAAAAATAGCTTTACGCTTTTTCCCGCATAACAGTATCGGCAAAGTGAATCGAATGTCAGGACACTCCGTCCTTCGCTTTGTATCCGAATCCGAAGCGGTACTTTACAATACAATAAAAACTATAAAACATAAGTAATTATAGATATTAAACGAACGCGTATAAATGACAATGATAGTTCAAAAATTATGTGAAAATGGAAACCCATTTTTTTTGCCTTGACAAGTTGCACGCAGATAGACTTATAGAAATCGATAAAATTTAATTAAAAGTTCTCGATTTTATAATCGCTTATGCGTTCATAATAAAATATCTTTTTACGAAAAAATATTCTATATAAAAAGCTTAATAAAAACAGGCATCGTGGCGCAGCGTCTGACTATAGTCACGAGTAGTTGTGGGTTTAAATCCCACTCGGTGAAATGATATCATCATCATCATCATCAGCCGGAAGACGTCCACTGCTGGACATAGCCTCCTCCATAGAACGCCATTTCGAGCGGTTAGTAGCCTCTCTCGTCCAGAGATTTCCCGAAATTTTGACAATGTCGTCGGCCCACCTAGTAGGGAGCCGTCCAACGCTACGCCTTCCGGTATATATGAAATCATAATTTAAATTAGTGATTCTCAACCACTGCACCGCGAAACTCTTGTGTGCCGCCAAATTTTGCAAATATATAATAATGTTAATATTATTAAATTATATCATTTACAATCTTTTTCTTTGTGCCAAATTTTGAAATCGTTAAATACGCAACAAAAAAAAGGTTGAGAATCACAGATTTAATTTTATTAATTATAATTTAATTACTTTCGTTTCTGAGCTCTGTGAACGAGAAAAAACGCGGCGTCAAATTCCGCAATCATACACGTAATGTATTGATTTCGGACGTAAAGTGGAAAAACGGTGTGTGGGATACTAGGTTCCCTCTGAATCTCTCACTGATCCTGCTCTCTCTCTCTCTCTCTCCCCTATGTATTATTAATCCCATCTGATGGTGGGGTCTGCTTTCCTCGTACATCTTCTCCACTTCGCTCGATTGGACGCATCGTGAGTGGAAACGTTGCAGGCGTTCATGTCTCTCTCAATGACATCTGCCCATCTCATCTTCGGTCTTCCTCTTCTTCTGGACCCCGAGATGTTCAGATTCTCTGTAACATTTCCGATATATTCAGGTGGTTTTCTCTTTACATGTCCGTACCATCAGAGCCGGTTCTCTTGCCGTCTCTTGCAAGCACGCAAAGTATATTTTTCTCCTAAAAACAGCTCTGCTAGTTCCTTCGTCCTTCCTGTTAGCGAGCCAACATTTAACGTTGCGAAGCGGACCTTCAAGTTTCGTTCTGGGACTATTGTCTTTAATCGAGTTCGTCCACTACCCGGTAGCCCTTGCATATTCGTCGCAGATGTAGGGCGATGTATCTGTGCGTCGTTTTGCGGCGACGCCCTATCCACTAAATGCTATACTCTGAAAATCAATTATAACAAAAGAAAGCGAAATAATGGTTATTTTTTTTATAATATCAATCAATAGTTAAAATGAACGACACAAAGTGATGTTATACCATGAAAATGTTATTATTGTACATACATTTAGTAGGCTTCGATGACCCTTAATCTGGCTTTGTGAAACCAGATGGAAATAAGTTATGTATAATTTGATATATTTAACAATGTGTACATAGTTTTGGCAGTTTTATGTATCTGTTCTATGTACCTATACAAATAAATAAAATTGGAGTGTCTGTTTGTAATATTAAAATAATCGGCTTTTACTAAATGCATATGTATGTACACAGTGCAAATATACCCAAAATAATATTCTTTACAAATTTTGTCCGTCTGTCTGTTTGTTCTTTGAATATCTGTTTCTGTTCTGAAAAGCTGGGCCAATTTTGACAAAACTTTCACTGGCAAATAACTGATACAACTAAGAGTAACTTTTATTTTAACACGCGGACAAAGTCGCGAGGACAACTAGTAAAACAATATAACATGTCTATAGAACATTTCCTTTACTCACGAACGGACTGATAAACAATGTACGAGTATGGCCCTAGCTATGGACATGTAGATTGATTAAGGAGTGTAAGCTTAGAAAACGGGAATATTTTTACTTGTGGGGTTTAGAGTAATTAATAATTCCCCTCCCCTGCTAGGTACCATTCCGTAAAAGGCGGGTAACCCAGTAACTTGATGATAAGACCACTGTTTCGCGACCACTATCATGTCAAAAACGGACAGCCAAATATCTAATAATGTGTTCCAGTTCGATGACATGTAAGCCAGCATTACCTTTTCCCTATTCCCACCCATCCTGCCACCCATCTTTCTCCTTTACCTTCAAAGCCGGCAACACATCCATAACTCTAATATTGTGAATGTCCCTGGCGAAGGTAACCGCTGACCATCAGGTGGTCCCTCTGCTTGTTTAAAAAAATAGTAAATGGTATGGCCAGAAGTGACTATTTTCTCCTATATTTTTCGGTAAAACATACACGAATATACGAAATATATAGCATCGTTTGCTAGCATTTACAAACAGTTAAACTGACCGAGATGAGAGAGAACATGAATATTCAATACAAATTTACATGCGAACGATAATTGAATTCACTACTTGCATTTAGTAGGCAGTGATGATTGGACCGTAATCTGCTTATATGATTTATTGCATAGGATCCAAAAGATATTGACAAAAAATTGTTTCTTTATGCGGGATTTAAGGCCATCGTGGAACAGTTTAACTACATACGTGATGATTGTGGGTTCGATTTCCATCTAGGGGAGTGATTTTATTTTATTTATTTTTACTTCTTCACTCTGGTGATAGATAATATATGATAGACAAAGCGCGGCGTTGAGTTCCATCACTCAATAAGCAATGTCTCTGATTCGGGTGGAAAATAGAGAAGAGCCAGAAGGGAGTGTTTTGATACTATACTAGGCAACTCTACTGCATTTACAAAGCGTGAACCTGAAACGTATAATTTGCGATTATAATCTTCTTATTAATATTCGGCTTAGAAATAACACAAAAACTCATATAAATCTTGATTTGGTATCAAATAAAACTTAAGGTATCTTTTCTGACGTAATAAATTGAACACGCCCCTTGTTTTCAAAGGTTAACTCAATTTGGTTGAGTGCAAGTTATTTTATCTACACGAATAGGGCGAAAGATATTACACAACGTTGATACATAAAATACACAAGGAGACTACATAAGAGTTATTTATCTTCACGCTTCCCGCAGCAAAGAAGGCAGAGAACACCCTAGTGTCAAGACACTGTTCTCCTCGCCCGCGGAGACAGTGCGACATTGCGTGTTAAGCGTGTTTAACTTAACTCCGCACTTTGTCTTTTAACCAGATCAGAAAAATAAACTAAAATTACTATTAATTAATACCATGAATTTTAATATTACTAGTAGAAATCGAATCTACAACTATGGCGTATACAATCAAAGACGAGAAAACGAAATGCAATCACACTGCGCCACTGGGATATGGGGTATTACTGATTAAACTGACTTAAACATATCCAATTGTTGAATAGTAAAAAATCATTAACCAATTGGATTAAACAAATCTTTTAAGCCTAAGTAAATCTGTTTAATAGGGACGTTGAGTTTTACCATTATATCAATTTAAACTATATGAATAAAATTATTCTTAATTATATACATAAAATATTAACTTATTTACTGACTAGCGGCCCGCGCGTGGTTACGCCGCGTGCACTACATAACTGTTTCCTTATATTGCAACCCGCGGGGGCGGATTTTTGAAAAATAAAGTAGCCTATGTTTAATCTTGGAATATCAACTATATATATTCCAAAATTCATGATAATCGGTCAAGCAGTTTAGATTTTTCATATAAACTTTCATCCCCTATTTCAACTCTTTAGAGGTTTGAAAAAATAAGTATGTTTGACCCTCGATTTTTTCAAAAATCTACCCCTAAGGGTTGAAATAGGGGATGAAAGTATATATGAAAAATCTAAACCGCTACACTGACTGTAATGAATTTTGGCTTAAATATAGTCCACCCGGGTTGCAATACAACGAAACAGTCGTATAGTTCACGCGGCGTAGCCGCGAGTGGGCCGCTAGTACTAATATAAGTTAAAATGACACACGTTTCTACGCGTATTTTGTTCTTTAACGTATCTACTTGTGCATATATTTAAGTTATTATTACAAAAGCAAGGGCATCTAATTTATAAAAACTGAAGTCTATTAGGGTATTATGCATAGAGATACTAAGCTTGGGGCCAGTCGTGGCGCAGTGGCACAAAGTGTAACTGTCAAGCGAGTGGTTGGTTCGATTCCCACTCGAGGAGTGGAAATATTAAATATTTCCATTATCTTCGCTCTGGTGTCGAGGCAAAGCGCGGCGTTAAGTTCCGCCACTTAACACGCAATGCCTCCGAATTCGGCGGTGGGGAACGGAGTGTCTTAATGCTAGGTTCCCTCTGCCTACCCTGCTGTATGCGGGAGATAGCGTGAAGCTAAAAAAAAAGATACTAAGCTCTCTATGAATCATATAAGCCTAGTTTTAAATACTCATAATATTAGAAAAAAATATTTCATTTTCTACAAGAAATAATATTTAAATAAAAAGTAGGTTTTAATATCCATAGTGTGTTGTCGATAATAATAAATCATTACATTTTAACAGATTGCCATGAAGGTTAAATTCTGGGATGGTCCTTGAATAGTAGAAAATCGTGTCATACCGCTATCTCCGCATATTGTACGTACTGCCGACTATTGTGTAAGCGTTCTACTTAACTACGTAAATATAGGTCACGGTCGACGATACGCAGGGAACGGGAAACGGCAAACCAGTAGCCTATAACTTCGAAATATAGATTTTTTTTTTTATTTATAGCCACATTTGTTGTGTGATAATGAAATTTACTGTGCATACTAGATAATATTTTGTTCATCAATTCAAACGTTTCATATCCTATTTAACATAAATTATTAATTAGTGGCTAATTTAATACATTCGTCACGCTTCATGCCGTATAACAAGTTACTTGTTAACAGCAGAGTGGGCCTAAAGTCATGGCACTCCGTTCTCCGGTTTAGTCCTGTTGAGAAGCGTAATTCAACACCGCGTTTTGTCTTACAAGACAAGGAAAATAAAAATAATTTAAATATAATTTCCCCGAATAGAGATCGAGCCCACAACCATCACAATAATAGTCAGGCACTCACAATACTCCACGATGTCCTATATACAAATGGCGGTTTCGCCGCGTAAACTACACAGCTGTTGCGTTATATCGCAACCCTAGGGGGTGGATTTTTAAAAAATAAAGTAGCCTATGTTTGACCTTGGATTATTAACTATATATATGACAAAATTCATTACAATTGGTCAAGCGGTTTAGATTTTTCATATAAACTTTCATCCCCTATTTCAACCCTTTAGAGGTTGATTTTTGAAAATTTCATCCAAGACGGACCAGTAGATTAGCCGTGAAAGCATGACAGACAAACACACAGACACTCACATTTATAATATAAGTATAGATTAGTTCACTCGTAGTATACATTAATGCGAAGAGTTAAGTTTATATTAATACAAGCCGACTATCTAATTTAGATAATTTTTATTTCAAGAGTTTCATTGAATTGAGTAATTTCTCGACTCGTAATTTCTTTACTCAGTCAAAAAATCGAGTTAAGTAATTCTAACTTTATCATGTTCTGTCTTACTATTTTGCGAGATAAAATGCGTATACAATGCACATATGCAATATGTAATTAATTTTAGGACATATATTTTTGGTTAAATTCTAGAAAACCAAAAAAATGTTTAGAAATTTAGCATTAAGCGTTACATAATAGTTTCCTGCTGCTAACCGAACCTAAGTCAAAGCGCAGCGTTAAATTCCTTCATTCAACACGTAATGCCTATATCTCCGGGGGGAAGTGGAGAACGAACTGACTATCCTGCTTACCCCAAAAAAATATATTAGTTTTAAACATTTTTAAAGTGTTATTCCACACTTAGGAAAATTGAAAAAGACATTTAAAGAACACGTATAAAAATTTGAACGCAGCGGGATTCGAACCCGCGCCTCCTGAATACCGTTAAGGCTCTCTCACCACTGATGTGAGAGCACCTGAACGGTATTCAGGAGGCGCGGGTTTCTTTAAATGTCTTTTTCAAAATATAATAGTTATTAATTTAGCGTTTACAATAGCGATTTTCATTCAAAGTCCTTTTCAGTCTGAAGCAATATTTAAACTCGGTCTGACCTTTACTATTAATAGAAGGCCGAGCCATCATTGTTTTACAATTTTCACTTTATTCACTCGTATAAAAGAGGAAAATATTTTTACAACTTAATGAAAAATACTTGTGTAGGTCACGAAGCATTTGGAATTCGTGAGTTTAATAATTTGAACAAGGTAACGTTTTGTTATGTTTTGTTTTATGAAACTGAAATAGCTTTTATAAAATGATAATGTAAATTGTAATGGCGTAGTGAAACATTCTAACTTTAAAAGCAATCATAGTGGGTTCGATTTCCTTTTACGATTATACTTAAAGGATTTTTATTCTTTCTCTCTCTCTCTCTCTCTGGTAAGACAAAACGTGGTGTTAAGTTCCGCCACTCTATACAGAATTTTTCAAATTTAGACGCAAACCTGAAAACGATTTGTTTCTATACAGCAAGTAAAATCATAAAACTGCTGTTAAATATGTTCCAAGTTTTTTTAATAATAACTCCACGCATTTTATGTGAGCAAATGTTTGTTACGAAACGGAACTAAACGCTGCAATTTTTCTGTAAACTAGTCTAAGGATTTAATAGAAGTTATTATAAACGTAAAAAAATATTATTTTTCATATATCATAAGAATGCTGTCCTCATTTTCATATCAAATCAATCTTCGCACCTCCTCTGTAATAAAAAAATAACAACATTCTTTTTTCTATTCCCTAATATTTGTTATTAAAAATAAAAGGGACATATTTCTGGATTTTAGTAAAAAGATTTATAAGCGGGTTATTGAACGAAATAAATAACATAACAACATACAATAGAACAAAATTATAAAATAGATACAGAAGGTCTCTGATAACGTCAGGGGTACTCCGAAAATAAAAAAAAAATATTTGTTACTCCTGTTTTTTCAAATGAAAGACAGGCTATAAGCACGACAAGGTTGCCTTGCCCCAAACTATAGACTATGTAAACAAGACAAGTATGATCACACCCTGCGGTGACTTTAATAACTATTTGTAAAACTTTAGGGTGACTAAAAAGGGTGCATACAAAAGACCTAGGGTTGATGCCCTTAGAGATAGTGATATATGCATCTGAATATGTAAATTTAAATTATTTTTAGTTTGTTTGTAATTAGAAACTGACTTTTTTACAGCTTTTCGTTACCAGGGTAGGCAAAGAGAACCTAATCTCAGTTCTGCCTTTTCTGACCGAACCTGAGACTTTGCGGCTGAATTGAATACTGAAAAAAATAGCTTCACGCTGTATCCCGCACACAGCAGGGTAGGCAGAGGGAACCTAGTGTTAAAACACTCCGTTCCCCACTTTCCGCCGAATTTGAAGGCATTGCGTGATGGCGTGTGTGGCGGAACTTAACGCCGCGCTTTGCCTCGACGAGCGAAGAATGAAATATTAAATATTTCCACTCCTCGAGTGGGGTCCGAACCCACAACCAGTCGCTTTACACTCTATATACTTTGTGCCTCTGCGCCACGACTGGTCACAATATATTGAATACTGAGTTTTCTTTATTTTGTCCGTGTTCCTGGAAAAGTCAAAATGATTTAAATACATTCATCTCCTTGAAATGCATATCTATCGCATTCATAGCCAGACATTTAAATTATTTGCTTTTAATTGTATATTTTTTAATTCTCATTTTTTAAGATAGACAAAGCTAGATGGTGAAATTCGGGCATTCATTTTCCTTGAGTCTAGGCTTCCATGTGAAAATCAATCTGACAACCACCGTATATACTTTCAAGCACCTTTCAACTAAACCACGATAGCGTTTTTCTAATCTAAGCATAATCTTAGAAAGCCTATAATAATTAGCGCGTTAGGAACAACAAAACATTATACATTTTTAAACGTCACAACTCAAGGACTTTCACTATGTAATATCGCTTTCTAATATTATGATATTACTTAGTCTTTTTATAAGTCGTTATATCTTAATAACTTAGAATTTTCCTATTGCAGTACAAATTACAGTAACATATACTTTTTAGTTATAGAATAGTTAAACAGGCGGCCATTATGGCAATAACGTGAAAGTTAAAATTGCATTTTTATATATCTTATCTATTTCATGTAACAATATTAAAAAATCACTTCGTTCTAGACGTTTTATCTATAGCACTCACTTGTTATTAATCATCAGATGATAAATGAAAATAATTTAACCATAATCATTCCCCCAAATGGAACTCGAACCGGCACCTATCGCGTATACAAAAACTGTCAACATGATGGCCTCTATATTTCTTACTAGAACTGTTTGAGAAAATTTTTTATACACATATGAGGTGTTGCAGGGGCACTAAGTAGTGTAACTGTAAAGCGAATGGTTGTAGGTACGATTCCCACTCAAGGAATTGGAATATTTCATGTTTCCATTTTCTTCGCTCTGGTATCGCGGCGTTAGGTTCTGCCACATAATATGCAATGCCTTCAAAATTCGGCAGAAAATTAGGAACGGAGTGTCTTAACACTAGACTCTCGCTGGATACCCTGCTGTGTGCGGGATACAGCGTGAAGTTATTACGTTTATATATTTAATTTTATAATCTATGCTTACATATTAATTTAATTTTCAATTGCACTTACACATTCATCGTTAATGGAAATCAAAAACTTGGTACAAAACAAAAATGTCAATTTTAAGCGGCTCATCGGTTTATATCAACCATTCAGCGTCTCGAGACAAAGAAACCTTACTTACCTACTAAGCGGATTTTCAATTTGCGTTCCCTTTCTTGCGTTGAACATTAAATTTCCTATATCATTTCCTTTGTAGATGAAGAATCATTTTATTTAATGAAATGATGAATGAGTAAGAAAAAATGTATAGATAAGTTATATAAAGGAAGATTAAGTATGGTCTTCATATTTCCAGTAGTAACAGGGTAGCCAGAGAGAACTTGGTATAAGTATAAGACTCTCCGCTCTTCAATGTCCACTCGAATTCGAGACACAATCTTTTGAGTTACAGAACTCAATGCAGCGCTTTGTCTTGTTAACCAGTACTGTAGAAAATAACTATAATATAATCATTCCCCTCAGTGAGAATCGAACCCACAACCAACTGCTCTATAATGGCCTAAGTTGTGTAACATAAAAGTATTTTCTGAATTAAATTTTTGCATGTTCCTTTATCATTCATGTTCATGTCAACTGTGAAACAATTTAACTTTTAATTAAATTTTCAAAAATTTGGATTAAATTTAAAGCAATAAAGACTAATCTGTTCCATCATTATATATAGACTACACTCGAGTATATCCGCAATATAATAGAATATCAGAAATGTTTTATAAGTATGAATTAATTTTTATGAATATTTGATATTACATTAATTAATTGGGGCCAATCGTGGCGCAGTGGCACAAGCGCGTGACTGTAAAGCGACTGGTTGTGGGTTCGATTCCCACTCGAGGGGTGGAAATATTTAATATTTCCATTTTCTTCGCTCTGGTGTCGAGATAAAGCGCGGCGTTAAGTACCGCCACTTAACACGCAATGCCTCCGAATTCAGCGGAAAGTGGGGAACAGAGTGTCATAAAACTAGGTTCTCTCTGCCTACCCTGTTGTGTGCTTCCGCACTGTATCCCTGCATTGTGAAGCTAAAAAAAAAGATATTACAATAATAACGTGACGTACTTATTACAAGTATTAAAATAAATGAAAGCTTGAAAGAATAATGACTTTATTAAATAAACATACTGTAAGACGTTTCTACTTAATATTTTATATTCCTTAAGTAGGATTTTGTGCATTTTAAGAAACACTCAGTTTAGAAATTAAAAGTACTAACAATAGAAACTTTTTACTTGTAATTAAAAAATGAGGTTTATTTACTCAATTAAGTTTTTAAATGGTTTTTACGTGAATAAGAGCAATAATCATTAATTACTAAGCATTTTAACTTTCAAAATGTAAAGGAATTAATTTGGTTGGGTCATTCGCAAAATTTTTACTTTACACTGTTTATAATTGTTTTAATGGCTTAGAGATTGTATATGTATATCAGGACTGAAAGACCCGCGACCCGCTCAATAATGTCGTGCGACCCGCCACCGTTTGATTATATTACAGATATTCTCTCAACTAAAATCTTTAATCATACATATTATTTTTTTAATCTTTTGTTCACTTTTGTACGCTATTTTTTCCCCCATTTAGTGTTTTTATAGTCAAATATTTATAATATAAATATATTTTTGAACACAATTAAAAAATGTCACTTTGTGTCGCTAAAAATATTCAACATTTAGATCAAAATGGTTACCCACACCTTATATATATCAGGTGATCGTATAAGTAAGTTAATACAATGATTCAACTATATACATGATCAGAAAATACTATGAAATTTGTGTATAATGGTGAATTTAAAGCAATAATAACTATATCATATCTCTTATCTCTATATATAATAAAAGAGTAGAAAAGTCAATTCTGTACATGAAAAATTTCAGAAAAATTTTAATTGGGTGCGTTAATATATCGATAACAGAGGCCAAAAATCCACTCAGTAGAATTTTTGTCTGTCTGTCTGTCTGTCTGTCTGTTAATTTGTTCGCCAATCACGCAAAAAGTACTGGATGGAAATGAATGAAATTTAGCATGGTGGTAGCTTATAGTCCAAAGGTACATATAGGATAGTTTTTATCCCGGTATTCGATGTAGTTTTTTTGGATAAATAAAAAACCGATATAAGTATTTTCTTCATACACTGATATTTACTGAATAGAAATAAATGATTTTTTGCATGGAATTAGCTTAGAGGCTAGGACATTATATGGGATAGTTTTTATCCTGGTATTCAATACAGTTTCGGCAAAAAATAAAAAAGCTGACATAGTTAAATTGTGTTAATTATTTTACAAGTGAAGCTAAAATACTTCTATTTTCATTTACTAATATATAATTATAAAACTAAAAAGGACAAAATAAATATGCATATATTTCATATCTATATAACTTTTTATTTTTTTATAATGGCAGCATTGTCATGTCACTATACGTCATTTTAACTTCTCCCGTAACGCAAAATTGAAATTAATACTTTTATATCGTTAAAAATGGTAATATTTGTGAAAAAATGTTTCCTTATAAAAGACATTTTACTTTTAATATTATGCTCAGTACATCATACTTTCTGAAGAACTTTAAAGTGTCACTTTATAGGATTATCAGCCGTCGTTAGGTCGAGGTCTATCTTGCTTTGAATAAGTCATGAAAAATTATTAATTAATTAAAGGTTATTTATTACCTTTAATGATTGCAAAATTACAATACACCTCAAGCATGAAATTTTCTATTGAGTCTCTTCAAATGTGCCATTGAAATAATTTTTTGATATGTAAATTCATTAGAAAAGATGATTCTTCTTAGGCTCAAAAGTAAAGTTTGTTATTTAAACGTGTAGTGTAGTTTATGCAGGCGAAGCCGCGGCTGGGTCGCTAGTAATAAAATATATCTACTATAACTATATCATATATGAAATGTATCTTGCTATTTTTATTATATATCGTATAATAAAAAGAGCAAGATATATTTCATAGCCACTTTCCAAAACGCATCAAGCCCACTATACTCGTATGTCTGTTTTATTTCCGTTTGCATCGGATTGCCCATGTCATTTGATTATGAAATTAAAAGGATAGGATACACATATCTCCGCAAAGGGCAGAGATACTACATCTACTTCAAGGTTTCCTGTATAGTTGTTAAGTTGTGCAAATAAATATATTATTAGGAAATCGCTGTAGTTTAAGTTTTTACAATATTCTAACATAGAGTTAAAGGTATTTATTATATTAAAAATATAGCAAAAACGAGAAAACGGTATCTTTTGACACTAGGTTATCCTTGATAACCCTGTCAAGAAAAAATAAGCCTGAAGCTACAAAAAAAAAGTATTGAATGTAACAAGTTTATGTTATAATCAAATTTTAAGAAAAAAAATCCACTTTACACATATAACACTTGTTTTCCTAATTGAAATTAAATAGGAACACTTAATATGGATGAATGAATCATTGAATGGATTACTTATATAAATAAATGTTAATTTACCAGTTCTTTAGAAGTGTGTGTATAAAAAAATCATATCATAATTCTGTCACATACATCAAGTAGTACTTTGTTATCGAACCACGTTCTTTTGTAATTAGTGTGAAACGTAACTAGCTAGTTTCACAAAAACAAAGTTGAACAATTAAAATTCTTGACGACCATGCTGCGAAACGATTGTATATACGTAGGTACCTACCTACTTACCTACCACCTATACTTAAGTACCTATATCTAAATAGCCATCCAATGTAAAAAAGGCAATATAATAATAAACAGCTTTACGTTTTCTCCCTCAATGCTAGATAGTCAGAGAGTTCACCACTTTTCCCTTGAAATCGAGACATTGCCTGTTAAATGTTGGAACCTAACGCCGCGCTTTGGAAGAAAACAATAAATTAACTTTTTCATAAGAAAACCCACGAAAGAAGGCCATCATGGCGCAATAGACAAGTATCTCATTGTAAAGCGATGGTTGTGGGTTCGATTCCCACTTGGAGGAATGATTATTGGAAACACCCGCTTTCCACCCGAATTCAAGAATTGTTTCTTGAATTCGTGTGGAAGGCGGAGAACGGAGTGTCTTGTCATTAGTTCCCTTTGACTATTTCGCTATTCCGTTTTCCTAAGAAAACGTTTATCTAAAGAAATGTTTTAATATTTATCTTTTTGTGTTTATTGATTTTGAGCATACGACCTCTGCTTGTACTCTTACTTTCACAAAATTCTGTTCAAATTCAGCTCTTTCAATATTGCATAATCAGAAAAAAGCTTTCAAATTTATTTCGAATGCAATTACACGAATGCATACTTTGAATAGTTTGAATTTTGTGATAGTATGAGCTTTTGCCGAACGCATCCATATTTAATTTGCATCGGTACAATAAAATTTGGCACAATTTTGTGTAAACACTCTATACTAGTAAGAATAATAATGGTTGCTATGAAAGTAGTTAATATTCAATTTTCATGTATAAAAACATCGTGGCGCAGTGGGACAGATTTAAAAAGTGGGCAGAGTAATCACGATTTGTGTGAATTTGATTCCCACATTATTTTCTTCGGCGTTGATTCACATTACGTCATACGGAAGTTCCTAATTCAGGCGATTTGTAGAGAACGGAGTGTTTTTTACACTAGGGTCATTCTGACTATCGCGCTATTCAGTAAAAATCGTGAAATTATATTTACGAGTATTATCGATGTCTACTAAATAAAGTATCGTAACTATATTTTAGCAATGGTACAAGTCTGTGAAGTTTATGAAGATTTTAAATTAAATTAATTGCTTAAAAAAAGAAAGATATACATACATGAAGTGCCTAACAAGATTATTAGTAATTCATTTCAGCCCAGTTCTTTAATTATGGCTTCAATGATGGTTGTAGGTTCGAACTCTATTGAAGCTAACGTTTAAATTAAAGACGCAGTTACACACCCATTTTCAGCCTACCCCTTAAAACAAGGACCATGCGTGAACAAGAAAAAAGCATTAGCAAGAAAGAATTCTTCAATAATTCATTAGTTCCACCTATTGAACACTTATTAGGTCGTGTCAAAAGGGACTTTGGAAACCCATCTGCAACATAAGTGGCACTTAGGTCATACAAATCGTTTAGTTCTAAAACGGGACAATCTTGTTATGTTTGCAAGGGGTGATGAACCTTTGGCACAGAGCCAGGGTGAATCAGAAATGTATGTGCATACATACATTGACGGCTTGTTCCCATTACGGTTTGAATTCTATGTATTTTGTTATGCAATGAACGCTGAAAATGGATTTGTATTGACTGATAGTTATGTAGGTAGGATTATATATACAAGTATAATTAAATAGTAATCCTTCTTCACTCTGGTATCGAGGCAAAGCGTGGCGTTAAGTTCCGCCACTTAACACGCAATGCCTCCGAATTCGGCGAAAAGTGGAGAACGGAGTGTCCCCTCTGCCTACCCTGCAGTGTACGGGATACAGCGTGAAGCTAAAAAAAACAGTAATTAGGTGTACGTATTCGTTGCAGCCAAAGTGAAAGCGTATTTTTTTAATTTAAAACAAATATATTCACGCGTTTACCCACATTGTAGGGTAGTTATAGAGAGAAATTAAGTGGATTTGCAAATGAGTGGAATCTTATATTAAAGTATACCTATAAGACTGCAATACTGACGTATTAAGTTACTTAATTTTGATTTATAATGTCTTATAAAATACCGAGTGGGAGTCGAACCCACAACAAATTGTGACGCTAGATTACGTGACGCTAGAACGCTAGATTAAAGTAAAGTATGTTTCGTTTTTTTTTAGCTTCACGCTGTATCCCGCACACAGCAAGGTAGGCAGAGGGAACCTAGTGTTAAGACACTCCGTTTCCCACTTTCCGCCGAATTGTGCGTGTTAAGTGGCGGAACTTAACGCCGCGCTTTACCTCGACACCAGAGCGAAGAAAATAGAAATATAATTTCCACTCTTCGAGTGGGAATCGAACCCACAACCAGTCGTTTACAGTCACATGCTTGTGCCACTGGACCACGACTGGCCACAAGTATGATTTTAGCATTCAAATTCTATATAAAAAACAAAAGTCAAAAACACGTATAATATTACAACATTGTTGAATAGAAAACGAGGTAAGAGGGTGGATTTCACGACGTGCATGAAAAGAATGTCACATTTGTAAGATGTAAAATAAGTGTGCTTCAATCCGTAGCACTTGCGTCCTGTCTACCCTCGTACTTCAAGCGTGTAAGGGAAATAAGCTGGTTTCTCTTACATTCTCTTTATAATTTACGTGTTCTCAATTAAATTCAATTTTCATTATAACTGTGCTTTGTAATGTTGAATGATATATGTTTAAAAAGTTTTTAAATACATTTTTGAGCATGGCAGAGTAGTCAGAGAGAGAGAGAACTTAGTGACAGGAACACTACTTCCTCCTGTTTCCTAAGTGGCGTACGTCAAGCGTTTAGTACTGCACTTTATGTACGACATGACTGTGTACAAAAAATATATTTTAATTATTCTTCATATAGATTTAATAGTACAGCTGTTGACCTTGTCAGAGGTCATTTTTAACACGCTGTTAGCTTTATCTCTATCTATCAATCAAAGTAACATTTTTTAACATTTTTTAAACTCTTTTTGCATACAAATAGAAAATCTACATGTGACCGGATCCGATGACGGACAGGACAATAGGAAAATATTTTTATATCTTTTTACTAGCTTTTAGTTTCATTTTAAACTAAATAAAAAAAACAGCAAAATCAGAAAATAAATAATAATCCCTTATTTATTTTATATATTATTTTTTCCATTATATTTGTATTATTTTATTAATATAAATAATAATATGATGTTACTATGTACATGAATAGCATTCAGTCATTATATATCCTTCATCCTATCCTACATATCCATGACATTGACAGAGACGGATAGTCGTATTACAATTTTTCTTTATATTGAAACGGCCTTGTCACACAGCTGACAGTTAACACTTGCACTAACGCAATTGCTGCAATTTTTCAATTGCTCATTGTTTATATTGATTTAGTTATTTTAGAAGATTTACAATTTAATTTTTATAAAGTATTATATTAAATGATATCTTTACGAATACGCATTATGGCGTATCGCTTGTTGGTTCGATTTCCACTCGGGGTAATTATTATATTTTAATTATTTAATTTTCCGTTTTGTTGAAAAGCCAAGGCGCGTCGCTTAGTTCCGCCACTGAACACGTAATTTCTATATTTTCGTTTTACATACTGGCATATGTGACTTTTCTCTGCCTAACATGCGACGAGTTAAAGCGTGACACTTTAAAAACTTACAATTATCACTTATGAAATAATTAATCAAATGTAAAATTTGGGCATATTTTTTAAATTATAAAACCTCTGTTTCTATTAAAAACAAAATGTTTACAAGACATTGCATTAAACTTAAAATAAGAACATCGCTTTTAAGTTAAACATAGGTATATATTACTACTAGCCAAACGATTGTTTGTAGAATAATCTTTGGGTAGCAGAAATTTGTAAAAATCTCTCTACAGCTCTCTGTAATGCTAATACCAAAAATAAGTTGTAATAAAGCGTATAAGAATTTCGACGCAACGGATAGTAGAACGCATGGCTCAGTGGTGAGAGCGCCTGGACGGTATTCAGGAGGCGCGGGTTCGAATCTCGCTGCGTTCAAATTTTTATACATTTTCTTTAAATGTCTTTTTCAATATATTACTACGATTAGTAAACCAAATACACATACTTATAAAATTTCCTTCTATTAAAACATCTGTAACTTGTGACTGTCTCTCGTATGAATGATGAATCTACATAAACAAGCGTAAATGCTAATAAATTTACGCATTGAAATTCTAAGAAGTCGTATAATCGTCTTCTGATCTGTTTCTTTGCTCGCTACCAGGAATTTTAATTGTTTATTTTTAAATTAATGACTTCATTAGCAATAGTTCGAACAATAACACAAAATTTAAATGTCGATTAGTTAACGTATGAACCATATGAACCATGAATTTCTTACAGTAACTATAATAAATTGGGCCAGTCGTGGCGCAGTGGTACAAGCGTGTAATTGAAAATGACTGGTTGAGGGTTCGATTGCCACTCGAGGAGTGGAAATATTTAATATTTCCATTTTCTCCGCTCTGTTATCGAGGTAAAGCGCGGTATTAAGTTCCGCCACTTAACAAGCAATGCCTCCGAATTCGGCGGGAAGTGGGGAACGGACTGTCTTAACACTAGGTTCCCTCTGCCTTCCCTGCTGTGTGTGCAGTAAATGTCATAATATTTTTTACTTCACTTTTCACTAAAATTCGAAACATTGCGTGTTGAGTAGCGGAACTCAACACTTTATTTTGTCTTACAAGAGCAAAGAAATAGAAACAATTTGAACATAACTATTCCCTTTAATGGGAATCGAACACACAACCAACCGCGTTTACCGTCTACTGCGCCCATAATATAATACGTTCATAATTAATTGTAATAATAATATTATATATTGTAATGAATGGATGAGTAAATGTACCACGAGGAAAATAATTTCAGTTATACATAATCGAAATATGATAGCGGAAAGCCACATTACCCGATCTATTTATACTGTTACTTCCTTATAACGATATGCATCATGCTGTAAAATCTTATGCCCGCGATAATTGAGATTTATTACAAATATGAATTGGTAATTAAATATTAATTATTTTTAAATAATATTTATTATATCCATCGTTTTTTTCTGTATAACATATCTCCATCATTTTTTCTGTATAACAGGACAGGCAGAGAAAATTTAGATTCATGACACTCCGTTCTTCACTTTCTGCCTAAAATTGAAACATTGCGTATTGAGAGGCAGAACTTTGTCTTTTTCACCTGAACGAATAAAAAAATGATTAAATTATGTTAATTTGAACGAGAGGAAATTCCACGACCGATGACGGCCAATTGCGATTATAGTAAACTGCCCTACCTACTGCGCCACGATGGTCTCCTTTGCCTATGTACTAAGATCAGTAGTAAGATTCAGTAGTTCTTATTTTTTTTTCAATTTTACTTAAGTGAAAATCTTTGTTTTATTAATGATTTATTCACATTTGCTTACTCCTATTGTAGGAGAGAATTGAGAAATTGGTCAATCGGTTTTCCTTATTTTAGCCTCTAGATTGTTAAAGTTTAAAGATTAAGTTTTCTGAAATTTGAATTGGTACCTAAAATCTTTGAAATATTTTATATAACACATATAAGTATCATAACATCATTTTTGTCGCACAATCTCATTGTAATGTCATACAACATTATACAAGCAAATGAAAACTTCTATACAGCCATACAGGTACATATTATATGTATGACTTGGGTAGGTATTTCGATTCTTTTAAACATTTTTAAAGTGTTATTCCACACTTAGGAAAATTGAAAAAGACATTTAAAGAAAACGTATAAAAATTTTGAACGCAGCGGGATTCGAACCCGCGCCTCCTGAATACGGTTCAGGCGCTCTCACCACTGAGCCATGCGTTCTACTAGCAGCTGCGTCGAAATTCTTATACGCTTTATTACAACTTATTTTTGGTGTTAGCATCTCTCTGTAGAGAGATTTTTACAAATTTCTGCTACCCAAAGATTATTCTACGAACAATCATTTGGCAAGAGAGAATGCTATTTATTAAATACTTTTAAACATTTTTAAAGTGTTATTCCACACTTAGGAAAATTGAAAAAGACATTTAAATAATTTTAAATATTTTTACATTTAATATATTTTTATACGTTTTCTTTAAAGGTATTTCGATTATTACATTGTTCTTCTCAGAAATTCGATCATCGGCGCTATAGTAAGATATGGTGTTGAGTTCCGCGCCTTAACAAGAAATATCTAGAAATTGGGGGGAAAACAGAGAATGGAGTGTCTTGATACTGAAACTGTTAAAGAATAAAATCGAAATATAAATAATTATTATTTATTATAAAAAGAAAATAAAAAAGATAATAGCTACACCTAGACACTAGTTGCACTTTTGTGGCAGATGGCTCCGAGCTTTACCTACTTATTTTTGCTCGTCGCGTAATACCCAATTTTAATTTCAATTACAATATGTTTGTGCCAATTAATTACGAAAAGAAATGAATATTTCATGAATTAATTATATTATTCTGTTTCATGTTTTGTTCCGAATAATAAAAATATGCAAATTTAATCATTTATTTTATACGCGTTTTTGATTAACAGTTAAAAAAATCTACGCAGCTTCACCCTCTTTCCTGTACAGCTGGGCAGAGACGCCTTAGTGTCAAGACACTCCGTTCTACATTTTACATCAGATTTCGCGACTTTCCGTATTGAGTGGCGGAACTTAACACCGCACTTTGAAATAGTAATGAAAATAATTTAAATGCAGCAACCTATAGCAAATCGAGAATTGAAGTCATCAACCAATCGCTTATACAGTCAAACACTGTCCCATTGCACCACGATGGTCTTTACAAAATATATAGAAAATTTTACAAATATTTTTTTTTGCAAAATCTTGATAAACAATATTAAAAATTATAATAACATTAACTGAGGTTAACAAACATATAAAGCCAAATGAAGACAAACAAAGGTTCGCCGCCGACGTAGGTGCTGTGCCGACCCGCCTCAGCTAAGTATGAAATGTCAACGACCCTGTTGCACATTTTCATAGTTAGGTATAGCGAGCGACGTCTTGAAACAAAGGGGACAGAAATACTACTTGAAATAGATATAGGAAGTGTAGGAATAGTGAGGGGAATGGAACGCATAGTGCTAAATATACCTATGTATGTATGTACCTCCCTTAAATTAGTTAATGAGAAAGTTACAGTTTTTTTCAATTTACATGTATATATAACATAAGATGACTTTTTTTCATACAGAAATTGTTTAAATAATACATTAATAGTCTATACAAATAACATAAATGTAGCTGATCACTATGTGTACATGGAAGGTATACTCGTATGAGAAACATTAGTATCAGGGACAAATGTCCCTATCAATGTTGTAGAATCCAAAACAGTTTCTAAGAAACGGCTTAACAGATTTAAATTTAGTTTTGAATATATAATGAGGTAAACTTGCTTTAACATTTTTTTTTTTTTTTCATAGGTTCATAAGTATAAAAATTTCGACAATTAAAATTAAACTTCAATTTTAAACACCTAACTTGACCTTAAAATTAAACAAAACTTAGTTAATAACCTAACGCAAGAGTGTCTTTTGACCTGAAAGATGCACAAACTCCAGAAGACGTTTCTGTACAAATTACGTAATTGTTCGAAAAAGCAGTGCACATAATAACATTATTACGCATATTTACTGCTTTTTTATTCGTATTTTACAGTTTATGTTATCAATATATTAATATACCTAATAGCTATAAGCCGGAGATGAAACTTAAGTATACTTGAAATCCATTTTTATTACAACATGAAACGGCTCAGCGCAAACCATTAATATTTCTAAACCATTTCAACATGACCTAACTTCCTGCTTGAGACGTTCAATGGAACATATGAATATTTAATCTTAGTGGGACCTACATTCGAGTTATATGTGTAATACTATGATTTATTACCATACGCTTGGAGTTATTTATACGTCCGGTTGTTTCTCCGCTCCGGTAGGACAATTGCGGTGTTGGGTTCCGCCACTTAACAAGCAGTGTCTCGAATTAGGATAGAGAGTAGAAAACGGAGTGTATTGACACTGTCTTCGTCCTGCCCATCCTGCTTTATGGAAAAAAATGTGAAGGTGAAGCTTACAGTCATTTTATTTATGTTCCCTCATAAATATATTCCTTAAGTCTTTTGCTATTTAATAAATAAAATTTCACTATTATGCGAAACATTGATTACATATTTTTTTTTACATCTTTATGCTTCTTCCCGAATAGGAATATAGTCAGAGAGCACCTAATGTCAAGGCCATTCTATTCTTCACAATCAATCCTAATTGTGTATACAATAATATTATAAAAAACGAAATCTATAAAACATTTATGTATGTGCTTATAAACAATATTTTTACTGAGGACTATTCTGTGTCCTTACAATAACTAAACAACCAAATGAATTCAGTGTTTCATCAAACTATTTTATTAGACTTTTTCTTCTTTTTTTCACTGCGTACTTATAATTGGGTATCCGATAAATACACATTTGAATGGATATTAACAAAACAGGTAAAATTATTAAATATAGTATTTCAAGGGTTTGGTAGGAAACAAAACTTAATTGAATATTAAAGACGGTAGTTATGTATTACTAATCATATGCTTCAATCTGATGTAAACGTTCATATCTAATTTCCATAGCTGCCTATTATTTTTACATGAATAATTTCAATAAATTTTCATTATGATTCATTAAAATTACAGTTTATATTATAAATGTATATAGAAGTTATTCCTACCGTTTCTTTTTCTCCCATAATATGGTAGTCAGAGACCTTAGGTACCTTAGGTAGAAGCTGCCCTACTGCGAAGGTCTACTGCCCACGAAGGTCTCAATATATACACCTTATACAGTTATTAAAAATATATTTTTATATACATACAGTTATAACTTTTAATGTAAAAATGTCAGATGACAAAGCGTTTTCACGCATCCATTACTTATGTAACGTACCTACCTACTTTCTAAACGCGGAAATTCGTACTGCGCAACAAAAGGCGGTATTACGTTCAATTAGGTGAAGCTATGAAGTAGACGGTGACTTGCACTGTAGCTAAAGGCAACACTAATATGGCCAATTTTATACATACCTTTCTCTTAGTATGTTGTGATTGTTTATGCTCTTTTCTTATTTTTTTTGTCAAGCATTATTAAAAAAAGAACACGCAATATGATAGCCGGGCTATCGGGAAATAACTGGAACAGAAAGTGGAAAACGGAGTGCCTCAACACTAAATTCTTTTTCCTTTCTGCAATGAGGGAAGGAGCGTGAAGCTGAAAAAAAATAAACACATGTCTAGCAAGACCCAGAATATATACTCCTTCAAACGAAATTCAACCTAGCGTCATGATTCGCCTAATTGCATAACCATAACGTTAAGCTTCAACGGGATTTTTTCTTTATATTATGTGAAATCTATATAAGTAAAATAGCTTGTCATGATTCACCGATTGACTTATTCCTTATCTCCTAAACTACTGAACTAAGACGCATGTTTCTGAGCGTGTAGATTTATTTTATGAAGTACCCATTCATTGATTAAAAATGATTTTTGGAAATTGAACCCTTAAGAGGGTTAAATAGGAATTGTAAGTATATATAGTATGACAGTCCGTATTTTTTTAAATTATAAACATGAAATTTTATATCTAGGTTATTGATAAAAAATTACTATATACGTATTTCAGTAACTGGCAATCTTATCCCAAAGAGTACAGAAGTCAGACATTTCAATCACGCGGGCGAGGCCATGTATAAAAACAACTCGTTAAATAATAGATGAATAAATGGAATATATTCATAAAAACTAAATTTACATAACAATATTAATTAATAATATGTTATTAATAAATATATTATTCAGTAAAATATTTATAGACGATCTCCGGTAACATTTCTGTTTTATCTAGGACAGTTATAATTATACAATACACTTATACACAAAGCTTGTTTCATTAATGCCGTAACATATAAAATTATATATGTATATTACTTAGTTTACTTATAGTAAACATATGTATATATGTAAATGTCTGTTTTAATTATATTATTAATTTTATATTAGAAATTTGATTTTTTTAGTTGAAGAATTACTACTTGGACCAGTCGTGGCGCAGAGGCACAAAGTGCAACTGTAAAGCGACTGGTTGTGGGTTGGATTCCCACTCGAGGAGTGGAAATATTTAATACTTCCATTTTCGTCGCCTGGTGCCGAGGTAAACCTCGGCGTTAAGTTCCGCCACTTAACACGCAATGCCTCTAAAAATTCGGCGGAAAGCAGGGAACGGAGAGTCTTAACACTAGGTTTCCTCTACCTACCCAGCTGTGTGGGGGATGCAACGTGAAGCTAAAAAAACGAACTACTTTCTATACAATAGTAGCGATTTATCACTTTTATCTTTACCATCCGCCCATTTTAGAATGGCTTGTTGGATGACAAAACTGAAACCCATAGTGACAGTTCCACCGAAAATTTAACTAGACCAAGAAATAATAAATATAGATATGTTCTCAAGTGAAATAGGGATTTATAACAAAAGCCTTGAGCCACCTTTAACAGCGTTTTTTTAATATATTATAGATTTTTTTCACAAAATTTTAAATATTATTTGAAAAAAATATAAACTTAAAAAACCAACAATGTGCTTTTTAACTCGGAAAGAACTTAGTGTCGAGGGATGGGTTGAGTGACGGAACTTAACTCCGCACTTTGTAATAATGTTATATTTAATAATAATTCGTTGTTTTTTATTATATTTTAAAACTTTCCGTTTCCCGTTAAGTAAGTCACGTAAATGTCTAACACGTAAAAATACGAGTCCAATTGGCAACCCTCTGTTTCTTTGGAGCTATTTAGAAACTTGTCACGTTTGGAAGTAAATTGAATCAACCCACGTTGGTGCTTATTTGTAGCCTTCCTTGTATACTAAAGGAATCTAACTAAATACTAAATTATTGTACGTATTCTACTCATATATCTATTTTCTTCTCCTATACAAAAATAACGCTTTTTCCCACATAGCATGTTAAGATACTCTGTTCCTTACTTTCCACCCAAAATTAAGACATTGTGTGATAATAGGCGGAACTTAACACCGCCCTTTGTCTATATACATATAAAAGCGCTTTTATCATTCAAATATGGAATTTGACAGAGAGATTTGGTTCATAGACGATCACCAAGAAAGTACTTTATGGCAAAGCCGGATTAAAGTGTCCCAAAAGTTCTTACAAGTTTATATGACATTCTTTAATATATTTTTTTACATAAAATTTTGCAGGAACATATTCATTACTATGAAGTTGATCGGTAACAGCTAGTCCTAAATTGTTTTAACAGATATTTATTTTTAATTTTTCAAAGACTAAATTTACCAAATCTCAGTCATTTATGGATTTTTTCTTATATTTCATAATAACTATAAACGTGTATGTCTATTATAATTCCATAATAATCATTTCATAACAAAGAACCGCACGAACGTGTCTATACTTCTATTTAACACTTCAATACACAGAGTAATGTATCCTCCATTTACAGGAAATATTATGTTTTTTAGAATTGGTAATCCTGTTCCACAATTATCTTGGATAAACAAGTGTATTCTACCCTCTAAGAATGTATAAAAAGAGTAGTTTATAATCTTTTAAATGTAATTATTTTCATTAGGACCATCGTGGTGCAGTAGTTCAGGGTCTGACTGTAATCGCGATTGGTAGTATATTCGATTCCCATTCGGAGGAATGGTAAATTATTGGAATAATCTCATTTCTTGGCTCTCAGAGCACAATATCATAAATTCAGGCGGAAAGCGGAGAACGGAGTGGGTTGACACTAGGTTTCTTCTGACTACTCTACTATACGAGAAAAAGCGAGAATTTAATAAAATAAAAATTCATTCAGTCTTTGATCTTACTAGTCATTGTTAATTTGACGCCGAGGTTTGTTAAAACCGCAATGGGAAAATATGTGACAAATGAAATCTGTCAGCAGCAGCGCGTTGGGTTTTATTAGTCAGTACAATACAATATCTTCAAATGGTCGAGCAGAAAGTCGAGCTCTTTTCCCTCAGCTTTCTTCATAAGGGAGAAAAGTATATATGTGTACCAGACGGGCGGAACTCGAGTATAAAAAACGAGCCGCTGACGTCCTGTACACTATAAGGTTCGGATCTTGAGGTACGCGGGTGTCGCCAAATGAAAGAAGATGTATTTCGTACCACGGTAGATGGCTGGCGGCTTCTTGATTACTATTTCGAAACTGGACGTCTTGTCCGACTACTATACGATCACTTCCGACTACTATACGAATACTACCGACTGCTATACGAACACCGCCGATGACTTCACGAATACTTCCGAATACTATACGAATACGATATCTGACTATTATCCAACTACGATCCGACTACGAATCCGACCGAACGAACCTACAAGCTTAGGTATGTCGGAGCTATACCAAAAGGAGAGCCGCAAGCCACCGTCCCGAATTGCGTTTATTACAGCAACGATTTTCATTATGGAAGTCACAGTTTTTAGCAAATAACTTAAATACTATAAATTTTACATATGTGTAACTTATATCTACTGTAAACTTACAAAATTCTCTAATAAACTATATATAATACAAAATAATATTCTAACTATAAATATATAAAAATGTCGAAAAAGCAATGTCGAGAATTTTGTAAGTTTCACATACTGTAACTACAATTATTATAATTCTAAACCTATGTTACACAATGTAATCTATTATTCTATTCTATAATCTATTATATATAACAAACAATAATAAATAGCAACATTTACAACATTAAGAGAATTACTATTTAAAAACAACTATTACTATAGAAACATAAAAAGAACTATATCAACTATATCTATATTACGACTAAGCTATTAGAATCTTACACATTAGGTATATTTATAATTATTTTCATATAAATGATGATTATTCTAAAGAAAAGAATATCTGACCGAGAGAAAGAGAGAGAGAGAGCTATAATAATAATAAGACGCGCAACTAGTTAAGTCGCGCAAGTGGCCGACCGACTATTGTCGACCAACGAAGGCGCTCCGTCGCGAACATTTCTCCCGCCGTGCAGTATCAAGTCTCGACGTGGTGCTGCATCCTTTCCGCGGTGAGCGACGCCATCGTTTCTCATTGGAAATGGAACTAGTCTTTTTGTTGGCCTTGTACATGGGAATTCAGACTTGGCGATGAGTTCATAAAATGAGCCCTTGCCACGGGGCTCCCGCCGGTGCCGGAGTTCAGGGAGATATTCACGAGTTCCCTCCCGCCGGTTTCTTCTCCACGGGTAACGAAGAGGTACAGTAGTCACCTGATTGACGAAGTGTACTTCCTGCCTTGAAATCCTGTTATGTACACCATGAAGTACCCACCCTAGCGTGGTGAGCGAAGCAACTGGTTGACTATTTAGTCCTGTACGAATATCTTTGACGAGTAGCAAATTCCAGTTGTCTTGGCCAATTACTATTTTGGGTTTGGCAGAACTGTATAAGAGTTCGTTTTCCAAATCGGTGAGATGGTTGCAGTCGGCCAAATCTTCTTTACTAACGGTCTGTGGCGAGAGATTTAGATTAGGAACGGTACGAGCACGGAAGATCACTTTCTTGTTAGACGAGTTTGCAAGTGTCACAGTAACTCGCTTCGAACCCGGCGTGTCGATAACGGTACCTCCTATGGCTTCTATCTTTAAGGGATCTAGATGTCCCTCAGCACCGACTGCTTCTGCCAACGCTTCATCCATCAGAGATACAGTTGATCCGTCGTCTAAGAGAGCGTATGTTGAGATTTCTCCCGCCGGTCCAAGAACTCGGACTGGTATTATCTTCAAGTAAGCCTGAGGCTTTGACGGTATCCATGAGTTGGCCACGGTTTCCTTTTCTATAATCTGATTTGGACTTTCTATATTTGCCTTCTTCTCGTAATGTAACAAGCGATGATGAGCTGCGGTGCATCCATTAGCTCCGCATCTCTGTGGTCTACAAGAATGTCCTGGTTGTCTATATCGAAGGCATCGAAAGCACAGTTGATGCTCTTTGGCGAGTTCCCATCTTCTGTCCGAGTTCGCATCCTGAAATTTCTTGCAGCTGGCACTATTATGACCTTCTTTACAAATTTTACATGAAGCTTTTATTGTTCTATGGGTCGTAACAGGTTTTTTATCTTCTCTTGTGGTGTGTGTTCTATGTACTACACGACGAGTGGGCGCTACATCCAAGATCTCTGGAGGAGCATAAGGTGTGCGACATGCAGCCTGCTTGGTGAGAAACTCGCTAAAGTGTACTAGGTTCGGATTCGCGATATAAGCTTGTTCTTCGTACCACCTAGTACACAAGGATGACGGAAGTTTTTCCCGAAGAGCTCTCATCATATCTGGAGCGGTGATGAAGTTGTCAAGCTTGAGTGCACGAAACAAGTTGAGACTGCTTCGAACTTTACTGGCGAACGCGTGGATTTCCTTTGGAGTGTCGGCACAACGAGGTAGAGACCGAAGCTTGTCGTACTCACTGTAGGCGATAGTGTCTGGGCGACCGAAATTCATTTCAAGCTCTTCCAAGATGGCATCTGGTTTCGAATGTGCGATGAGTTGTGTGTCGACGACTTCAAGTGCCTTCCCAACAAGGCTTCTTCGGATTCTAGCTGTATTTTCCACGTCGTTGAAGTATCCCTTGGTATTCTCATATAAGGCTTTGTACGATAGCCATTCATTTAGAGCTCCACTATACACAGGTAGATTCATAATCACTTTGGATGCGATGGTGGACGATGACGACTGAGGTAATGTCATAGTTGCAGGTAACTCCGACTTCATATGTTGCGATGCGACGGGAACGGATTCTAATCTTTGTGTTACTATGTTCTTTAAATATTCTATTTCTTTCTTTAACTTTTCTATTTCATGAGCTTGATCCGTTTGTATTGTCTGTCGATTTTCGGAGTTAGTGACGATGTTCGGGCAAGGCGGATACTGAGGCACTGACGGTATCGGATATGGTTTTCTAGGAGTATCTGCACACTGTGGCGATGGCTCTTGTATGTCAACCCAGGAGCGGACATACTCGTCTTTAGATTTAATATCATCTTCAAAATCTGAACTATCGGATTCAGCGTCTTCTAGAGCCAGTTCTGCGAGTTCGAGTTTGAGACGAAGAATTTCCCGGCGAGCATCTCTTGCTTTACGTCTTGATTTTGACGTCTTTTTCGAACTCGAAGGCTTCGAAACTATAGGACCTTCTTTTGGTCCAGCAGGTTGTTCCTCTTCACGAACTAACATTGTTGGATTTACCACTGTGATAGACTCCTCTTGAGTACCAGCAGACAGGTCTGGCACATCTGTGTGATGGGAAGCCGGTAACGGATTAGCCAAAGCGCCATCCCTCACTTCACTTTCCCATCTTTCGGCTTGACCTCTTGAGCGTGTGATGGGCATGTTGATACTAGACGGACGATGTATGAACTTTCTCGAAAACGGACGAAACTTCTCGAACACTCACGATTAACTTCACGGACGAAACTTCTCGAACACTGACAATTATCTTTCACGAAGACGATGACGGTCGAAGCTTCTCGAACACTGACGATAAAGTTTCTCGAAGACGGTGACGGCGAAGTTGGACGATGAAGCTTCACTATAACGGTGATGCACGAAGACGGGTGTGGCAATGCAGCGTTGAAGCCGGTGACGATGATGATGACGTTGACGACGGAATGGTGCAGGTGTACCCCAGATCCGGCTCGAAGGACCAGCGCGTTGTACCAGACGGGCGGAACTCGAGTATAAAAAACGAGCCGCTGACGTCCTGTACACTATAAGGTTCGGATCTTGAGGTACGCGGGTGTCGCCAAATGAAAGAAGATGTATTTCGTGCAACGGTAGATGGCTGGCGGCTTCTTGATTACTATTTCGAAACTGGACGTCTTGTCCGACTACTATACGATCACTTCCGACTACTATACGAATACTACCGACTGCTATACGAACACTTCCGATGACTATACGAACACTTCCGATGACTATACGAACACGATATCTGACTACTATCCGACTACGATCCAACTACGAACCCGACCGAACGAACCTACCAGCTTACGTATGTCGGAGCTATACCAAAAGGAGAGCCGCAAGCCACCGTCCCGAATTGCGTTTATTACAGCAACGATTTTCATTATAGAAGTCACAGTTTTTAGTAAATAACTTAAATACTATAAATTTTACATATGTGTAACTTATATCTACTGTAAACTTACAAAATTCTCTAATAAACTATATATAATACAAAATAATATTCTAACTATAAATATATAAAAATGTCGAAAAAGCAATGTCGAGAATTTTGTAAGTTTCTCATACTGTAACTACAATTATTATAATTCTAAACCTATGTGACACAATGTAATCTATTATTCTATTCTATAATCTATTATATATAACAAACGATAATAAATAGCAACATTTACAATATTAAAAGAATTACTATTTAAAAAACAACTATTACTATAGAAACATAAAAAGAACTATATCAACTATATCTATATTACGACTAAACTATTAGAATCTTACACATTAGGTACATTTATAATTATTTTCATATAAATGATGATTATTCTAAAGAAAAGAATATCTGACCGAGAGAAAGAGAGAGAGAGAGCTATAATAATAATAAGACGCGCAACTAGTTAAGTCGCGCAAGTGGCCGACCGACTATTGTTGACCAACGAAGGCGCTCCGTCGCGAACAATATGAAAGGATTTACCATAAACGAGAACAATCAAAATACACTTTTCCAAGTTGGCCTTATCATAAGATTCATAATACTTATGTAATAATAAGCTCAGCTAGCTCAGATTGAACTTAATTTTTAAACCTATACAAGTCAAAATACTTAATCCAAATTATATTTTTAACTCAAAATTTATTTTTTAATCATGAAATCTGGTTAAATCCGGTTTGTTCTAAATGGCGGTTGTAACTTTGGTTATTGGTATCAAAGAAAACTTACTAACCTGTCTTAAACTGTTCAATCGATTTGATTAATGATGATAGTTTTGGATAGATTGATTATTATCAGATAAAATCCAAAGAAAACGATACCATTCTCCAACATGATAACTCATTCGTTATAAAATATTCCTCGCAAATGGCCAGTCTCATTAAGAACTGCTGCCATGACTATAATCGGCTAGTAACATTATTATTAATATTATGTATAAATGCGGAAGATATATGAAGATAAAAAATATATATGAGCTACAATATTGCTTTTGATATACTTTATATAAGCTATTATATAATATGTACAATTTAATTATTATTTAAGCATAATTATATCACTTACAGGATCACGACGTCAGGACAAGAAGGTGATAAACCCTCAGACGATGTAGTTGCAAGAATCCCTCCACATTGCCACATAACTATTAAATGTACTAGAGAGGTAAGCTTACCTAAAAATAAATAAATAATAAAAGATATTACTTTTTCAACGAGACGATATAATTCGCATAAATTGGGGCATTGTACAAAAATAGGTATTCCTTTACCGTACTTTTGGCTAAGATCAAAGTAGTAAAATTATTTTTAGAATAACCTTCAGAGTTTAGCATCGGTCTTAATAAATTATTTTTTGTAGCTATGTTATTTATGGACTTCTATTGTATTATATTTATACCTAATTCTCGATATTTATTATGATAGGTATATTTAAGAAACCATTTTCTTTTTCGTGGCCAGTCGTGGCGCAGTGGCACAAAGTGTGACTGTAAAGCGACTGATTGTGGGTTTGATTCCCGCTGGAGGAGTAGAAATATTTAATATTTCCATTTTTTTCGCTCTGGTGTCGAGGTAAAGCGCGGTGTTAAGTTCCGCCATTTAACACGCAATCCCTCCGAATTCGGCGGAAAGTAGGGAACGGAGTGTCTTAACACTAGGTTCCTTCTGCCTACCCTGCTTTGTGCGGGATACAGCGTGAAGCTATAAAAAAAATAACTAAATTTTGTTCTATAGTCTCGAGTAATAAATATCTCGTTTCTCTCTAGCGTCTCATATATGTATATCTTTGTAATAAGATTGCGTGCTAGTAGATACAACATTTTATCGATATTTTGCCTTGAATAATTTAAATAAATGCATATATTCCAAAACATTTAAAATAATTATTATTGAAACTGTTTCAAGATAAACAGTACAAAATTAAGGCTAGTAAAAATTCTGCTATGCTACAACGAAATTCAATACTAAATTACTAATTTATAAAGCGAATAAAAATTTAATCACACCGGGATTCGAAACCACGTCTCTTGGAAATCGTCAACGAATCCCGCTGGGTTAAAATTTTTATACTTAAAAAAAAAAAATTAAATAGCTTCACGCTATATCCCGCACACAGCAGGGTAGGCAGAGGGAACCTAGTGTTAAGACACTCCGTTCCCCACTTTCCGCCGAATTCGGAGGCTTGCGTGTTAAGTGGCGGAACTTAACGCCGCGCTTTACCTTGACGCCAGAGCGAAGAAAATGGAAATATCATTTCCACTCCTCGAGTGGTAATCGAACCCACAACCAGTCGTTTACAGTCCACTCTTGTGCCACTGGGCCACGACTGGCCACAAATTTTTATACATGTTCTAAAAAATATTTTTCATTTATTTGAACAACATTTTCTAAAAATGTTTTTCAAGTTGTCGAATATTCAAAAATATAGGTAGACTCACTATAGTATTCGAAACGTCAGGTTTTATAAAAATGTATTTTTTAATACTAACAATATACACGATTGAACAGGTTGAAAATAGTTTAACAATGTGTTTAGTTGTTAAGTGTGTAATAATTGCGAAACCAAAAGATTACCTTATTGTTTGAATAACACTTTTAACGTTAATAACGTTTTTTAGCTACACGCTGTATCCCACACACAGCAGAGTAGGCAGAGGGAACCTAGTGTTAAGACACTTCTTTCCCACAGTATTTCCACCCCTCGAGTGGGAGTCGAACCCACAACCAGTAGTTTTCAGTCACACGCTTGTGCCACTGCGCCACGACTGGCCCCTTATTTTTTTTTAATAAGTATTCGATCTAAAAATAGATATTTTATATAAATAGCTGTTTTAGAATAGCTAATATCACTTTAAAGTGTAATTATTAATATTTGGGGCCAGTCGTGGCACAGACGCACAAAGTGCGACTTGTTGTAGGTTCGATTCCCACTCGAGGAGTAGAAATATTTAATATTTCCATTTTCTTCGCTCTGGTGTCGAGGAAAAGCGCGGCGTTAAGTTCCGCCACTTAACAGGCAATGCTTTCAAATTCTCTGCCTATTCTACTGTGTGCGGGATACAGCGAAGCTAAAAAAATAATATTAATATATAGCAATATTATTAACAGATAGCGGGTTTCAACGGCTTATCGGAGGCGGTACGCCGTCTAGACTTCTCGTCGGCGGTGCGTGACGTGCGACGGTTCAACTATATTTGCGCTCTATTGGAGTTGTTGTTAGGAGGACAAAAGTTGCCCAATTTGCCGGGAGCCGCGCAAAAACTTTTGCTGTCCATGCTTGAACAACTTGCTGACCAAGGTATGTGTTTATTTTTGGTTTATCTGATATAGAAGGGAACTTAGTGTCAAGACACTCTGTCTTATGTTTTTTGTCTGAATTTGATATATTATGTATAAAGTAACGGACATACAAGAGAAACGAAAAAAATTAAATATATCAATTAAAGAAACGTCCAAAAATATAAACGCAGCGGAATTCGAATCCGCGGCTCCTGAATACCGTCGAGGCGCTCTCACCACTAAGCATTGCGTTATATTGCCAGCTGCGTCGAAATCCATATACGCTTTATTACAACTTAATTTTGTTGTCAGCATCTGCGTAAAGAGATTCTTACAAATTCCTACTACCCAAAGATTATTCTATGAACAATCGTTTGGGTCGCGTCTATTTCAATTTTCTTAAGTATGGAATAACACTTTAAAAATGTTAAAAAGTATTTAAATACTAGCGACCCGCTCGCGGCTTCGCCGCGTGAACTATTTCCTAATATTGTTACATTATATTGCAACTCTTGGGGGTGCATTTTTGAAAAATAAAGTAGCCTATGTTTACGCTTAGATTATCAACTATATTTATGCCAAAATTCATTACAATTGGTCAAGCGGCTTAGATTTTCCATATAAACTTTCATCCCCTATTTCAACCCCTTAGAGGTTGATTTTTGAAAAAATAAGTAGCCTATGTTAGACCTAGTCACTTTTACTACTTTCATTCTAAATTTCATCCAAATCGGACCGGTAGATTAGCCGTGAAAGCGTGACAGACAAACACACAGACTTTCGCATTTATAATATAAGTATGGATATCATTCCATCTATTCGGAATATATAATAATTCATACGGAATCAAATAGTCAACCAACTCGTTAACAATCAAATGCATGCATCTAAAGATTTTTTTTTATAGCTTCACGCTGTATCCCGCACACAGCAGGGTAGGCAGAGGGAACCTAGTGTTAAGACACTCCGTTTCCTAATTTCCACCAAATTCGGAGATATTGCGTGATAAGTGGCGGAATTTAACGCCGCGTTTTGCCTCAATACCAGACCGAAGAAAATGGAAATAATAAATATTTCCACTCCTCGAGTGGGAATCAAACCTACAACCAGTCGTTTACAGTTTGTTCCACTGCGCCACGACTGGCGCCATCTAAAGATATTAAAACTGTTTAATCTAGAAACAGATTATTATACGAATCAAATTAACAACAGTTGGGTTAGTTTGTATTTCAAACGTTTTTCTTTTCATGCTCTAGTTAGTAAAGTTTAGTCATCCATACAAAGCTCCTTTAATGTAAACAAAATGGGGAAAGAAATGAATTGTCACAGGTCATTCCCGCCAACCTCATATTAAGTTAGTATAAAGTTAAATATTATTGCTTCAGCACACCTTGTTTATTCATCATGATATAGCAAATTTTCTACCATTACATTAATTCCTATCTTATTATTTATTATCCTATTGGCTATCTGTTATTCAATGGTAATAAAAACATATGAATATTTAAACGTAATACTAATAAAATATGTGAAGTAAACATAGCTCTCAAAATAAAATAAGTCGCGAAAATATATTTCCTTTTTTTTTTCTTTTTTTTTTAGTTTTACGCATGTATCCCGCACACAGCAGGGTAGGCAGAGGGAACCTAGTGTTAAGACACTCCGTTCCCCACATTCCGCCGAACTCGGAGGCTTGCGTGTTAAGTGGCGGCGTCTCATAATAATAAATCAGAAGTTTATTATCTAATAAAATATAATATACACTTTTGCATAATACTTAATTATGTTTGACAAACACTATTTTAACATTTAAACTGTTAATCACAAAATTAGGAAATTGAAAAAACATTTTCACATAAAGTATAAAAAATTACATGCAGCGGGATTCGAATCTGCACCTCCTGGAAACCGTCCAATTCCCAAAGTTTAATACTGCTGCGTTCAAATTTATATACGTTTTCTAGAAATGCATTTTAGTGACATACACGTTACTAAGCTAAGGCGTATCTTTCACAATAACTGAGTTAATATTACATTTAAGCAAATGCTATTTTTTCTTAAATAATGTTAACTGTTAATTTATTATATAAAGAAGTTTAATTTCATTAAATCGCTTATTAATTGATTCTCGAGTCTGATCTATAAAATCTTTTTCCTTTAGCAAAATCAGCTTTACTCGATTTCAGCAGTTCGCAGGATAAGATTTAAAATCAAGATATTTTCTACTTCAACTCGTTCTCCTGCATAATTTATAATCCTCGTCCTTTCTAATGACTTTGCAAATAAGGACAGTTATATGGAACGAAAAATGAATTTAATTAAATATTCATTGGTACACCAAGCTTGAGCTTGAATGCAAGCAAAAAAAAAAATATTTTAATAAACCTGGGATGTGCGGCCCGTTTTAATAATAGGCTAATCTTTTTTTTATTTTTTTGAGACGAGTAAAAAAAATAGATAGATAGATATTTAATAAAATATTATCAAGAAGTGTTTATTTGAAATTATGCGTGTTTAAAATTGTACTCGTGTTATAAGCATACCAAAATATGAAAACCATAGACAATGAAAAATAGACCAATTTTCTTTGCAATCATATTGTATAAGATCTAAGAGCAGTGAACGCATCTTTATACTTGTTACTAGCGGCCCGCTCGCGGCTTCGCCGCGTGATCTACGTGGCTGTTTCGGTATATTGCAACCCTCGGGGGTGGATTTGTGAAAAATAAAGTAATCTATGTTTAACCTTCGATTATCAAGTAATATATATGCCAAAATTTATTACAATCGGTCAAGCGGTTTAGATTTTTCATATAAACTTTCATCCCCTATTTCAACACTTTAGAGGTTGATTTTTGAATAAATAAGTAGCCTATGTTAGACCCAGTAACTTTTACTACTTTCATTCTAAATTTCATCCAAATCAGACCAGTAGGTTAGGCGTGAAAGCGTGACAGACGAACACACAGGCATTCGCATTTATAATATAAGTATGGATATTATTTTAGAAAGAAGAAAATTAAAGCTTAATCCTTGCTTCTTTGTCCTTAAGAAATATTTTTTAAACTACAAAATTAAAAAACGTAAAGAATTTATTATTTATATTGTTATTGTAAAACAGTTAACAGTTTATATATTCTAAATAATAGTAAACATATATAGACTACGAACAACAACGTAATAGCTTTGGCCAACTCGATAATTGGATTTGTCGGCAACTGCGAGTGACTCAAACTGTGTTCCACTAAATCTATTCAACATTTGAATGTGTACTACAAATTTTGTGACCTATTCATACAAGTGTAATTGGGTTGCGTGGTTTGGGAAACAATTATATAATATTTATACAAAATGGGCCTTTCATAATAGTTTTAATTAATTTTGAAAAATATAGTTATTTTATTATGTTTTCTGAACGTTCAGAAATCATCTTTTATGTTATGTAGTCAGGAAGAATTTAGTCTCTCTGTTATGTGAGTTCAGTCTATCTAGTTTATGAAATATTTAGAATATAAATATAACTTATAATAAGAGTCGAATCTAACGTGGAATGGAATCGAATCTAAGCCAATTGCAAAGTCAGAGTCTCTTCAAGTTCCAACTATGCCACTATAATATTACGAGTTGTACTTCATTTTTCTGTGCCTGCTCTGTAAATCATAAAATTCCATTTTTTCTCGTCCCCGTCGGAACTTACCTTAAATTTGCCTTTTCTTAGTTCCACACTCTCCCTCAACTTTTGTATTTTATTACACAATGTGCTTTATTTTGTAAAATACTTGGATAAATATATTATTTATTTATACATTTTATTACGTTATATATTATTTATTTTATGATGGCGGAGTGTCTTGACACTAGGTTCTCTTTGACTCCCTGATATGCGATAAAAAGCGTGAAGCTGTTTTTTTATGTAATACATCATATACTTTGGGGACAATCGTGACGCAGAGGCACAAGGTGTGACTATAAAACGACTAGTTGTTGATTCGATTCCCACTTGAGGAGTGGAAATATTTAATATTTCCATTTTCTGTGCTCTGGTGTCGAGGCAAAGCGCGGCGTTAAGTTCCGCCACTTAACACGCAATGCCTCGGAATTCGACGGAAATTGGTGAACGGAGTGTCTTAACACTAGATTCCCTCCGCCTATCCTGCTGTGTGTGGGATATAGCGTGAAGCAAAAAATAATAATAATATACTTGAAACGAATATTTATTCTAGTGGCACAATCCAAACAAAATCTGAACGCGCTAAGAGCGTTACTAGTCGCATTGTCAGCGCTACGTGAGGCTGAGAGGCGGGCGTGTTGGGGACGGCCTTTGGGCTCCCGTGCTCTATGGGGTCACCACGACCATGCTATTGCGAGGATCACGCATATCGCTAATAGTATACGTATACAAGAGGTAAGTATGTGCTTTGATATATGTATTAATAAAAAAATATATTTTCACGTTTCTTTCCATAATGCAACTTTGTTTACATAGGCTAACTATTTATTTTCATGTTTTATCGCTACGTAATCAGAAAAAATGGAGCGTTAAAAGCCTGTCAGATACCACCTAAAATCACACTGTGTTTTCTAGTTCGAACCCGAAATCGAGATATTACGTGTTGAGTGACGGAACTCAATACCGTGCTTTGTCTCACCAGAGCGAAGAAATGAAATTAATTTAAATATAACGTTGCCATCAGTAGGAATCGAACCTAAAATCAATAGCATTTTCAGTCAACGCAGTCCCACTATATTAATATATGAAGAAAAACTTTCGACCCTATTTTCCGAGATATATGCGGTCGAAGGAGTATGAAATATGGCATAGTTAAAGTTTATGCAGAGAGGTGTGGAAATGTATTATTTTTCATGATAATGCATTAAAAATACATTAAATTTCTAAAATAAATGTTAACACACTATTAT
Source organism: Dryas iulia moderata (assembly GCA_019049465.1). Taxonomy (NCBI): domain Eukaryota; kingdom Metazoa; phylum Arthropoda; class Insecta; order Lepidoptera; family Nymphalidae; genus Dryas; species Dryas iulia. Next base: position 11,634,760 of record CM032426.1, read on the forward strand.
TTGTCTGATATACGCTTTTTTGTATAAAATCATAAACATTGACTACATTCCCATTATGTATCTTCTTATATAATGAAATGAATTGATACAAACTCACAACTCAACTGTGCCATGACAGTTTTAAAGATTACATATTATTTCAAAATTTAAGTAAAACTCAAATAATTTTATACAAAATAAGAAATTAATGGTACATTTTTAATCCCTTAATTGGTTTTAATTAAAGTTAAGCCTTAAACCTGGGAAGAACTATCGCAAGAAACACAGCGGGCCCTCATTTACAATTAATTATTAATTACTTAAATACTGCTTTTTTTACAGCCTGGCCCAGAAGTAGTGCCTAAACTTCACGATCTACCTGAAGAATGTATCAGGGAGATCTTATTGAGGATATCGGATCACAGGGATTTAGATGTAAGCGAGCTTATTTTATATTTACATTAACTTTATTTATTTAAAATTTATATAAATTTGGCCAGTCGTGGCCCAGTGGCACAAGCGTGTGACTGTAAACGACTGGTTGTGGGTTCGATTCCCACTCGAGGAGTGGAAATTATATTTCCATTTTCTTCGCTCTAATGTCGAGGTAAAGCGCGGCTTTAAGTTCCGCCACTTAACACGCAATTAGGGCTTCCAATACCGGTATCCCGGTATTGACTAATACCGGGATCCCGGATTTTTTCCGCCTTTTTTTAATACCGGTATTGAAATGTCTAATACCGGGATACCGGTATTAGACATACTTAGCAATTAATCACAAAGACAAGAAGTATAAACACATTAATTTACGGTTAAACTAATTTTCTATAAGTTATGATTATTATCGATATGTTTCTTTTGTACTTATATAAAAGTAGATATTTATTTGGTTCATTTTCCATACTTTGTATAATAAGACACTGAGCTTATTTTTGGTTTTTCTAAATAAAAGTAATTAAGTATTTAATTTAAGTTAAGTTTTACCATAATTTGTATTATGTACTCGTACAATACGACGTAGTCATAAAGAGACACTGACTGATTTTTATTTGTAGGTAAGTAGACGTTTTTAAAAATAAAAGCATGTAGGTATTTAATGTCAAGTTTTGTCAAATTTTGTACGCACAATTTTATTTAATTATAAACAGTAGGTGAACTGATTTTTGTCTAGATGTTTTTTATAAATATTCGCTAATGGTGTTTTTATTATGTCGTTTCCATCAAAAAATATAGAATTTACTGCGTTTTAGTAAATAAAGTATTAAATCCTTTTTTAAAACCGGGATCCCGGAATCCCGGTATTGGAAAAAAAAACAACGGTATTAATACCGGTATTGAAAAAATCCGGTATTCGAAAGCTCTATACGCAAGCCTCCGAATTCGGCGAAAAGTGGGGAACAGAGTGTCTTGACACTAGGTTCCCTCTGTCTACCCTGCTGTGTGCGGGATACAGCGTGAAGCTAAAAAAACAAATATAAATTATAAAATTTTATTTAATAAATTTATATTAATTATTTAATAAGATATGCTTTAGATAACTTGTTTAGAATAGTCAGGTACAATATATTGTATACAGAAGTTATAAAAAATAAAACATAATAAAATAATTTGAATGCAATTTGCAATGCAAAATGCATTTACGCTTTTTCCGCTTAACAGGGTCAGAGAGGACCTAGTGTCAAGACACTTCGTCGTCCACTTTCAGCCCGAAATCGAAACATTGCGTGATGAGTGGCGGAACTCAACGCCGCACTTTGCCTCAACACCAGAGCGAAGAAAGTAGAAATATTAAATATTTGAACTCCTCGAGTGGGAATCGAATCTGCAATCAGTCGCTTTGTGCCTCTGCGCCACAACTGGCCTCAAATAATTGAATAAATAAATTAGAATAAAAATAATTAAATATGTATAAAAATATAATTTAAATCATCCAGTCAGCATCATCAGCGTGGACGGTGATGTCGTCAGTATGTTCTGAACAGCGTGTTTGGCGTGAACTAGTCAAGTTTCACTTCACGCAGAGTCAAATAGATTCAGTACATAAGGAGGATAAGGATGTAGATTGGAAAAAGGTCTTCCATCAGTTGAGAAAGTAAGTTGATTTAATGTGTACGTATGTATCATAAATTGTATTTTTTTATTATTATTATTATTTTTATAATAAATTGTATTTGAAAATTATTAACAAATATCTATTTAAGCTTGGAAGTTTTAATATTATTATATACTAGAGAACCTAGTGTCAAGACACTCCCTTCTCAGTTTTAGCCCGAATTGGATACATTACGGTATGAGTGGCGGAACTCAATACCGCACTTTGTCTTGTTCATCAGAGCGGAGAAATTAGTATTATCGTCACATGCGGGAAAACACGTGAAGCTGAAAAATATTCAATTATATTATGGTATAATATAATTCTATTTAAATTCTGTCGGCCCAGTGGCACAAGAGTGTGACTGTAAACGACTGGTTGTGGGTTCGATTCCCCCTCGAGGAGTGGAAATTATATTTCCATTTTCTTCGCTCTGGTATCGAGGTAAAGCGCGGCGTTAAGTTCCGCCACTTAACACGCAAGCCTCCGAATTCGGCGGAAAGTGGGGAATGGAGTGTCTTAACACTAGGTTCCCTCTGCCTACCCTGCTGTGTGCGGAATATAGCGTGAAGCTATTATTTATTTATTATTATTCTGCCACTCGCTTTATATAAATAAGCGTGTGCAGAAAGCAAAGTGTTTTTTTAATCCTAAAAAATATAAATATGTCTAAAATTATTTTTTATATCCTTCGCCAAGAAGTCAAGTTTGTTTTCAATGTCTACGCGTATATGGTTGTGGCATCACAACTCTTAAACGGATGGGCCAATTATAATGCGATTTTTTCATGTGAAAACCAGTTTCTTCGTTCTTTGCTGTCTAGTTAAAGTTTACCCAACAGTTTAAAGAATATCAGCTCATTTTCGAAATGATAATGCAAATTTGGAATAGAATTTTATTTTTGAAGAAGTGTTTCTTAAAATACTTATATGTATTTCTTGCATAGGATTCTTTAACTAATTTTGAGTTTATTTAGCGACCATTATGATATCAATTTCAAATTTGCTTTTAGAAAGTCTTAAAAATTAATCGTTATTTCAATTTTTAACTTAAAAAATGTAACATTTCACGTTATTTTAAAGGCTATACGGTCTAAGGGAAGACGCACAATATGCGGAAACATTGTCTCTATGCCGCCATTGCAAGTGTTTGTTCTGGCGGTCCTTGGGACACCCGTGTATAGCTGATCAGGTGAGATATAAACTTATTTTATAAATTGTATTTAATATGTTCATTGTTTTATAATACGTAATTGTTAAAAATGTACTTAAATGTATTTAAAAATGTACACTGACGGTGGAAAGCATATTGCATATGTAACTTAAGAGTACAATTCTACCCCACAGTCTATTTTATTTAGGGGGGAAAATATGGCTTTATATTGATTTTATCTAAAAACGTAATTTTTTTTAAAAACGTAATTTTTTTAAGTTTAGACTTGACTATAAAAGTTTGAACGCAGCAGGATTCGAATCCGCACCATCCAAGCGCTCTGACCGCTATCTCACGCGCTCTACTACCAGCTGCATCGAAATTCCTATACCCGTTATTACAATTTCCCCAGTGTGCGAATAACACTTTAAAAAAATTAAAATTTTGTTTGTGTACGGAAATTTTGTATTTATGTTTAGTTAGAGACTACAACAAGTACGTTTTTCCAGTCCGTTGATGTATATTATATACCATTGCCCTATATTTTTAACGTACGGTAAGTAGAAAGAAAGGCGTAATGCGTGAAGATAAACTTCTTACAATATATAATATGATTATTAATTATGCTAAACAATTAAATATAAATATTTATGTAATAATTTGATTCTTTTCTCACCAGTGTCCCGAATACCGCGAACGTCTGAAGGAGGCGGGCGGACCTCTGCCTCCTCACCCAATACCTCCGGCCGCGTTTTTGAAATTTTTCTCGCTTTAAATATTAAATAACAAACAAAAAAATGCCTACTTATATTTAAAAATACGTTTAAATCTTATAAAATAACTGCGTTTGTCAAACGTCACTAAATTTCAAAATGGCTGCCATTACAACTTGACATATGTAATTTTTAAATTGTCAGTATTAGATTATTTTATAAAGCGATTTTTCAATGTTAAATTCAGTAATAAATAAGGTGTATTTGAATAAGTGACTACTATAATTAAAGTTTTAATTTTGAAATCCAAATAGGCAGCTGTTTTGTTTAGTATATGTGTTTTTTTTTTTTCACTCTGCCGATATTCTTACCGCCATTTATTTGTAATTGTGAAAATCAGGGGTAAGCAACCTGCGGCGCGTTAAGTGTTTATTTATATATAGATATCCAAAGAAAGTAAGAAATACTAATGTATAAGTTTTACCAAATTAATGCGACTTGATATGATCTCAAAATACATATTGGTTTTTTATTCTTCTCTTAATTTTGGTATGTAATCTTTTTTTCATGTTTAAGTGATACTTTTAATATAAGTATGATTTTGTTCTGCAAATAAATTTGAAATTTGAAATGGCTCGTTGCTATAAAAGGTTCCTTACCCCTGCTCTAAATTAATATATTTCTTATATATGTGCGTCTGAAACTGTTAAAATTTTTTATACGTCCAGATAATTTAACTGAGAATATGAAAAATATTTTGGCTACTTTACTTTTCTTAGAAAAACCGCTCCAGTATTTATAGTTTATAAAGCTAAGTATATAATAATATATTTAATTACATATTACGAGTTTTGAAATACTATAACCGAATTAAAATATTGAAAAAGTTACATTACATTCATGAAAATCATTATTGAAAATGTGTATTAGGAAAATGCGAAACAATTGTGAAAATTTATTTCATAAAATTATTATTTAAATATCTAACTAACTACCATTTTGTAACCAGTTAACTCAATTATTGTGTTCTTTTATTATTTGTAGATTTTTTAAAATAAAATAGAAAAATATAGATTTGTTGGAATTTTTGAGTAGCAATTTCATAAAGAACCTAAGTTTATATGGAGTTATCGACCATAGTAGAAATATGTAATGACCCAGATATTTTACTTTTTTCAGTAACAAGAAAGCTAAACGTTTTATTGGAGAATAATAAACCCCAAATATATAACATATTAAATTAAACTCAATTTTAAGTTTAATTTAGTTGATTTTAAAAACTTGAATTTTCAATTTTTGTATAATTCAGTATGACCCAGTGTGTTAGTGTCACATTTAGAAAAATCTTGCCGCACATGTTTTAATTTCTTAATTCCTTTAGACTTTATACCAGGGGTGAGCAACCCATGGTCCGCTTAATAATATATACTTTGCTGGTTTGGTCCAATGCTAAAAGAGGTTGCTTGCCCCTGCTTTAGACAGCTGAATAATATTTTATGTAGTGACAAAAATAACTTTATAGTTAAAATCTTTTTTGTTATATTTATCTGTTTGATATGTATAAGGTTTTGTTTAATTTAATAATTTTGGACTAATTAATGCCTATAACTTGTATATGCTTTAAAATTCTATGTGATATTTCCAAAATTACTAAAAAATTGTCTGTTATTGTATACCAATGTGTGTATGTTGTTTTAATGTAGGATTCATGTTTTTGTATAATGAAAAACTAACTAAAAAAATTAGTTTAAGTGTAACACTTAGAATTAGGACATTATTTACTGTTTTATTTTAGAGGCCATTGTGATCAATGCCTCATTTTTGAGTAGAAAGTCGAGTATTAAGTGTCTTTACACTGGTTCTGCTATGTGGGAAAGAGAGAAACTGAAAAAATAGTTCTTTTTTTATTGTTAAACAAATTTGAACATAATAAGCTGGGTATAAAGCAATATTTTCTTAAAATAAGAATTTCATCAAATTTTCCATATCACACCTTTTTTTCTCATTTATCATAAAATTATTATTATTAATCAAAATTTCCTAAATATATATTACTGAACTTGTTACTTTAGACTGAAAAGTAGTCATTCTAATGAAAGTCATTATATACTTATAATAACTATTAGAGAAAAGTCAAATAGTGACTGCAACTTATATTTCTACGGATAAATTAATCATGCTACAGCAATATTTTTCTATTAAATAAATAATATAAGCTGTTTTAAAAATCGGGCCTAACTAGCTACCGATTGTAATTATAAGATATAAATGAAGATATGAATGGGTGAAGGTAATATATTGTATTTTTACAGTTCTATTAATTAATGTCAAATAAATAATCATTAACCTTCTCAAAACCCATTGTTTGCTATTTTCTTTAGAAACTCAGCTCTACTGTTTTTTTTATTATGAAATATTTCTACTATTGTAATAAAATGTTTTGATTTATATTAAAAATATATATTTAACATTTTATATGTATACTCTTTTTAAAATATTGATGCAATCTCACCTAGCAATTGATGCCTTCATTCATTCATACCTTCAAATGCTTTGACAGCTGAAACACCCAAGTCTGATTACAACATCACTGTCAAATGTTCACTTGTAGTAGTAGTAGTTGTAGTATAGTTGATATTGTGATATTTTAAGATAATTTTTGAAAATATCCAACATGCTGTTACACTCAAAGTATAGAGCTGCAATTATATTTTTTAAGTAAACTTTTATACTTCCTCTGTTCATCTATTTTCAATTATTTTGAAAAAGTAAATTTAATTACTTCATATGTTAAAGTAAATACTCAATGTTGACATCATTTTTTTTCTTGGATCAAGATCTCAGCTGAAATTATCATCAAGACCCGAGTGTAACTGTTAGACAAGTAATTTAGTAGATTGTTAAGTATAATAATTATATAATAAAACAATGCAGCATATATGATTTGTGTTTAGTCATTTTTTTTGTTTATCTGTGATGTGTTTTTGTGCGATGGAATTGTTTTCTTGTATTCATGTTCTTTAATACTATCATTTTCGAATAAAGTTATTTTGAGAATGCTTTAATTGTTTTTTTTATACATCAGTCCCACTAAGTTGCTAATTAATATTTCCTTAATAAATGACTTTTAAAAAAAATCTTGCAAAGTTGTAAGGAAATATAAAAAACAAGTAAATATAGTTTATATTATAATATCATAAGCAGTACAAACATTACATACATTTTAATTTAGCTTAGCAACTAACGTAAATATAGACAAAATATTGAGGTAATTGCGATATTGATTCTTAACGATATCGAGTATACAATATTTGTAAACAATTTGTATATATTTCACAAACATCTTATGTTGTTTTCACCCAAGTTCACTTTTAACTTTTTCACAATGTCGCACTAAATCTTTTAATTTATAAACAAGGTCCTGTAACTGCTGCGTTCCACAAGTAAAGCGTACATCTTCTCCGTCGGTCTTTAAAACTATTGTATACAATAAGTTATCGGCCCCTGTGCCTGGAGTGTTAGTTAAAACTTCCAATTTCCACTCGACGTCTGTAATGTTGGGCAAAATATTTGGAATTTTATTGGATTCCATTGTATATTAAACTGTTTACGTATAGAATAAAAGCATAATGTCTTTTTATTTAATTATTTCTCTGCAAATTAAGAAAAGTTGGTGTCGTAAAGACAAAATCACAGTTTGACATATTTGTGACAACTGCAAAATGTCATTTGTCATATATAGGAATCATGATGACAGCAAAATAATATAAAATTGTCTCTGGTTGACTATATTACATTATATCAGATTTTCTTGTTACTTTTCAAAAATAAAATTAATTGACTATGCCAAATAATAAATCAATAACTACTTATAATCTAAACTAAATCAATCAACTGATAATAACTTAAATTACAAAGTTTATAATTTAACATACTATGACTTGTTTGTAATGAATTTTCTGAAATAATTTCTGAAATACGACTCCATCGTCTAGCCTATACTATATCATATGATATTTATGGTAATGTTAAAGACATCGGAGTACAATTGTAAAATATTTAAATTGTTTTATGGGTTCAACTTCTCTATTCTCATTGATTTCTCATTTAAGTACTTTTTCAGTTGATTAAGTGAGCTTCACATTTTTGAATTTTATATCATTATATTCAGACTGTATTTATTAAAGTGGATCAGTTGAAACATATGGGATAAACTCATTAATACTTCTGTAAACATATTTAGAAAAATATATTTTCACGAAGAAAAGAAAACGACGCAAAAGGATAATGCTTTCACTTTCCTTACAATTTTTCTCAATTTATAACTTTTACATTTGTGGCAAAATTATTTTTGCCACTTTATTTCAAGGAAATGAACAATTCACAGTAGGACATTAAATAAAACACGTATAATTATAAAATCGTTAGTATATTTAACGTTTTAACATTTTAATTCACATCAAAAATAATTAAACATTTTTTTTAATATATATAATTTAATCTCTATATTATTTAATATACGTTGTAATATTATATTATATACTTAGTTCATATTTTTAAGGCACATATAATAATCACAAGCAGTGTTATAAGTTCTACTTATTTATGTTATAGCATCTTTAACAAAAACTATTTCAGGCAAATATTGGCCATAATTGGCCATAATTTTTAAATTCTTGTTAGAATTTGTTTTAGCTATACACCAATACAAAGAAAAAAGATACAAATAACTTGAATATACTGTTTATATATATAAAAAAATAGATCATAAATTCTTCAAGACATTTGAATTGTTGCGTTTACTATATAATATAAAAGTGTATTTGCTTATTATATTAAAATTGTATCTTTCAAGTTAAAGTTAGATTACTTTTGCACAGATAACTTAAACGTTATATTATTTATACATCCATATTTATTACACTTTCAATTAAGTTAATATCAACTTAGACAAAATTAGTAAGATAACATTCATAATATTTATTGTTAACATATACACAAAAAACCGTAGACAAGAGATTCATTGATAAAAAAACCAATATTGACATTCATGATTCATATTATATTGTACAAATTGCGTACAATAATTATATTTCTGTTAAATAGCACCAATCAGTTAAATGCTTCAACCAATATTCTTCATAATACAGTTATAAGAAAAAAAGTACTTTTAATACATTTAAATAAAGAGTTGTCATAATTTCACAATTAAAAACACAACCTAATTACTAACAATAAAAATACTGGCAGTTATGAATGAATTAGAAAAAAAACATTTCTTATATTAATACAGTGCAGAATTATATAAAGAAAAATTAACAATGAAGTTTATTTACTTTTAGATTGTTTAATATTATAACATTGCATAAAAGTTGCTGGCACGAGAAGAGGAACAATTGATTTACAAAGTAATAACTATTTTAACATGCATGCGCATATTTTATGAATATATGCATATAAAAGCTTTATATGTTTAAAATAAAATTTTTCAAACATAACTGTTTGTTTCTGGCAAAATAATACTTAGCTACAACCTATTTTTCTTTATGACAAACCAAAATAACTCTTCTTAATAATGTTTAAAGTAGTATTCATATTATAAACAGTAGATAACAAACATGCGAAATGTGAAAAAATGGTTACATACAAAAATTTTAAAAATAATAAAATAACAACATGTATTACGCAATCACATTGCATGATGGAACAAGGCACGTTAATTTTACAGAATTTAATATATTAACGGAAGAATATTTTTAATATAAACAAACCCTTGGCGAATCATAATAATTTATTAAGCGGGCCACAGGTTGCTCACCCCTGACAGAAAGAAAAGTCAATGTCACTTTAGTTTTACACGGAAACATTTACATTCTAAAATCAACTAATGGCACTAAATGGAGATTTCTAAATTCTATTACTACTATCTATCCATTATAAAACATTTAAACACATGAAAAAGTATATAATGCGAGACACAAAACCCTAGTGTTTTTATTAAGAAAAATATGAATATGAACTGTTTTATGATAAATTATTTAATATATACTTTTTGCGCGCTTTTAGCAATATAGGCAGAGAATGGTAAGATTCTCCGCTTTCTTCTTACGAGACTTTTCGAGACATTGTAAATATTTTAAAGCTTCAAGCATTTTCCTAAATAGCAGGAATAACGTAGCGTCATTCACTTCCATCGGAAATCGAGACATTACGAGTTTTATCAAAGCGGAGAAATAAAAATTACTGAAATAAATATAATTATTACTCTGAGTGGGAATCGAACTAACAACCAACCGTGATTACAGTTATTACTATCCCACTGCGCCAAGATGGCCTCAAAAATATTACTGCTTTGGCAAATATTTTTAAATGTTACGTTTATATATATTTATTAGGCTTTCAACTTTATGAAATTTGAATTAAATGAGTAATTGACAGAATTAAAAATATATAGAAAAAGAACTAATACGACATCCAATAGCAGAATATAGTGATGTCATTATTTACTAATAAATTAGTTTATGACATTAGTACCTATAATTTCAAATTTTAATAATTTAATTTTAATTATTATTTATTTCATATATTAAACGTATTAAAATTTATACGTCAACTTTAGAATATTGAAAAACAATTTTAGAAAACATATAAAAATTCTGCGATCAGAGCGCATAGGTGGTTCCGAAAAGGCACGGGTTCGAATTTCGTGGCGTTCTAATTTTTATACGGCTTCTAAAAATATTTTTCAATTTCAAATGTGTGTTAATAAAACAAAAGATTATTCTTTTTAACATTTTTAAAGTGTTATTCACACTCTTAGGAAATTAATGTTATCATCAACCTGTCATTTTAAAGATATTAAAGTTATAATATACAAAAAAATATTTTTTGTATGGGCCATACATACAATATATTTCAGCGTTTCATTTTTTCAAGAATAGGCAGTATCATTTCAAAGGAGGGTCGTTTTCCTGGATCTTCGTTCATACAAATTTTGATTAATTTGGATATATGTGGGGAAATCCCCGGTGGGATGGTGATGCGGAGACCTTCTAGCGCTATCTTCATACCACACTCCATTGGTGACAGGTCAGCGAATGGGATCTGTAAAATATATATTTTTATTTTAACGTTTTAGTTATATAATAATCTGTCGTGTCGGCATAATGACAGTTTAATAACGCTATAGATAATACATTACTTAGCGCAGGTGTCGGCATCATTTTGTCATAGTGTCGGCATAAATACCGTATATTTCGGCATTACCAGTTTCGTCTACGGACTACTACTTTATGCTGGTATTTGTTAATACTATGCCGACACATAATATTAACAAAAGGTCGGTATAAGGAGTCTTCTAGTTATCAGAGCGGATGAAGGTATTGTAACAATGCATCAGTATAGGCCACTGTTCATATTCCAGCTCGCACTTGACCGACTTTCAGAATATTTTAAGCTATTCGGGAAAAAGCGTGAAGTTGCTAAATAAAAAAAGTTACTCAATTGTTCATATATCGTCTACCTGGTCAGACACTGGCAACCTTCTGAAGCGCCTCGCCGGTATTCAGGAGGCGCTTGTTCGAATCCCACTGCGTTCAAATTTTTATACGTTTTCTTTAAATGTCTTTTTCAACCTCCACTCATCTTTCTAAAGGCTAGTTCATACAACACAAAACTGTACACCGTTCCAGCTCGCACTGACTGACCCCGAACCCGCACTCACCTCCCTAGTGGCCAGTTCCCACAGCAGCACCGCAAAGCTCCACATGTCGGCCGCCTCCCAGTTCCGCTTGGCGCTGGGTTTGGTCAGCGCCTCGGGGGACATCCACGCGGGCGCGTACGTGCGACCGCGCTCTTGGAACGAGAATTTAGCGTCCGCCATGTTTATACGGGCTGTTAGGTCTTCGTCTATCTGTTTGTGTAACGTTACACAACAAAGTAAATAGAGGGAACCTAATAATAAGATTGTTAATCTGTCTTATTTTTTAAGCGAAATATTAAATATTTCAATACCTCGAGTGGGAATCGAACCCATTATCGTGCCCACAAACCACGCCTAGCCAACTGACCCTAGGAGGGTTAAGTTTTAACTTAATTTATACTTATATAAATATTTTGTAACATTAAAGGCATAATAAGATAGTTTCGTAAACTTGCGAATTTAAATCGTGTTACGTTCACATTTAAAATGTGTTTATTGAAAACTTATTTTTATACATATAATTAATATATTTGTTAAGCTTCACGCATTATCACAAGCAAGGTATACAACAGAGAAGATCACCAAATGCATATTTTTTTCGCCTCGTCCAATTTCATCATCCTCTTCATGAAATTTTTTTACGTGACGTTCCTCCAGTATTATCAATACTGTGTTCTAACTTTATTTAGAACTTCATTATGTCAGCTATCCGAAGATTATTCTATGAAGTATCGTTTGGCAAGAGAAATTGCTATTATTAATTGTTGTGAATATTTCCACTCCTCGAGTGGGAATCGAATCAACAACCAGTCGTTTACAGTCACACGCTTGTGCCACTGGGCCACGACTGGATAAGTAACTTGACATGGGAATATTATTAACTAAATATATTACCATTTTTCAAAAACATTCCTAAAAAACCTAAGAACAAAATTGCACAAATCGAAATTCCAACCATCAAACAACTCACCATAACATGCCGACTATTCAAATAGTAGCTAGGCAGCACTCGATCCCTTTGCAAAGAGTGCAGATACGCCATCCCCCTGGCGACGTCCCCCGCGAGGCGCGTGGCGGCGCCCGCGTCCACCACCACGCGGCCCGCGCCCCCCGCGCCCCCCACACCCCCCGCGCCCTGCCCGTGCAGCAGCGAGTGCAGCGAGCCCCACGACATGTACTGCGAGATCACTATGAGTGATGGTGGTGATACGCAGCAACCGACCTGGGGACAAAGTCAAAGTTGATATTGAAAACCATTTGAACGTGAAACAATATACCACTGGTTCTATAATATCGATATAATTTATCACTGGATGTTGAAAGTATATAGATATTTTAATGACGTTTTTTTAACGTAACGCTGTATCCCGCACACCTGCTGGTAAGCAGCGAGAATCTGGTATTCAAAAGTCAGACACTCCGTTCCCGTCTTGTGCCACCAAATTCTTTTATTCATTCTTTACGAAAATTGTGCAGATGATGGAGTACGAAATTTGGTACACTTATCCATACTTATATTATAAATCCGAATGTGGCTTTATTATTATTTTTTTTTATGGAGTAAAGGAGGCAAACGAGCAGAAGGCCCACCTGGTGTTAAGTGGTTACCTTCGTCCGTAGACATCCACAACAATAGAGTCATGGATGCGTTGCTAGCCTTGGGGATGTAGGACAGAAGGAGAGAGGAAGGATGGGAATGGTGGGAATAGGGAATGCTGGCTTACATGTCATCGAACCGGAACACATCATCAGATATTTTGCGGTTCGTCTTTGACACGATAGTGGTCGTGAGCCAGTCGGAGAACGAATCTCCTACCACCAAGCGACGGAGAGGAATTGTATTCTCAACCCGTACCCCCACGGGGAGAAGGTCTGTTTGTATGTCACGCTTTCGAAGCTAATTTAATAGTCCGATTTGGATGAAATTTAAAATCTCTCTCTCTTCCTAGCTATATATCCCACATGGTGGTGGGGTCAGCTTTCCTCGTTTTAGCTCTCCACTTCGCCCTATTCTTAACATCGTCGTCGGACAGCTGGCACATCTTCATATCCTTTAACACTACATCTTTCCACCTTTTTTTGGGTCTGCCTCTGGATCTACGACCAGGGATGGAAAGTTGTAATGCCAAATTCCCTGCGTAGTCGGGGGGCTTCCTTTTCACGTGCCCATACCATCGCAGCCTACTCTCCTGCATCTTGTCGGCAATGTCGCGTACGCCCATGCTTCCTCGCACGTATTCGTTGCGGATTTTATCTAGCCTAGTAACGCCGCACATCCACCTCAACATTTTCATTTCAGCAACTTGAATGGTATTGACGTTTTTTTGAGTTACGGCCCATGTTTCACTGCCATACATAAGGACTGGTCTGATCATGGTCTTATATACCAAACCCTTGAGTTTGACAGGCATTCTTTTGTAACATGTGACACCAGTCACTTCTCGCACTTCTTTCTTGGATGAAATTTAAAATGAAAGTATTAAATACTCCATGGTCAAACATAGGCTACTTATTTTTTCAAATATCATTCATATTATTTCAAATATAATTTTTAAAAATAATTGATATAGGGCATAAAAGTTTATATGAAAAATCTAAACCGCTTAACCGATTAGTACTGAATTTTAAAATATATATAGTTGATAAACCAAGGATAAACATAGGCCACTTTATTTTTTTAAAAATCCACCCCCGATAGTTGCAATATAACGAAAACGTTGTGTAGTTCACGTAGCGAAGCCGCGAGCGGGCCGTTAGTTATTAATATAGTAATTAATATGTTGTATGTATTTAAAAACAATGGGTAGGAAAAGAGGAGCCTGTCTCGATTCACTCTACTGCCTTTCCGTAGTAATTCACTCTATGGCATTTCGTAGTAATTAATATGTTATGTGTATTTAAAAAAATGAAGGTGTTAATACATTACATTAAATTTTCGCCTGAATTCAAAATATTGTGTGTTGAGTGGCAACACTTTACTTTGTCGTAATAGAACGAATAAATGAATAAATATATCTAAGTGGTAAATTTACAAAGTTAAACCCACACAGATAGTAGATATTCGTAGCATCCGGCCTGGTAGATTATAGTAATTAATTTATTTTGTGTATTTAATAAAAAGGTAGAGAGAAGAGAGAATTATGATTTTTTTAGCTTCACGCTGTATCCCGCACACAGCAGGGTAGGCAGAGGGAACCAAAAGCGTGTGACTGTAAATGACTGGTTGTGGGTTCGATTCCCAATCTAGGAGTGGAAATATTTAATATTTTCATTTTCTTGGCTCTGGTGCCGAGGTAAAGCGCGGCATTAAGTTCCGCCACTTAACACGCAATGCCTCCGAATTCGGCGAAAAGTGGGGAACGGAGTGTCTTAACACTAGGTTCCCTCTGCCTACCCTGCTGTGTGCGGGATACAGCGTGAAGGTCCACTCATCAACGAATACATAACTCTAAAAAAGGCGAAAAGTGGAGATCAGAGTGTCTTAACACTCTTCTTAGCCAAAATAAAAAAAAAAAACAACTATATCCAAAAGAATATAAAATCTTACCACAGGCAATATATTAGGATGCGAGAATATTCTCAATTTAGGAAATTCCTCGTTGAAGTCTCTTTGTATGCGCGGCGTACATTCCCTCACGGCTATTATCTTAGCCACTATGTCGTTCTTTTGCCAACGACCGCGCCATGATTCACCTTAAAAATAAAAATAGATTAATTTAAACAGTAAAAACGTTTAGAAAATATTAAAAAAAATATATATTTATTAATATTTCCCCAAAAAAAAAATATTTTGAATGTAAGACATTTAATACGATTAAATATAAGAAAAAGTGAGTATATATCTGTATTGATGATTGCGGGTTCCAATTCCAGTTGGGTAAATAACAACATTACAATGATTATTACAATAATTTACTTTATTTCCCTTATTCTCTAATCAGTGAGACCAGTCATGGCTTAGGGACGCAAAGTGTGAGTTTTAACGCGACTGGTAGTGGATTCGATTTCTTCTCGAGGAATTGGAATATTCAATATTTCCATTTTCTTTGCTCTGGTGTCGAGGCAAAGCGCGGTGTTAAGTTCCGTCACTTAACACGCAATGCCTCCAAAAATCGGTTGAAAGTGGGGGACGGAGTGTCTTAACACTAGGTTCCCTCTGCCTACCCTACTGTGTGCGGGATACAGTGTGACGCTAAAAAAATCATTTTGCATTTACATTCTGTTTACAAAAACTACAAAAACTACTACAACTAACATTCCTTGAATTATTAAACATTATTATTATATTATTAACAAAAATGGTTACATTATCTCCATCTGATACCATATACTAATTTAGGCAGCCTAAAAGAAATAAAAAATAATAATATAACATTAAACTAGATTAATTATTTTTAATTTTCATTAAGTGTTCCCCATTTTTAGATGAGTTTAAAACGAAAGTAATTTAAATATCGATTTAAAGAGTTGCTTGTGATACTCGTTAAGTCAGTTATACGGATAAGTGGGAGGCGGAGTGTCGTAACACTAGGTTCCCCCTGCCTACCTAAATTAGTATGTATATTGTATCAGATTGAGATAATGTAACCATTTTTTTATAATATAATAATAATGTCTGAATGTGAAGCTAAAAATAATAATAATCTTACCAGACGGTGTAACAGCGATCCTAGTATGTAATGCCAGTTCGTTAATATTAATTCCCTTATGTCTCGAGAGGGTAGCGTCTCTACTGCGAGTCTTCAAGCCGAGCCAGGATTGATCTTTAAACTGTATCTTCTTTAGATCTTGCCCCTGGTTCACTGCTAACTCGTGAAGTCTAGAAGAAAATGTTTTATTTTTTAATATTAATTGTAAATAATTTTTTTTTTTAGCTTCACGCTGTATCCCTTGCGGGGTAGACAGAGAGAACGGAGCGCCAAACGCTACGGTCCCTGCATACTTCTTTCGCCTCGTCCACAGTCATCAACCTCTTTATACACGCCCTCCGGGGGGTCCTCATGCTTTTTACGTGACCTTCCTCCAGTATCATCGATACTGTGTTTTCGAAGGTCAACCGAGGTCTCCCCCTACCTCTCTTCCCACTCACCTTTGCTTCATAAATCTTTCTTACCATTAATTGTAAATATAGATGGAAAAATATCAAATGTTTTAAAATGTCAAACATTTTTTAAGAGGATGTCAAATAACGTAATCTGTTACATAGTATTTTTTTTGTTTACGTGATTTTTATTTAATTTCAAACACGTGATAACCGGACAATTTGCGTATATTTTTTATTAGATCATAAGTTTTTAGAAAAAACTCGATGTTTCGCACATTTTACAGTTAGAGATTACAGGTTACGGCTAGAGGTCAAGAGCAGAGCTTGTATTTTCTAATACCAAAACATACGCGATTAATCCGGTTAAAATATTTTTATTTCAAAATAATTTGAGCGTATAAAGAGATTACTTTTGAAGAACAAGACTTCGAATAGTGTTTCTTCTTTGCTGACTATTAATTGTAATGAAAAATATATTTTCAAAGCGACAAAATATTCTGGGCTAAAATTATTGTTTCTTTATATATAATAGAATATAAAATTTATACGGAACGAGATTTCCACTTATATTTTTTTTTCTGTCGTAAAGTGGAACAACGGACAATAAACACCGTAAATTTCAATATATTTTTTTAACATATTATATACTTAAGAGGCGTAGTCCTGTCGCAGTGACACAGCGTCTGACTATAAACGCGAATGTTGTGGGTTCGATTCCCAATCGAGACGAAGACTATTTAAATTTTCATTTCTCCGCTATGCTACCTAAGACAGAGTGCGGCGTTAAGTTCTGCCACGTAACAAACAACATGTAGAACAGAGTGTTCCGTTTACATTAAGTCTTGTCTTACAACTTTGTTTTTGTCATACCTTTGCACAAGCTGACCCCTTGTCTTATCCAACGGTGTGTCACCATCTTTATTAGCCAAGGAAACCAACGCGCCAGCCAATAGCAAGTCTTCAGCAATGGCACTGTATCCCCAAAAGCAGGCATAATGCAACGGTGAATTACCATGCTCATTTGTAAAGTTCACATCGACTCGGTTTTGAAGTAGCTGTAAGGATAGAAAAAAATATTTATTTATATCTATTTATTATAAATAAATCAATGTGCAGACACTACGTCTGTACATTGAATATTTTTTACGAAAAAGTAATTTAGCGGGATGAAAAAACGGCAACGGAATATGAATTTATGATTTATAACATTTTTGTCTGTTTTTTTGTCCTGTGTGTACGCGCATATTATCGCAACTATTGGGATGCTTTGAATTAAAGCGCTGGGACGGTTTTCAAGAGGAGCGGTTTGAACTCTGCTGCGTTCAAATTTGTATACATGTTATAAAAATGTTTTTCAATATTTAAAATAAATCTGCGAGAACATGCGTTAATTAAAACAAAAATACTTACCAATTGAACAATAGGCCGATGTCCATGAGCAGCAGCTAAATGCAAGGGTGTATCGTCACCCATATTAGTAACATTGATTCTTGCTCCTCTTCTAATTAGCATTTCAACTATCTTTATATGACCCTCCTTACACGCCCAATGAAGTGGACTAAAGCCATGATCATCACTGAAATATACATAGTGTTTAATTTACTCTTATTACCAAATGTATTTGAAAAATATTAATTTTTAATTTACATCTTGTGGCCAGTCGTGGCCCAGTGGCACAAGAGTGTGACTGTAAACGACTGGTTGTGGGTTCGATTCCCACTCGAGGAGTGGAAATTATATTTCTATTTTCTTCGCTCTGGTGTCGAGGTAAAGCGCGGCGTTAAGTTCCGCCACTTAACACGCAAAGCCTCCGAATTCGGCGGAAAGTGGGGAACGGAGTGTCTTAACACTAGGTTCCCTCTGCCTACCCTGCTGTGTGCGGGATATAGCGTGAAGCTAATGTATGTAATTTTTAATTTAATCATCACATATTTTTCCACATAACAGGGAAGTCAAAGAGAATTCATTTCTCGCTCGAATTCGAAACATGCGTGTTGAGTGGTGGAACTCAAGCCGCGCTTTGTCTTCTTACTGCATTACAGCAATGAAAATGATTTAAATGTTCCTATTCCCTTAAATGAAACCCATAACCAATCTTATTTACAGTCAAACACTGTTGTGGCCAGTCGTGGCCCAGTGGCACATGAGTGTGACTGTAAACGACTGGTTGTGGGTTCGATTCCCACTCGAGGAGTGGAAATTATATTTCCATTTTCTTCGCTCTGGTGTCGAGGTAAAGCGCGGCGTTAAGTTCCGCCACTTAACACGCAAGCCTCCGAATTCGGCGGAGTGTCTTAACACTAGGTTCCCTCTGCCTACCCTGCTGTGTGCGGGATATAGCGTGAAGCTATTTATATTTTTTTTATTAAACACTGTTCAACTGCGCCACATTGACCTGTAAACAAACCATATTCACCACCAATAATATTTTAATAAAATAATTTACTAGAACATCATTGGTTAACACATAATAATTAATTCAGCTGATTAATAGTGTACATATTAGTTTGAAACAATTATTCACACTTTAAATCAGTGAGGCCAGTCGTGGCGCAGAAGGTCAGTGTGTAAAGCGACTGGTTGTGGGTTCGATTCCCACTCGAAGAGTGGAAATATTTATTATTACCATTTTCTTCGCTCTGGTGTCGAGGGAAAGCGCTACGTTAAGTTTCGCCACTTAACACGCAATGCCTCCGAATCCGGCAGTGCGTGGGTGGACAACGGAGTGTCTTAACACTAGGTTTCCTCTGCCTACACTGCTGTATGCGTGATACAGCGTGAAGCTAAGAAAAAAAAGTCATCCAAAGTAAAAAGAAATGAAATATAGAAGGGACTACACCAAACCCTCAATTTCGACTCGCTGCGTTTGCGAAATCTCGGGTGCCGTTTACATATTGAGCGAAGCAAGCAAATGAAAATCATTTATTTCGGCACACGCAGTTCATTGTAGACAAATTTTTCGCGCAATGTTCTTCCACCATAGACTTCAATTGAAATCAGTGTTTTGGTGATAATTACTTAAGGACATATTTTTTTTTCAAATTTTTTTTTAGGACCATCTCTATATTGGCATTAGTGTACATGATAAATTTCTAACATGTAGTTTTCGAGCCTATTCGTCACAAAGAGTGCAAAAAGACTTCAGTAGAGCTCTCCGCTCACTTTGCTCAATTAAATGGCAAATTAGGACATAAGCCTTGTTTGAGGTAAAAAACAATAAATGTGAATTTCTTGAGGAATTTGAATCAAATTTCTTGTAGATAAGGAAGTATTTCAAAATTATTCTCACTTCTACACTCTGATTAGAAAATGTGTAGTATGGTTCCACCACCCAATAAACAATGTCTAAACTTCAGGTGAGAGAATGATTTCATTATATGTATTTAATAATTTTATTTAATGTCATCCTGTTCATTTACTTCTAATGAATTAAATAAATAATTTTCCTTTTAAAACTTACTATATTTGTTCACTCAAATAGTATTATATTAATTATAGCAGGAAATAGTACACAATTTATGTGACTCATCATTAAACAGTAAAACTTGATTATACTAAATTTATTGTGTATTAACAATAATAATCAATCTATATTGCTTCTTCTTTTATTAGTAGAGTATTTATTTACATTATTAGAAAGTAAGTTAATAGATAAAATAACTTATATGGGGCTGTTATTTTTCTAAAAATAATTAAGTTTCCAAACAGCAAGAGGCAAACGCCTCTGACTAATGCTAATACGAGGTATTTTCATCTCGTAAACTGACATAATTTACTAGCCTTGGCATAGTAGCCTGTGGGCGAAAAACGTAACTTCACGTACCATTTATGGAAATAAGTAGTACCCATATGGTCACTTAATAAATAAAATAAAATAGAGAATACGTTTATCTTACCCTTGGTTCATATCATGTTCAGTATCATCCAACCAAACCCGCACCTGCAGTGCATTTCCTTCCCTACACCACTGAAAAATATCTTCCATGTTTCTTACAAATATATAGCTTCTTTACACGTTTTTATTAACTGTATACAATTATAAATAACACTAATAAATCAATACTACAACAGAAACACTGAAAAAAGTTGTTTTGTCATGAATTAAACAAAATTAGGCCTAAAACTACAGTCCGACTCATTCATTAGCGCTTGACTTTGACAGTTTCGCAATCACTAAAAATAAAGTACTATCCGGCCATTTTAAAATGGTACGTCTTACTTTTAGTCACATATTGTTTTCTCTTTCTCACTCAAGTAATCGGTATCTTGCTTTTCGTTTGGTAAACATACGATTGAACTACATGTTTTAGAAGTATGATATAGGGATACCATTGTTCTAAATTTGTTGGTAGCATAAAAAATCATTGATATTTTAAAAAAATCGTTAACTATTTAACTAAAATTTAAAAAATGTATCAAAAGCAAAAAATTGTATATACTTAATATTACAAAATTGAAAATTCACAAATATCTGAAATTCCGTTCCTCCACATATTATTCAAATGGTATTTATTAAGTAATACTTTATTATTTTGGGTAAATTAAATAAACAGAACTTGTAACAGAAGATTCTTGAAATAAGCAAGTTACCCCATATCCCTACTATATTTTCACTAAAATCATATATTTGTTTAAATTGTTTGACTTGAATTATTCCAATAGCAAATACTTAATACTTATAAATAAACCAAGGTATCAATAAAAGTCAATTTAAGAAACTTAAATGACTAATCACAGCCAGAGAGCTGTTATGGCTTAGTGCAATGCTCAAAACAGTTCCCAATATACTTAATATCTTTATTTGTACTTATTACATAGAGTATTAAAAACTATTTTTTAGCAAATGATATTTTCATTGCATGTGTAGGAGTTATCTTGAACCCTTGAAGTGCTTCTTTGGCAGCCGCTGATTGCATTTCATTGGCAAACTCAACAAAAGCAATGTCATGTCTGTTTGGTACCAGTCTCACTTCTTTGAAGCCAGGGAATCTAGAAAAAAAACAAAAAATATTACATTAATCATCCTTTTTTTTACACACAGAGAGAGAACCTATTGTTAGACCTATTTCTGTCCAATTTTGGAGGCATTGTGGGTTAAGTGGTGGAACATAACACTGGGCTTTGCCTTGAACCACCAGAGCAAAGAAAATGGAGATAGTAAGTATACTACTCCTCAAGCAGGAATGGAACCCACAACCAGTCATACTTACATGCTCCTAAGCTACGACTAGCCTCATTAATCATTCTTACATGGTAAATTATAATTTTAATTACTGGGTAAAAACCAGTGATATTTATGATTAACTATTTTTATTAGAGTATTAAAACCATTTTTTTTAAACCTTTTTTTTTTTAAAATAAAGAATATAACAAAATACTCACTGATTGAAAAGCATAGACAACATCATTTCAGATGTTTCATCTGGTAGATTAGTGAGGAAAAGAATTTGGTTAGGTGGTTGCTCAACATTAACATTGTTGAGTAGGCTTGGTTGACCAAATCCAGGCACTGTAGGTCTATTTGCATCTTTGCTCTTCTTTTTCTTCCCTTCATCTGCACTTTTTGGTAGTTTAGGCCGCTTAGGTCTCTCTTGGAAGGTACCTTTTATTTTAGCAATTACATCACTGTCTCCCTTTGCATATTGAATCCTCTGTATAAATAGAATAAATGTTATAAATACTAAATGGTTATATTTTTTTGTTACTTCATACTTATATGTTTAATTTATGATGTTCACATACCATTGGTTTATCATAAAATGGAAATCCTTGCATACTTCTTAAAGCAACAGTAGCACTTGATATTTCTTTAAATATAACAAATGCTTGGCCTCTCATTTTAAGTGTTTTCATTGCAACTATATCCAAAATCTGTCCAAATTGAGAGAATATTGCATAGAGCGACTTTTTAAGCTCTTCCTTTTTAATCTTCTCATTAAGGTTGTTAATGTAAATTGTGTGGTTTGGACGAATATCCATGGCTAAAAATTAAACGACATATTTTGAGGTTAAGCAGAGAATTACATCTGTGATAATATATTAAATATATTAAGCTAATAACAATTTATAATTAAATTATTCACGATCTGAAAAGAAAACTATAGCATTATTAAGAAATAAGTAAAGCATACTCACTCATTTTGGAGCCTAATAAGTAACCTCAAAAGACGCCGAACAAATCAAAAACAGACTTTAGAGACAACGAAAATTACAAGTTGAATCAGGTTGAAAATCTTAAAAATAATATAATAATCACAAAACTAACACGTACGTTACGTCTTTTAATTTAACAACTTAACTTAAATTTTCTAAATTCGTAGCTAAATTTACATAGTTTAGCGTCCAAGAATTTATACAGATAAAATAAAAAACAAGTAACAACTAAATTCTGACAGATTAAAAATCTGATTACTACAGGCTGCACCGATATTTTGAAATTATGGTTTTTTTCTTAATTATTAAGTGATCTATTACCAATTTACCATAAATCGCTTATAGAAACATAATTTCATAAATAATTATAGTTTCACGTTAAAAATTTAAGGAAATACGCTGAATATAAAACACATATAGATATAGCTAGTTTCTTTGTTAAGGACTTAAGGTCATCTGCAAAAAAAAAATATTTTGACGTGTGACTAATCTTTAATATTTTCGCGCTAAACTGTTGCAAAATCATATGTTTTTAATGCAAAAGTCAAGATAAACGATTTCAAATTTAAAACTATAAACACAATTCTTTTTGTGTAAATTAAATATACTTGCTAATGAAAACATACTAAGATATTTTTTATAGAACAATAACAAAACTTTAAAATGCACGATTTAGTTCATGATTTTGATTCCATTACTCCTAATGTTTGGATGTTAGATGAAGAAGGATGGAAGGATAAATTGTTAAAACTTCCTAGCTGGCATAAAGTAAGACATTAATTTATTTAATTAAAATTTTTCTTTCTTTATATTTGACCTCTGTTTAACCTTTTAGATTCCTTTAATAAATTCCAATGCTTCACATAACCTGCCTGATGGATCTCTCGTTCGATTTCGCGGTATGATTCAAGATATGCACAATCCGGAATTTTATTTTGAAAAATTTGAAATATATAATTCAGTAACAAATGAAGTAAAATTAAAATCAGGAAAATATACAGATACTGCTAACATATTGGTATGTATACGAAATATATAAACGTTACATTAATTGAACTAAATTATAATGTAATAATTTAAATTATAACATTTACATTTTGGTAGGAAAATGAAAAAATCAACTACACAGAAAACTTAAAGAGTGCACAGCGTCAAACAATAGTTGTAGTATCTATGCCAGGTTATAACAGTTGGGCACAAAAAATTGAAGATGATAAAAATCACTTAAAGCATTTAGAACAACACCCTAACACATCTAAGCGTTTGAACTTAAACAGTACAAAATTAAAAAGAAGTTATGATGAAAGTGAAGAAGACCCTGAAGCAATGGACACTGAAAGTGATAATACAAATAAAGAGCCAAGAACTGAGGAAAATGTGAATGAATCATCAAATGTGGTGTCTAGAGAGCATTTATTGAATTTTCCACTGCCTGAAGTTGCTAGCTTATCTTGTATTATGAAGGTAATATTTATGTATTTTTATCAATAAGATATATGTGGCCAGTCGTGGCCCAGTGGCACAAGCTGTGATTGTAAATGACTGGTTGTGGGTTCGATTCCCACTCGAGGAGTGGAAATATTTAATATTTCCATTTTCTTCACTCTGGTGTCGAGGTAAAGCGCGGTGTTAAGTTCCGCCACTTAACACGCAATGCCTCCGAATTCGGCGGAAAGTGGGGAACGGAGTATCTTAATACTAGGTTCCCTCTGCCTACCCTGCTGTGTGCAGAATACAGCGTGAAGCGGAAAAAAAAATCAATAAGATGACATATAGAAATAAATTTCTACTAAAAGTTTATTTGCAAGAGAATAAAAAGTTGGCTTAGAGCAATTAGTATCCATTGTTGCTATTACTAAAATTCATTATAATTTTTAAATCTTATATACAATACCAAATGTAAATTTATTGAGAAAAGAATAAAAAATGTATTCACTCTTTTTACACATTTTAAGAGAAACTATTTTTTGTAGGTAAACTTGTTACTTGACTGTAAAGTGTTTAGAACTTCAGGTTTTCTAAAATGTATTCTTTAATACCTAAAGTTAGGCTATTCATACTGAGTATTTTACTTGTAAAGTTAAATTACTACCCTACAAAAATATTACATTAAAAACCATTAATAACATCTTACAGCTATATGAAGAAGATGATAGTCTCAAACTAAATGACATGATAGAAGTAGTAGGCTTTCTCTCCGTAGATCCAGTTCTTTCCGGAGAATTCCAACCTGATAAAGATCCTTTATTGGACCCCATAAGTGAGACTGAAGCTGAAATATTAACACACAACCCCCCTCCGAGCCTTGTGCCGAGGCTACATGCAGTTTATGTGAAGAAATTGAATCATTGTAATCCATTGGTTAATGGGGAATTTGATCAAGGTATTGTTTTTTATTATATACAATTTAGTGGTTATTTAGGTGTTAATAATTTGAAGTTGTGTTTTTTTTAAAATAATACATACTTAAATAAAAGTTAATTGAATTGATGTAAATATTTTTCTGTTAAAAAATAAAAATAATTTGCCTTATAAGAGTTAGTCAAGTAAAAAATAATATAATTAATAGTATGCCATTGTGTTTACCACATGATTTATTCAAATAGTAATCAATTCATCATATGTTGATTTATTTTATTTTAAGTAATAATTATATTTTTCAAAGAAATAAATCAATTCCACTACCATTTGCATCATGTGTAAGCATAAAAAATGTAAACTTCAAAATGTATAATAAGAACATAATATCTTGACACTAAGTTCTTTTCATGTACACTAAAAAATTGAAGTTAAATTTAAAAAAAATTGTTTTAAAACCATGTTTTATACATTTCAGAGGCAGCACTCAAAGATGCCAACGCTGCGAGAGAACATTTGCTGAAAGCTTTAACTGAATTACTGTTAGGTGATAAATTAGCTGCAGAATTTTTAATATGCCACCTTATAGCTTGTGTGTAAGTTATTTTGAAATTAAATTTCTTTTTAAAAACAAATTAAATAACTATAAATATATCAATATACTTATTTAAATTATTTAAATTCATCTTCACGTTTTTTCCCTCATTCCACATAGTCATAGAAAACCACATTTCATTCCCCAATATTCGTCCTAACTCGGATTTCGTGTTCAGCATTCGGAACTTAACGTCTTATTCATCAGAGTTGAGAAATAAATATAATTAAAAAAAGAACATTTAGAAAACGCCATGCGTTCAAAACACGGTTCAGAAGGCGCGAGTTCGAATCCCGCTGCGTTCAAATTTTTATACGTTTTCTAAATGTCCTCTTTCAATTTTCTTAAATGTGGGATAACACTTTAATGTTTAAAAAAGTAATTTTAATTAAATTATGAACTTTCCACCGAGTGGAAATCGAACCCAATATCTAACATGATTACAATTAGACACTGTCCTATAACGGGTTGCTCTCCATGTACATATACAATTTTTAAGTACATATACAATATTATAGCAATGGTTGTGGGTTCGATTCCCACACGTGAAATAATGATTAAATTTTCATTTCTTCGCTCTGGTACCCAAGACAAAGCGCGGCGTTGAGTTCCGTCAACTGACGCGCAATGCCGAGACACTAGGTTTAACTCTGACTACCCTGCTCTGGAGAAAAGTGGAAAAGTGGAAACTAGTTTTTTACATTATTTATTATTTTGTAATAAAGCGCTAAAAGTACATAAATATAAAGTAATTCTGTTCCACTCTTTAAAAAAAAGTTTTACTGTTGTAATTCTTGATAGTTGATAGTTCAACAGGAGTGGGATCAAATCCCAAAAAAAAATGTTTTTTTAATTTTTTTTGGTATTAATTAAATTATTTTGATTACAGATACCTCCGCCAAGAAACAATAACGCTGGGCCAATTTTGTTTAAACATATCCAATCTACCTACTAAAAAATATCCAAATTATGCGAAACAGTTGTACGATATCATCAAACAGTTTGTCACTAAGAGCTACTATTTACCTTTAACCATTGATAATATGAATACTATGACGCTGTTGCCTAAGTAAGTTGTTTTTTTATTAAATGTATGCATTTTTTTACTTAAGCGGAGGTAAACGCTGTGCTTTGTTCTTATTACCTGAAAGTTTATGATAATTCAAATATTTGCATTCTGTAGAATGGGAATCGAACCCACAACCGTAGGGTGTACCTACAACTTTTTTTTTAAAATATTGTTAAGTCTCTTAAGAAAAAGCTTAACTAGTACTGCTTGGTTAAAGCCTTGCGACGGTTTCCAAATGCATGGGTACAAATATCTCCAAGTTAATATTTTTTCTTTAATATTTCTTTTATCTTAATTGTGTGGAAATAACTCTTTGACATTAGGTTAAAGATAAAAATATATTATTTGTTCTTTAACTGTACGCTTTACAACAGTATTCAAAAATCGAATGTATAAACACGTTCAGATTACAATCCCACTGCACTATGATGGCCTTAAATACTAGGAACTGCTTCTTCGCTCTGCATGGCGGGAAGAGCTGAGCGAAGTACATATTTTATGTTATCACATGTTAAAAAAGTTTGAAAAGCAAACACTTAACACTAACATAATAATAAACTTAACGTTCCACCCCCTAAATCTATGGGCACTTTTTGACTATTTAATTATCATTTATTTTTGTTAGCTTCACGCTGTATCCCGCACACAGCAGGATGGGCAGAGGGAACCTAGTGTTAAGACACTCCGTTCCCCACGCACCGCCGAATTCGGAGCATTGCGTGTTAAGTGGCGGAACTTAACGCCGCGCTTTGCCTCGACACCAGAGCGAAGAAAATGAAAATATTAAATATTTCCAATCCTCGAGAGGGAATCGAACCCACAACCAGTCGTTTACAGTGACACGCTTGTGCCCCCGCGCAACGCCTGTCCCCTATGTTAACATTTATTCAAAAACTACAATAACAATTGTCACCAAAAAACTTCACAGCACACAAGACACTGTGCTTGATATCCCTCACTGTGCCAAATTTCAGAGTTCTACTACAAATAGCCCAGGAAGAGTTAAACCACAACGAAACACACTTTTGACCAATTAAAATGTTTTTTTTTTATTTAATTTCAGAAAAGACTACGACTGCAACCGTCTAACAAGTGGCATTCTACAGTTAACAAAACATACCCACCTAATACTGGACGAGACTAAAATGGAACAAGGCAGGCTAGATGCTACCGGAGTCAACAATATAGCAGCTTTAGGCCATTTAATTAAAACGCAAAGAGTTGAATATGATTTTAAATATTATAAAATGGAGTTTGATTCTGATATATCTGTGTTGATTCTGTCTGAGGGGAAGTCGTTGTTGCCTGTGAGTGTATTTTTTTTTTTAATTAGTAGTTATTTTATATTTGAAAAAAATGTTTTTAGAAATATTAGAAATAATTGGACGCAGCGGGACTCGAACCCGCGCTTCTGGAATTTCGACGCAGCTGGTAGTAGAACGCTTGGCTTAGTAGTCAAAGCGCCTGGACGATTTTCAAAAGATGCGAATTCGATTTGAAAAATGTGCTTTTTATTCAATTTTCTAAGTGTGGGAATTACACTTTAAAAATCTTATAAGTATTTATATTTTTTGTACATTAAATTTATATAATCTTGACATTATATTGTGACCGTCGTAGTGCAATGGAACTGCGTCTGACTGTAAAAGAAATGATTGTGGGTTCCATTCTCATTTGGAGGAATGATGATAATTTTTATATTTTAATTTTCATTTTTTCGTTCTGGCACCTAAACAAAGCGTGGCGTTGATTTCCGTCACTCAACACGCAAAATGTCAATTTCGGGCGGAAAGTGCAGGATGGAGTGTGACTTTAGGTTCTTTCTGCCCTATCCTAATATTTAAGGGTAAAGGGTGCTGTTTTATATAGATATTCTTATAACTTTCTTCCCGCAAGGAAGTAGATAACGTAGCGTCAAGACATTCTGTTTTCTAATTTTTGTACGGAATGTAGACATTGCATGTTGAGTGGCGGAACTCTACGCCGTGCTTTGTCTCACCAGAGCGAAGAAATGGAAATAATTTTAAATTAACCCATTTCCTCGAGCGGGAATCGAACTCACGTATACCGTCAAGCGCGATCACATTGCGTCATTATAATATGCCGCAAATAAGAGTTATTTAAGTATAATCATACTATCAATCGAGGATTCCCACCCGAGGAGTGGAAATTATATTTCCATTTTCTTCGCTCTAGTGTAGAGGTAAAGGGCGGCGTTAAGTTCCGCCACTTAATACGCAAGCCTCTGAATTCGGCGGTGCGTGGGAACGGAGTGTCTTAACACTAGGTTCCCTCTGCTTACCCTGCTGTGTGCGGGATACAGCGTGAAGCTAAAAAAAAAGAACCCATAGCCATTACCTTTATCTAGAACTTTATAAAGGTCTTTATATTAGGGAATCTTAATATAATGCCCCATTTCGGTGAAAATAAATAAAAAATATAAATAATAAATGTAATTTCATATTTTCAGAGTGATTATCACATTTCTCTACGTCCTGAAGAATCGTCGTTGGAAATATTCGACGCCATTGTTGAAGCCGCCACCTATTATTTAAAAGAAGACATTATGAACTTAATAAGAACTTATTTAACTAACTTGAAACTCGTTAAATACAGCATTAGTGAAGATTTACAGGTAATATAATTTTATTTTCAGAGGTAGATAAGAGAAATCTTAGAGTGATTACACTTAACTCTTTTCTTTTATCGCCTGAAGTCGAGACGTTGTGCGTTGAGTGAATTTAATGCCGCGCTTTATGTCAATACTTGTAGCCCGCTCGCGGCTTCGCCGCGTGAACTACATAGCTGTTTCGTTAAATTGCAATCCTCGGGGGTGGGTTTTTGAGAAGTAAAGTAGCCTATGCTTAACCTTAGATTATCAACTATGTTTATGGCAAAATTCATTACAATCGGTCAATCAATGTAGATTTTTCGTATAAAGATTTATCCCCTAGCCTTCAACCCTTTACAGGTCGATTTTAAAAAAAGTAAGTAGCCTATATTTGACCCAGTAATTTTTACTACTTTCATTCTAAATTACATAAATTCAACCTAATCGGACCGGTAGCTAGCCGTGAAAACGTGACAGACAAACACACAGACATTCGCATTTATAATATAAATATGGATTACTTTAATAATTTAAATATAATTCTCCCGATAAAAAATTGAACCTGCAACCATCACATATGCATATGATAAGAGATTATCGTGAGGGCTTTGGTTATTATTTTATAAGCATGATTACATATATAGTTCTGAAATACTTTAAAAGCTACTAAAGTTCGCAATCTTATTAAAAACCAGATTTTAATAAGATTGTCTTATACCTACTGTTTCTTTTATTTAGCTATCTTCTAATAAAAGTTCCTTCAAAATCGGTCCATCAACATAGACAAAAATTGTACAAAATGTTATTTTACTATATGTATCGTTTCTACATACATATAAATTTAGTAAAAGATTAGTTAATTTAATACTTGAAAAAGACACTCAACAAGTTTAAAATAAAGGCCTAAAAAATATAAAAATATATTCTGATCTCATAAGATTTTTAAATTAAAAAATGTAATGAACTTAATGCGTGTGTATAATACTTGTAAGTCATTCTTATTTTTATCATCATATTGTTTGATTCATCAGTTGTTTTTAAATGAAAAAAAAAATAGTAAACAGTACGTACAAGGCAATCTTGTGTAAGGCAGTTTTTTTATAGTGGGAAACTCAGTAACTTTCAAAATATAATTTTTATATAATAATAAGTAAAGCCATCATGACAGCCGCTAATCGTATGTGTAGATCACCTATAATGGTTGCGGGTTCAATTTTCGAATGGGGTAAAGGGTCCGTTTAAGTATTACCTCAGCGCTGTAAGGGCTGGGAAGGTCTTTGCTTTGCTTATTTTGTATGACATGGGGGGTTTAGGGGAGTCTAGATGATGATTACGTGATCGTTAGTAATTATTTTTTTTACACGAATGGCAACCCATAGGTTGTCTTTAAAAGCTAAACGCATTTTTGGGGATTCCTGGAAACTCTTATAACATTATAATTATAATATAAAAAACAGTACACGAATTGAAAAATGTTTAAGTAAGCATAGGGGAGGGGGCAAGAACTTTGCTTACATTTGCTGACAAAGGGTTGGGGGAGGTAAATAATTGTAAAAAATCTGCTTACGTAATACTTGAACGACCCCGATGAATAAATTTTAATTAATTTTATTATTCTTAATGATTATATTTAATATGCCTTATTTTTCTAGTTCGTAGAAGAGGATTTCATAGAAATGCGGAGTAATTCCGACAGCGACAGTCCGGTGACAGCCGACGACTTGCACAGACTGCTAGTGTTGGCCCGCCTCGTCAGTCTGTCCCGAGGCCGCGCCACACTGGACAAGGAGTGCTGGGACATCACTAAAGACATGGAGAATGACAGATTGAACAGATTAAAAAATAGAATACCGCCGTTGTAATTTTAATTTTGTGTTTTTTTTACTTTTTTTCAATATGTAATAGTGTTGTGTGGATGTTTACAATCTAACAAGTGTGTTTTTTTTAAGTGAATTCTGTGAATGTTGATTCTTAAGTGTATTTTTTTTATATTGAATATAATTATTTTTTTATCATTGTTGTTGTTTGATTTATTATTACTAAATTGAAAAAAGTAACGTTTCGTATCTCACAAGTTTTTTTTAAAATTAAAATATGGTAATGATAGACCTTGCATATGTACAAATATGCGTCCTTTTTATAATTCGTAGAAGATTTCATAGAAATGCGAAGCAATTCCAACAGTGACAGTCTGGCGACTTGAAAAAGTCATTTAAAGAAAACGTATAAAAATTTGAACGCAGCGGGATTCGAACCCGCGCCTCCTGAATACCGTTCAGGCGCTCTCACCACTGAGAACCTCACCACTGAGAAACTCAGTGGTGAGAGCGCCTGAACGGTATTCAGGAGGCGCGGGTTCGAATCCCGCTGCGTTCAAATTTTTATACGTTTTCTTTAAATGACTTTTTCAATTTTCCTAAGTGTGGAATAACACTTTAAAAATGTTTAAAAGTCTGGCGACTTGCACAGGCTGCTAGTGTTGGCCCGCCTCGTCAGTCTGTCTCGAGCACAGAACACATTAACACAATGGGTTCCGAGGTCGCACCACACTACCGCCTTTGTAATTTGAATTTGTATTTTATTTACTTTTTTTAAATATATAATAGTGTGAATGTTTAAAATCTGACAAATGTGTTTTGATTTTATTGAATTTTGTGAATGTATTATTTATGATGTCCTAAGTGTATGTTTTTTTTGTATTGAATATAATTCATTTTTTTTATTATTGTTGTTAATTGATTTGGTATTATCAAATTGAAATAAGTAATGGCTGAAAATTTATGGAAAATCTGTTGAATGACTTGCAAGTTGCAACAAGTTCTATGTGGCTCAATAATTGCATATAGGTAGTGGAATAGTGCTTAAACTGTTTTCAAGACTTAGGTTCAAAAGCTGTTACTTAATGTTGTAAAGTAGTTATTATTTAAAATGTTGTTTATATCTAAATGTACCGCTATTTAGTAAAAAAATATAAAATAAGACAACAAATAGTAAAAGTATTATTTCGCCTTGTATGAACTGCCTTAATTGAGCTGTATTAAGGTAGGATAGTGAAGTTATATATATTTTTATTTTATTAATTGATATTATTTAAATAAATTTAGTTGTACAAATATGATGTCGTTCTTTTACTATTTATGTCGCAACATAAGTTTTTACTTTTTGAATTTTGAATTGTCGACCCAACATGACTATAAACTTTTTATTGTTTTTTTTGTAAAAAATTTTTTTTAACAGTGTCGAGGAAGTCGAGTCGGTTCTGCGAAAAATACACATGTTAGTATCAATTAGTATCTAACGACCAAAAATAAGAAAGTACTAAAGTATTTAACAAATTCATCAATACTATAAACGTAATAGGAAGAGAGAACCTATGATAGCCAGTATTATACTTATTTGATAGGCATAAAATTAATGCAATAGATATTTAGTCTGAGGGATTAAATTCTCACATGTAATTATGAGGCTGTTTCTACATAAAACAATCTCATAAATTTCTTAATAAATTAGAAAATGCAAATAAATAGTTATAGAAACATAACAATTAGAAACTGGCAATAACCGAGGTTTGACATTGACAGCAATTACTAGCACGTCTAATGACAGTGACGTGACGTGTAAGTTTTCAAGGTATCGAATAATTTATTTATTGATTGCATTTATAAATGAAATTTTAAGTATTAAAGGGGATAAATTTAATATAATAAAATGTCGAGTAAAAACAAATCTGTAGAGGGCAGTAATAAAGCTAAGGGTTCAGAGAGTGTGTGGAAAAGAGCCTTTTGCGCAAACACCGAATGGCCAGACAAGGTTAGTTGAAATTATCACGAGACTAGTTAATCTAATGACTTAAAATTTGTGTTAATATTGTTTTTATTTGCAGGAAGAATTTCTTGATGTCATATATTGGATGCGACAAGCTATTGGTATTGTTTTGGGTCTCTGTTGGGGTGTTTTACCATTAAAAGGATTTGTTGGGCTCTTGCTGTAAGAATTCGATACTTTCTTTGTAATTTGCTCGTAGAAATTTATAATTTGTTTTAAAACGTGTTTTTGGGCTATCAATAAATATATATTTTTCATTTTTTAGGTTTGTACTTGTGAATGCGGCTGTTATATATTTCTATGTGAGTAACTTTCAAAATGTTGATGAAGAAGAATATGGAGGCATGTGGGAAATTACCAAAGAGGGATTTATGACTTCTTTTGCCGGATTTTTGGTAAGATTTTTAAATATATAATTGCTGTGTGATCATATTTCTATAATATCTAATTAGATTTTTTTCATAAAAAACTTATTATGTATATTGCTTTAGTAAATTAAACAATTTCTTACAAGCAGCGTTTAAAACATTTTCTTTTTCAGGTAACTTGGATAATAATGTACACAGGATTACACGGCACTAGTAACTTATGAAATTAAATTGACTGTAAATTGAATTGCAGTCTATAAAAGACCTCAATAACGAAGTGTAGTACAAAAGTTTATAATGGTGGTGTCTGATGAAATGTAACTCAGTCTTGTTGGTAAAATAATATAAACAAAAGAAGTTTGATATGTAACTCTTATAAATGAAGACATGAATGTAGAAATTTTGAGACTAGTATATTTAAAAGTTTTCTATTATCATTTTGAAATATCTATAAAGATATTAGGCTGATTTATATATAAATAAATAATACATGCTATGTTTATTTAACTAATTTACATTTAAAAATATAGCGGTGGCCATTTCTTGGCCTAGTAAATTCATAATAAATAGGACAATTAAATGCAGATTTCTTAACAAAAACTGACATAAAATTATAGAACACAATTCTAATTCACCTATTCATGTCTTCATATTATCCAGTGTTTTAATAAGTGTCATTTTTTTTCATTCATATAAAAATACTAGTGCTTTTATTTATTAAGTTTCCCATATTGCTTTATTACTTTTAATTTAAAATTGAAGTGTTAAAGCAAGCTTTAGTGCCAAAATTTATATTAATTTTCTGAACATAATATTATTAGGGGAAATATATCAAATGAATTTGGTTTCTACTCTTATACACTTGAGGTATTTTAACAAAACTATGAAAAAAGCTATTAAAGTGTAGCTTTTTATCTTAAATTCCTATGTATTCTGTTGTAAAAGTGAATTTATTTAATATTTAATTAACTATAATATAATATGTTTGTGGAGAATAAAGCATCTTAAAATTAGGATCTCTCTGCCTACTATAAAATGCAGAAGAGACAAGACACTAACAAAAATATTTAAAAACTTGGCATATACAGCCTTATATAGCCCACAGAATACATAAAACTTTTTAATCTATGCATTTATTCTAAGTAACGAACTGTTAAGTTTTCATAATTAGTTTCCTATATTAAGAATATTTAATTTTATTCACAAAAAGCAATAAGTTCTTTTTTTATTTTATTATCTTTGTAAATTTTATTTGTTGTGTGTACGAACAGTCCTGTGTTTGAAGTGAGATAATTGTTTTG